>CAJFCO010000119.1:1651017-1667202 GCA_904066015.1 Synergus gifuensis
AGATTTACATTTTGAATAAATTTGATATTAATTGATATTAATTGATATATTGATATATTGGTGTATTAATTGTAATCAATATATCAATTAAGATAGATGTTTTAAATTCTAATTGTTCCAATGCATCACTGTCACAAAACAGGATTCTTGGGGTGTCTTAGTCTTTTCAATTCAATACGTATCAACACTTTTTTTTTCATTTCCTTCGTCTTCGCAGTGGCAGCTTAAGGGGTGGCGGGACTAGCAGGGGCTATAGCTTCCGGGGCTCCAACATCCAAAACTTTAACTTTGCACACGCCACCATGCATGAACCGCAATTTATAATGTTACAAATAAGATAATCATATTTTACTGCCCTTAAGTGGGCACTATATTCATCACAGAAAAAAAAGTCTTGAATCAAGCCCGAAAGTCTAGCTTGTGTTATAATTTAAGTCAGTTTTTGGACATTTAAGCCATAAACTGACTTAAATTGTAACACAAACTATAGACAGTCCGGCTTGATTCAAGACTTTTTTTTTTCTGTGATTATAGCCTCGTAAATCTCTAATTCGCTTCTGCGTCTCCGCATTTCCTTGTGTATCTATCTTTATCGATGCTATAAAAAAAGTAAAAGAATAATAACATTGTAAATATATTCAAAGATAAGATATAAAAGACATATCATTTGTCAAAAAATTTTCACAAGTAGATTTCATATTCAATAAAATTACAAACTTATAATTTCAACACCTGAATTATAAAATGCAAAAAAAAATATACTTTAATCTATTAATTCTTTGTGGAATTTGGTCTCACGGCATTATTGGAACCTTCGCCGATGAAGAAATTGGTAAGTAAAATTATATCCTACATGTAAATTAATCTGGATTAAAACTGATGATGTGTCTACTTTTAGAAAATACAATACTGAAAGTTTAATTTAACAAACTCTTGCAGAAGAATCATCGGATTTTCTCGTTCGCCATAAACGTGTAGTTAGTCACGTGCCGGGTGAAGATATTTCAGTAAAGATTAGTAATGTAAAATACGTTGTAGTTATTAAACACATGTTGCGTATCCAATGCGTAGGTAATATTCTTTCGAATCGCGTTGTTATCACCTCTGCTTCATGTGTTTCAAGGAGTCCAGATCAATATCAAATTATATCTTCTACAACATATTCAAATCGTGGTAAAAATCATGATGTAATAGACATAAGAAGAAACTTAGCTATTGCATTGCTCGTTACTGATTATCCCTTCATTTATGGTGCTTACTGTCATAACATACAGCTGCATATAGCACCTCTACAACCAGGCGCAGTTGGTCAAGTTAGTGGATGGGGTTACAACTGGAGAGGCGCTGAGTAAGTTATTAATAATATAGTAAAAATGAGTAAAAATAGTATAATCCTATCTTAAAAAAATGGCGCAAAAAAATTTCAGAGAAACCTTCGAAATATTTTTAAATTCGTTAAGATTTCTTAAAACTCCCCAAAACCTCTTGAAATCCTTCAAAAATTCATAAAAACGATTAACATCATAAATGTCTTGAAATCCAAGTTGATACTCGTAAAAAGCTTTACAAATTCCTAAAAACATCTTAGAATTTCTTAACATTTAAAATCTCTTAAAGTCTACAGAAATCTTATCAAATTCCATGAAATCTTTAAAAATTCTACAAAATCTTTTAAAAATTAGAGAAATCAATAAAATTATCTGACAACTTTAAAATTCTTTAAACCCCATAAAATACTCTAAAACTCATAGAACTCTCTTGAAATCTTTTAAAATTTGTAAAAACTTGTTAAAATTTTTAAAAACTATTTAAAATATTCTTTAAATTATATGATAACATTTAAAGTTCCTTGACGTCTTTTAAACTCTAATAAAATTATTAGAAATTTCATGAAATCCTTAAAATTCTATAAAATCTTCTAAAAATCATAAAATCCCTTAAAATTTTTAGAAATCTCATAAAATTTCACAAAATTCTTTAAAATTCCATAAAATATTTTGAAAATTATAAAAATCTCTTGACTTCTTTTAAAATTCCTGAAAATTATATTACAACATTTAAAATTCCTTAAAATATTCTGAAACCCTTTGAAATCTCTTAAAAATCCTCGAAACTTCATAAGATTTAAAATCCCTTAATTTCTCATAAAACGTTGAGAAACCTTTTCAAATCACTTAAAATTTCATGAAAACCTTCGAATTTGCTTAAAATTCGTCAAGATTCCTTAAAACTCCCAAAAACCTCTTGAAATCCCTTAAAAATCCACAAAAATAATTAAAATCACAAATCTCTTGAAATCTATGTCGAAATTAACAAAAATCTCTAAAAATTCATAAAAAAACTCTTGGAATTTCTTAACATTTAGAATCTCTTAAAATCCTTAAAAGCCTTATCAAATTTCATGAAATTCTTAAAAATGCTACAAAATCTTTTAATAATTAGAACAATCTAATAAAATCCCTTAAAATTTTACCACAACCTTCGAAATCCTTTTAAATTCTACAAATTCTTTTAAAAATCATACATGCATAGAAATTCTTTTGAAATCCCTCAATAAAATTATCTAAAAAACTTTAAAATATTCATGAAAACCTTTTAATATTCCCATCAGAAACTTCTTGAAATGCTTTAAATTTTACAATAACATTTGAAGTCTCTTTACATCTTTTAAAATCCATTAAAATTATTAGAAATCTCGTTACATTCCATGAAATCCTGAAAATTCTATAAAATCTTTTAAAAATCAGAGAATCCCTTAAAATTATTAAAAAATCTCTTGACTTCTTTTAAAATTTCAGGAATTTTCATTGTAATATTTAAAATTTCTTAAAGTCCCTTAAAATTATTTGAAACCTTTTGAAATGTCTTAACATTCCTCGAAACTTCACAACAGGATTTAAAATCCCTTAAAATCTCTTAAAACACTCAGAAACCTTTTCAAATCACTTAAAATTTCACGAAAATCTTCGAAATCGCTTAAAATTCGTTGGAATCTCTTAAAGTTCTTAGAAACCTCTTAATTCCTCAAAATTTCAAAAAATTTTAAATCCTTTAAAATTCCTTAGCTTTAAAAATTCTTTTGAAATTTCATGAATTCCGTTAAAATTTCGCGATATATCCTGAAATACCTTAAAATTCTACGAAATCTTTTTAAAATCCTAAAAATCTTTAGAACTTCGTATCTCGTAACTTCGAAATCTCTTGAAATACCTCTCAAAAAAAAGCGATGTAACGAAATGTCCCTAAAATCTCGGTTAAATTGTTGTTTCAAACCTACTCTTTGAATTTGAATCAGCAAAATTTAATTAATTTTTTAATGACTTGAAATTGTAAGAAATTAAATAAATAATCGTGCGCGTAGCGCACGTGTTGGTCTGCTAAATAGTAAAAATGAGTAAAAATAGTAGTAATAATGAGTAAAAAAATAATAATTTTACGTATCACGTAACACAATAAATTAAACATTTCTTTCCTATTTCAGACGTGGAACGAATTACCCTAGGAATTTAAGATCAATCGAAGTGCCCATAATGGCCCATCAGGATTGCGTAAATAGATACCGACCTAATATTGCGGTTACAGATAAAGAAGTTTGCACTTATCATCCTCAAAGACATAGTGGCCATGTTGATTTTGGTGCCGGTTTAGTTGTTAACGGTTACTTGGCCGGGGTTTTTCTTTGGAGTGGATTAAATCAAAGTAATATTGATACTCAATACCCTGATGTTTTTGCAGTCTTGCAACATTCTGATTATAATCACTGGATCAGGTCAAACGTGCAAGATATTCGTGCTATACATTGGGAACATTAGTTACACAGGGGCCGTTAGTCCATAACTTGATGCATAACAAACATTTGAATAAATTACAATTTTTGTTATTTCAGTTATTAGTAACTAGCAAAAATAACGCGCGCTTTTTGTTTTTTAATCGATCAACACTTATATTAAAAGAATCAGTTTTATTACAAATAATTTCAAATATTATTTATTGAAAAAAAACAAATAAATTATTTTTAAAGATAAACCCACCCATTTCCCGAAAATGTATCAGAGCGAATCAGTTTCATTTCGAGAGTATCCGTGGAAAAAAGAGAAATCGAATCCGAATGAGTCCGAGCCAATCCGAATTTTGTATGAAGATTCTTATACGATTGAATTCGAGGCAATCCGAAGTCTGTATAATGATTTTTATCCGAATGAAATGGTGTGTGTTTATCATTCAAAATAAAACATTTGTTTAAAATTCTATTATTAATAATATATAAAAATTCAAAATTTCAATAAAAAATTCTAGATTTTGTGAGCTTAATCTAAAAATCTAGCTTTTGTGAGTTTTAATCCAAATATTCAATCCGAACGAATTCGAGGCTTCTCCGAAAAAGTTTAATACCGAATGAATTCGGGGCCAATAATAATCTCAATTTGTCTGAAAGGCCTATTCGAATAAACTTATCTG
Source organism: Synergus gifuensis (assembly GCA_904066015.1). Taxonomy (NCBI): domain Eukaryota; kingdom Metazoa; phylum Arthropoda; class Insecta; order Hymenoptera; family Cynipidae; genus Synergus; species Synergus gifuensis. The sequence goes on from CAJFCO010000119.1 coordinate 1,655,476, forward strand.
TTTATTTAAATCGAAATTTCTACCACTGATTAATAAAATCATTAATTTTAACATAAAATCATAAGTGCAAAATTTTACAAAACTTTTTTATTTCTTTTGATCAGTTTTTTGTGGTGTATATTTTTATTTTTACTTTTCCGATAGAATATAAAAGAAAGGCTTAAACTCACAATCTAGAATTTTTTTATTGCCATATTAAATTTTTATATTACTAATAATGATAGTATTAAACAAATAATTTTATTTTTAATGTTGAGCACACCACTTCTTGAAAATACAGAAATTTACTAAAAAATTCGTGGGTTTGAAACGAACCACGATAAACGGTTAAAAATATAAAAATATAAAAATAAATATTAAAATTAACAATATTGTTTAAAATACTTTTACTTTTCCAATTTGCCAATAGAATATAAAAGGTCATATTATTAACAATAGAATTAAACAAATATTTTATTTTTAATGATGATAAACCCACAATTTCCCGAAAATACAGATATTTATTTAAAAATTCGTAAAGTCTGGAACGACTCACGATAAACAAATCGGGTTAAAATATTTTTACTATTCCTATATGTATAAAACATAAAAAACAAGGTTAAGCTCAAATAATAGAAATAACACATTCCAATAATATTGTTGAAATTGCACCAACTTATATATTTATTTACAAATCCACTCTATATGTATATAAATATAAATCAATCTGTCAAACTAATGTAAATAATAATAACCAAGTCCCAATGTCAAAAAAAAATTCAAAATAAAGAAATACTAAAAAGCGAGCGAAAACATAGGAGCCAACTTCAAAGTGCAGACAAAGTGAATGAAAGAATAGGAAGATTATTATTATAGATACTTTTTTCCTCACGTTTTTTGATAATCAATATATCAATTAAAAGCGATGTTTTAAATTCTAATAGTGAAACAAAAAACAAAAACTTCTCTGGTCTCGCTTGTCGAATTTTCAAATTTGAAACTGCACTTTGCACCCTATCTTGATTTTCATTTGTCAAGAAAAGTCGAGATCAATGAAATCCTTATAAATTTGAAAAACCTTTTACAAATCACAAATATCTTTTGCAATTTTTCAAAAGAACAACTATACTTATTTTCTTGCACCAATTAGAGAAATAGAATACATATATGTATTCTATTTCTCTAATTGTACCCGTCATTGACTTGAACCATAATTTCCATGATAATTTTTTTTCCTGAAATTTCCCTGAGAATAATTATTCCCTGAGATCTGTTATTTAAAACGTTATTTACATTTCAGTGTAGAAATAAAAAATAACCTTGTGAAATACACACACTGGTGTATGTATTTATTTTCTTTATCTATTTATTTAGGCTTAAAAGAAGCAAAAAATAGTATAGCTTTTTATATATGTAAAAGCAGAGATTTGATAAAAGATAGTTGCCAAAAAATTTCCATTATTTGATTTCGTCTTCCGTGTAGTAAATTGAAAAATTATAATTTCAACACCTCAATTATAAAATGCGAGATAAAATATACTTCCATCTATTAATTCTTTGTGGAATTTCGTCTCACGGCATTATTGGAACATATATTTGCCGATGAAAAAATTAATAAGTAAAACCATATCCTACATGTAAATTTAACTGGATTAAAACTGATGATGTGTCTACCTTTTAGGATAAACGTATAGTTAAGATTAGTAAAGTAAAATACGTTGTAGTTAATAAACACTTTTCGCGTATCCAGTATTTATATTTCTTTGCATCTCATTTGTTGAGCACTTTACTTCCTCTTTATGATGAAGTTGCAAAAGCTCTCATAATTCCTAGAAATATTTTACTTGTAAATTCTTCCTTAAAATATCTTAAAATCCCTTAAAATTCTTAATATATTTCCAGGAAATCTCTTAAAAATCATAAAAATCTCTTGAAATCCTTTTCAATTTCACGAATAATAATTTTAAATATTCTTGGTATTCAAGAAATTCTTTAAATTCAGAAAAAATGCTACACTTAAACTTTATTTAAGATATAAAACAAAAAACTTGTAACCTTCAAATGTATCTATTTATCTTTTCCTTATCTTATTTATTATTACTTTAAAAAAGCAGCAGATAATAAGCTTTGTCTATAAAAGACAGAAGCCAAAAAATTTCCATAATTTGATATCGTCCTCCGTGTAGTAAATTGAAAAATTGTAATTTCAACACCTAAATTATAAAATGCGAGAAAAAATACACTTCCATCTATTAATTCTTTGTGGAATTTGGTCTCACGGCATTATTGGAACCTTCGCCGATGAAGAAATTAGTAAGTAAAATGATATCCTATTACATGTAAATTAATCTGGATTAAAACTGATGATGTGCGTCATTTACCATATTTTTGCAGAAGAATCATCAAATTTTCTCGTTCGCCATAAACGTGTAGTTAGTTACGTGCAGGGTGAAGACAATAGAATTCAAATTTCTGATGCTAAACACGTTGCAATTATTAAATATTTGAAGCGTATCCACTGTACAGGTAGTATTCTTTCGCATCTCGTTGTTATCACCTCTGCTCTATGTGTTCAACTGACTCCAGATCAATATCAAATTATGTCTTCTACAACATATTCAAATCAAGGCAAAAATCATAATGTAATAGACATAAGAAGACACTTAGCTATTGCCTTGGTCATTACTGGTGTTCGCTTCACTTATGGTGCCTTCTGTAATAACATACAGCTGCATGTAGGACCTCTACAACCAGGCACAGTTGGTCAAGTTAGTGGATGGGGATTCAACTATAGAGGCGAGGAGTAAGTTATTAATAAAGTAGTTTTACATAAGTAAAAAATAATATGTGACGTGTCATGTATCACTAATTAAACATTTCTTTTCTATTTCAGACGTGGAACGAATTACCCTAGGAATTTAAGATCAATCCAAGTACCCATACTGGCCCATCGGAATTGTGTAAATAGATACCAACGTCATGATATTGAGATTACAGATCATGAAGTTTGCACTTATCATCCTCAAAGACACAGTGGCCATTCTGATTTTGGTGCCGGTTTAGTTGTTAACGGTTACTTGGCCGGGGTTCTTCTTTGGAGTGGATTAAATCAAAATAATAATATTAATCCTCAATATCCTGAAGTTTTTGCAGCCATGCAACATCCTGATTATAATCACTGGATCAGCTCAAACGTGCAAGAAATTGGTGCACATTAGTTACACAGGGGCCGTTAAGGGGTTATTCTACTTTACCACTTTCAAAAAAACGATTTTTTTTTTCTTAGATTTTTCCAAAGAATATGTATCTAGAAATATTATATCAAAATTTCAAAAAGATCGTAGCAGTGTAACTGTATTTTTTTCGTACCTGAACATCACTACCTCGGAGCGCTTACCGGTTAAAAAAACATTTTGCGGACAAATTGATATTCAGAAGCTATTTCTGAACCGATTTGAAACTTTTTTTTTTATATTGAAGCTTATAAAATTCTGCACAAAACTGTTAATCCATATTTTGAAAAAAAAAAATTTTATTTTTGTATATTTAATAACAAAAATGAAAAAAAAAAATTTTTAGTTTTTTGACTACCGAGAAATACTTGTATTTAATCCCAAATACCTAGAATCAATGAAACAACTAAAAAAAAGGGAAAAAAAAAAAGAAAAAAAAAGACAAAACTTTGAACGCGTTTTTCTCAAAACAACGTTTTTAAAACGGTACCAAGGATTTTATGAAAACTACTCAACCGATCCTTATAAAATTTAAACCACAGATTCTACACATATTGAACTAGGTCTGTTGCCTATAATATATTAAAAAATCACATTTTTACTAATTTTTTAAACAAAAAAACAGTGAAAAAAAATGCATTTTTTTTCGATTTTTGTCCGCCATTTTGTTATTTTTTCATAAATATTAATTATTATAGGCAACAGACCTAGTTTTAGTAATACTGAAGCTAACCCACTGAATTTTTTAAAATAGTCAAAATGTCCTATTTCCTGGAATTTAGTCAGTTTTATTATTTCAAATAGAAACTTTTACCAAAAAAATAGCAGGGTTTACAATTTTTTTAGCAAAAATTACAATTTTAAATAGTAAAAGTTACTAAATTCTAAGAAAAATGCATTCAGAGCGCATGTTGATTATTTTAAATGGTAAATTTAGCCATTTTCTTTTTTCCGTGAATTGTCAAGAAAAGTTGAGATCAAGCGTGCAAGATTCTTGACTTTTTCGAACTGTCAAATATAAATTTTAAACAGCTATAGATCATCTTCACTTTGTAAATTTTCATTTTATGTAATATGAGGAAAATATGATCCGAAACAATAAACCTAGAGGGCAAAAAGACATTTACATTCAGAGGACGTCCTAAAGACATCCTTAGGACGTCTATGTCAGTCTAAATGATGTCAAAAAGATGACTCATGTCCTAAAGACGTCTCACGTCCAAAAGACGTCTTTAGGATATCAATTGCACTGACATGGACGTCCTAAGGATGTCTGATTTAGGGCGTCCTCAAAATGACAGTGTCTTTTTGCCCACTGGGAACACTAGAAAATCGAAAGCTGAATTTTCATATATTATGAATGGAATTTGTAATAAAAAATTTGAATTTGTACATAGAATTTGTAAATAAAAAAAAAGTAGTCTCAAAAATGTTCAAAAAGGTTCAACTTTTTGAATTTTTGTCGAAAATGGCTGGCTAACGAAATTGATCTTCACTTCAGGACACTAAAGTTTATAACTTTGCACACGCAACCATGTATGAATCAACATTTATAATGTTTTCGTATTTCCTTGTGTAACTATTTATACTTATTGAGGCTTTAAAAAAAGTGGGAGAATCATAACATTGTAAATATATTCAAAGATACGATATAAAAGTCATCATTTGTCGCAAAATTCCCAAAACTGGATTTCGTCTTCAATAAAGTTGCAAAATTATAATTTGAACATCTGAATTATAAAATGCGAGAAAAAATATACTTCAATCTATTAATTCTTTGTGGAATTTGGTCTCACGGCATTATTGGAACCTTCGCCGATGAAGAAATTAGTAAGTAAAATTATATTCTACATGTAAATTCATCTGGATTAAAACTGATCAGGGTGACCACAAGAATCTTTTTCTCTGATGTCTACACGGAAAAAAGTGCATTGAATCAAGTCAATGTAATTACTTGACTGGTTTTACTTGAGATAAGTCATTCTTTTCTAAGGGACCGCGGATTTTCTTGAAATCAAGAAAATAATGTAATCAGTGCGAAATTAATTGAATCAAGAACATAGGTATGTATTTTAAGCAAATAACTATTGAATTAATTTGTTAAGAAATAAAAGTTAAGAAAATCTACTATTCATCTATCTGAGAATACATTTTCTCAAATCAAGAAAATATGCACTTGTTCCTATAGCATGCGGCACCAACTACTTATTTTCTTGCACCAACTCAAAGACCAATCCCTTATTCTCTTGTCTTCATTCGTACCCGTCATTGACTTGAACCAAGTACAATTTACTTGATCCAAAACATTTCATTTCCCGCGTATACAATAGTCGTTTTTACGTGATATTTCCCTGAAATTTTTCCATCATTTCCAAAATAATTTTTTTTTTCTTTGAAATATCCCTGACTTCCCTGAAATGTGGTCACCTTGCTGATGATAAATCTATAACTTTTATGAAATACAATACTGAGAGATTAATTTACGAAATTCTTGCAGAGGAATCATCGGATTTTCCCGTTCGCCATAAACGTGTAGTTAGTCACGTGCCGGGTGAAGACAATGTTGTAATGATTAGTGATTTTGAGTACGTTGTAATTATTAAAAATTCGAGTCGTATCCACTGTACAGGTAGTATTCTTTCAATGATCGTTGTTATCACCGCTGCTCGATGTGTTCCAATGAGTCCAGAGCACTATCAAATTACGTTTGCTACATCAACCACCAATCGTGGTAAAAATCGTGATGTAATAGACATTAGAAGACACTTAGCTATTGCCTTGCTCGTTACTGGTCAGCACTTCATTTTTGGTGCTTACTCTCGTCACATAGAGCTGAATGTAGGACCTCTACTACCAGGCACAGTTGGTCAAGTTAGTGGCTGGGGATTCAACTCGAGAGACCTTGAGTAAATTATTAATAAGTATTATTAATAGTGGTATTATTAATTATTAATAGTACTACATGAGTAAAAAAATAATATTTGACGTGTCATGTATCACTAACTAAACATTTCTTTCCAATTTCAGACGTGGAACGAGTCACCCTACGCATTTAAGATCAATCGAAGTGTCGATAATGGCCCATCGGGATTGTGTAAATAGATACCGACCTCATATTGCGATTACAAATAAAGAAGTTTGCACTTATCATCCTCAAAGACACAGTGGCCATAATGATTTTGGTGCCGGTTTAGTTATTGACGGTTACTTGGCTGGAGTTTTTCTTTGGAGTGGACTAGATCAAAATAGTGTTAATCCTGAATATCCTGACGTTTTTGCAGTTTTGCAGGATTTTGATTATAGTCACTGGATCAGGTCAAACATGCAAAATATTCATCCACATGAGGAACATCAGTTCCACAGCAGCCATTAATCCATAATTTCATCAAACGAACAAGATTCTTGACTCTTTCGAATTGTCAAATATAAATTTTAAACAACTATGCACTTTGTAAATTTACACTTCATGTAACATGAGGAAAATAGAATTCGAACCAGCAGACACTAAAATTCATACATTTCTCTACCTTTCCAGTAAATTATGTGACGTCATGTCACTTATTATAATAGCTTATCAACTAAAAATCAATAATTGTATTCATTCAAAAGAGCATGAGCATCCAAGTATTGATCCCATGTCTTATTCAACGGGTCAAAGAACTAATAAAAAATTGTTCATCAGCATACCTTGTGTCCGGTACCAGCATAATCAGAAATATTGAATCATAAACATGACAAACTACCCTCTCAAAGGTGTCTTCAAACTCTTGTTATCAAAATAATGATCTCGATTCGATTCATTTGACTACCGAGCAATAACACGTGCCTTTTGCTATATTGGTCAACAGAAACTTAAAGCGTCTCCGAACCCTTTCGCGGACCACAAGTATCCGCATGATTTTCGCCAAAATACCTGGAATTAGAAGGATCGAACTAGGGCAATTGCCTCTATTGCCCATTAAACTCTGTATAAAAACCGGCGAATCTGCCACCGAAAGTCAGTCTAAACATCGACTCCTTACCGTGCCGTTGGGCTCTACCTTTGAAGCAGTTAGTCTACCAACCGACTCCTGACAGTGCCGTTGTGATCTATAAACCTTGACAGTCTAAATACCGACTCTACCCTCGGTCCGAGTCAAGTTCAAGCCAAGAATCTCCAGTGAAGTTCTCCAGTTATCCAGTGTGCCACAGTGCGTGCACCCAATCCGACGGCTACGTCCTTACCACGTAGGCCCGTCAACCTGTTCCAATAAACCAGCGCAAGGACCAACCAGACGAGGTCCAAGACCATTTCAACTCAACCACGATCGATCACCTAGATTCATCGACAAATACTGAAGGCTCTAGCCTCAAGGCTAAACGGTAAGTCACATTATCCATTATCATATCTAACCCCCTCCATACATTTCTAATTATTTCCCCGTTTACATGCTGCTCTAAAGGATTCCTGACAAAGCTCTTCTTTACATGTGAAATCACATTGATTATTGTAAACCTCCCCCTTTCTGTAATTGTTTATAAATAAATATTTAGATTGTAATCCATTCGCTCTATTCAGTTATCCTCATCCCCGACTCTAATAGCACGGTGTGATAATTTTATTATCCCGCTTGGCTACCGGATAGAAAACGAGGAACAACTCTTATAATATAATAAAGGTAAGTGCGTCTTTTATCTCGGACGTCACAATTATATAATTAAAATTACTAGGGGGGGCCATGGCTTAATTATATAATTAAAATAGGGGGGCCATGGCCCCTCTATTTGTTATTTGTTTTTCAAGCATTGAAGAAAGACACACGATTTCTGGATTCGCCCCTGGACGTTTTATTTGAAACGTCATTTAAGTTTTAAAATAAAATGAATAATCTTCAAATTATATTCCCTCGCCTTTTTTTATCTATATATAATAATTTATCTTTATTAAAGCTTTAAAGAAGTGAGGGATAATAAACAAAGTAAATAAAGATACAATATAAAAGACAAACGTCGAAAAATGTCCATACCTGGATTTCGCCTTCAGTAATGTTGAAAAATTATATTTTCAACATCTGAATTATAAAATGCGAAAAAAAATATGCTTTCATCTATTAATTTTTTATGGAATTTGGTCTCGCGGAATTATTGGGACTTTCGCCGATGAAGAAAGTGAGTAAAATTCCCGCATATGTAAATTTATCAGGATTAAAACTGATAAGGTTACCACACAATTTAATTTTTCAATTTCCCTGACTTTTTCCTGACTTTCAAACAAATTTCTTTTCAAGAAAAGTATTAAAAATGTGAATATATTTCCAATAATCCCCTAAAATTCTACGGAATTGTTTAAAAACATTAAAATCTTTTAAAAACATTTAAAATTATACGAGAAACTTTAAAATCACTCAAAATTTTTAAACATCTTTAAAATTCACGACAAACGAAATGGTAAAGAGAAATGGTAAAAGGAAATGGTAAAGGGAAATGGCAAAGAGAAATGGTAAAGTGAAATCGTAAAGGGAAATCATGGTAAAGAAAATTTATAAAAATCGATGTATCTCTGATTTTCTCGGAAACCAATAAACGCAGAAAAAATGTTTGCAACAAGAAATGTGATTTCAATGAGATCTACAACTTTTGTTTGAAGCATTTTTTGCGCAAATTTTCACTATCATATTCATAATCAACGCGTCAAAATATGGTACTATAAGTATACGGAGCCCAAAGAAAATCCGTGGTTTGGGGTTTTCGAAAGTCCACCCAATTTTTTTCCGTGATGAAAATTTTTTTCCCCTGACATTTCTCCGATTTCTATAACAAATTTCTTTTCCCTGACATTTTTCTGACTTCCCTGACATGTGACCATCTTGATGATGATGTTTCTAATTTTTAGAAAATACAATACCGCGAGATTAATTTACCAAATTCTTGCAGAGGAATCATCGAATTTTCTCGCTCGCCATAAACGTGTAGTTAGTCACGTGCCGGATGAAGATATTGTAGTGAGGATTAGTACAGTAAACTACGTTGTAATTATTAGACAAGTTTCGCGTATTAATTGCGTAGGTAGTATTCTTTCACATCACGTTGTTATCACGGCTGCTATATGTGTTCCATTGAATCCAGATCAATATAAAATTATCTCTGCTACATCAAGATCAAACCGTGGCAACCAATCTGATATAGTAAATATAAAACGACACTTGGGAATTGCCTTGCTCACTACTGGTGAGCCTTTCATTTATGGTGCTTACTGTCGTAACATACAGCTGCATGTATCACTTCTACTACCAGGCATAGTTGGTCAAATTAGTGGTTGGGGATTCAACACAAGATGCCTTCAGTAAGATATTAATAATGTAGTATTACATAAGTAAAAAATAATATTTAACGTATCATATATCATTAACTAAACATTTCTTTCCAATTTCAGACGTGGAACGATTCACCCTATGGGTTTACGAACGATTAAAGTACCGATAATGGCCCATCAGGATTGTGTAAATAGATACCAACCTCATATTGCGATTACAGATAAAGAAGTTTGCACTTATCATCCTCAAAGACACTGTGGCCATAATGATTTTGGTGCCGGTTTAGTTGTTGACGGTTACTTGGCTGGAGTTTTTCTTTGGAGTGGACTAAATCAAAGTAGTACTGATTCTCAATATCCTGACGTTTTTGCAATCTTGCAACATTCTGATTATAGTCACTGGATCAGGTCAAACATGCAAGATATTGATGCACAATAATTCCACGTGAGGGGAAATATTAATCCATAATTCCATCATGTTCGACGAATATTTTAATCAAATCTGGTTTTTAACTTATAATCCAGGTACAGTTGATATCCTAAAGACGTCTCACATCCAAAAGACGTCTTTAGGACATGAGTCGTCATCTTACGGACATCATTTGGATTGACATGGACGTCCTCTGGATGTAAATGTCCTTTTGCCCACTAGGATTGTATTAGTTTTCTACTAATTCAAATTTAGAGAGTACCGATTAAAAAAATGGTACAACAATGAGTTATATGCTAGTAAGGATGCTTAACTTACAAATACTATTTTTACTAATAAGGAATTCTGGAAAAATTTCAGTGATTTTAGATGTTGCCAAAAATATTATGAAATTCCTTAAAGTCCGAAGAAAAACTGAAATTTCATTGTAATCTTCATTTTCAAAATATCTCTAGAATCTACATGTTGAAGAAATTACACTGATGTTTTTTTATTTTAATTAAATCCGTTATTATATAAACATTTTTTAAGTTTCATATGCTGGGGACAATTTAATAAAAATGTAAGTACGAAAGGATTATAGGTGATGAAATTCACCTTTATAAGTCATCAATTGTAGTCTTTGCAGTGATCTCTTAATTAGAACGTTATTTAAGATTTAGATGTGCAATTAATAAATAAAAACTTGTCGCCTTCAAGTATATATCTTTGCCTCCCTCTTTATCTTATTTATTAAGGCTTTAAAAAAACAGGAGATAGTAAGCTTTGTCTATAAAAGATAGAAGGCAAAAAATTTCCATAATTTGATTTCGTCTTCCGTGTAATAAATTGAAAAATTGTAATTTGAACACCTAAATTATAAAATGCGAGAAAATATATACTTCCGTCTATTAATTCTTTGTAGAATATGGTCTCACGGCATTATTGGAACCTTCGCCGATGAAGAAATTAGTAAGTAAAATCAAATATCCTACACGGAGAGAAAAGATATGGTTGGGCCAACCATAAATATTGAAAAATATGGGGCAACCATAGTTTGGTCAGCGCAACCAAAAAAATAGATAAGCTAAGCAATTGATATTTTTCAATATAATATGGTTGGCCCAACCGTAACTTTCTCTCCGTGTACGTCTAACTTTATCTGGATTAAAATTGATGATGTGTCTACTTTTAGAAGATACAATACTGAAAGTTTAATTTAACAAATTCTTACAGAAGAATCATCGGATTTTATCGTTCGCCATAAACGTGTTGTTAGTCACGTGCCGGATGAAGATATTGTAGTGAAGATTAGTAAAGTAAACTACGTTGTAATTATTAAACAATTTTCGCGTATCAATTGCGTAGGTAGTATTCTTTCAAGTAACGTTGTTATCACCGCTGATCGATGTGTTCCAAGGAGTCCAAATCAATATCAAATTGTCTCTTCTACATCACTCTCAAATCGTGGTGGGAATCATGATGTGATAGATATAAGAAGACACTTAGCTATTGGTTTGCTCACTACTGGTCAGCCCTTCGTTTTTGGTGCTTACTGTCGTAACATACAGCTGCATGTATCACTTCTACTACCAGGCGTAGTTGGTCAAATTAGTGGTTGGGGATTCAACTGGAGAGGCGCTGAGTAAGTTATTAATAATGTGATATCACATTAGTAAAAAATGATATTTGAAGTGTCATATATATCATTAAGGGTATGTGATACTTTACCATAAGAGCAAATTAGTTATACCAATTATACATTCATAATAATAAATATGTTCATCTAATAAGAGTCAATAAACCTTCGTCTA
>CAJFCO010000119.1:1677202-1784323 GCA_904066015.1 Synergus gifuensis
TGATCCAAGAATTTTTTTCTTGATTCAAGAATTTTTTTTTTTCAGTGTAAGTAAAATAATATCCTAAGTGTAACTTTATCTGGATTAAAACTGTTATTTATTTATGACGTGTCTAACTTTTAGAAAATACAATAAGTTTAATTTAGCAAATTTTTCCAGAAGAATCATCGGATTTTCTCGTTCGTCATAAACGTGTAGTTAGTTACGTGCCGGGTGAAGATATTACACTGAGGATTTTTAATGTAAAATACGTTGTATTTATTAAACACTTTTCGCGTATCCATTGCGTAGGTAGTATTCTTTCAATTAACGTTGTTATCACCGCTGCTCTATGTGTTCAATTGAGTCCAGATCAATATCAAATTGTCTCTTCTACATCACTCTCAAATCGTGGTAGGAATCAAGATGTGATAGACATAAGAAGACACTTAGCTATTGCATTGCTCATTACTGATTATCCCTTCATTTATGGTGCTTACTGTCATAACATACAGCTGCATGTAGCACCTCTACTAGCAGGTACAATTGGTCATGTTAGGGGCTGGGGATTCAACTGGAGAAGTATCACTGAGTATGTTATTAATAATGTGGTATTATATAAGTAAAAAATATTATTTGAAGTGTCATGTATCGCTAATTAAACATTTCTTTCCAATTTCAGACGTGGAACGAGTCAGCCTACACAGTTACGATCAATTGAAGTGCCGATAATGGCCCATCGAGATTGTGTAAATAGATACCGACCTCATGTTGCGATTACAGATAAAGAAGTTTGCACTTATCATCCGCAAAGACACTGTGGCCATACTGATTTTGGTGCTGGTTTAGTTGTTGACGGTTACTTGGCTGGGGTTTTTCTTTGGAGTGGACTCAATCAAAGTGTTAGGATAGATCCTCAATATCCTGATGTTTTTGCAGTCTTGCAAGATTTCGATTATAGTCAATGGATCAGGTCAAACCTGCAAGAAATTGATTATACACGTCGGTCCCACAGAGGGGCAGTTAATCCAGAACTTTATGCACAATAAACATTTGAATAAATTCTACTTTTTAATGTTAAATCTGTAAACGAAATATAAAGTACATCAGTGCCACACACACACAAAATAAGTACAAACATATTATAGGTGATGAAATTCACCTCTCTACTTAAGTCGTCCATTGTTGTCTTTATGGTGATCTATTATTTTTAAAACGTTATTTAAGTTTTATTGAGAGGAATTAAGAAACAAACTTGTGATCTTCAAGTGTATGTTTTTGCCTTTTATTTATCATATTTTTGATAAGACATTAAACAAACAAGAGATAGTAAGCTTTGTCTATAAAAGGTAGAAACTAAAAATTGTCCATTATTTGATTTCGTCTTCCGTGTAGTAAATTGAAAAATTATAATTTCAACACCTAAATTACAAAATGCGAGAAAAAATATACTTCCATCTATTAATTCTTTGTGGAATTTGTTCTCACAGCCTTATTGGAACCTTCGCCGATGAAGAAATTAGTAAGAAAAATAATATCCTACACGTAACTTTATCTGGATTGATGGTGTATCTAACTTTTAGAAAATACAATACTGAAAGTTTAATTTAACAAATTTTTCCAGAAGAATCATCGGATTTTCTCGTTCGCCATAAACGTGTAGTTAGTCACGAGCCGGGTGAAGATATTGTAGTGGCGATTAGTAATGTAAGATACGTTGTAATTATTAAACACCTTTCGCGTATCCATTGCGTAGGTAGTATTCTTTCAATTAACGTTGTTATCACCGCTGCTCAATGTGTTCAATTGAGTCCAGATCAATATCAAATTACCTCTGCTACATCTTCCTCATATCGTGGTAGAAATCATAATGTGTCAGACATAAGAAGACACTTAGCTATTGCCTTGCTCACTACTGGTCAGCCCTTCGTCTATGGTGCTTACTCTCATAACATACAGCTGCATGTATCACCTCTACCACCAGGCACAGTTGGTAAAGTTAGTGGCTGGGGATTCAACTTTAGAAACATTGAGTAATTTATTAATAATGTGGTATTACATATGTAAAAAAAATAATATTTGAAGTGTCATATCACTAACTAAACATTTCATTCCAATTTCAGACGTGGAACAAATTACCCTAAGAATTTACGATCAATCGAAGTGCCGTTAATTACCCATCAGGATTGTGAAAATAGATACGGACTTCGTATTGCAATTCCAGAGAGAGAAGTTTGCACTTATCATCCTCGACGACACTGTGGCCATAATGATTTTGGTGCCGGTTTAGTTGTTGACGGTTACTTGGCCGGGGTTTTTCTTTGGAGTGGATTAAATCAAACTATTGATTCTCAATATCCTGAAGTTTTTGCAGCCTTGCAACATCCTGATTATAATCACTGGATCAGCTCAAACGTGCAAGAAATTGATGCACATGCACACAGGGACCGTTAATCCATAACTTGATGCATAACAAACATTTGAATAAATTCTACTTTTTAAATTTAAATCTGTATACGAGATACAAAGTAATCTGTTTCAACTAAAGATCTACATTTTGAATAAATTATACTTCTTGTTATAATTTTTCATCTTTTTTCTTGATAAAAAAAAGCGATTTAGAAAAATGTTTTAAGTTAAATGCTATAGCGAAGATGCTTAACTGAAAATAAAGAAGGATTGAAAAAAGGTAGTAATATTTTTGAACTTGATTGTTACCATTGTTTGTAATTATTCTTAATTTATTCTCTAGAATCTACATTTTGAAGAAATTACTTTTTTTTTTTTTTTAATAAAACTGACGCTTTTTGTCAGCACTTTTTTACGATTTATCCGTCAGTACAAGCGAAATATATATAGCGAAACTAGCTGTCAAGTTGTATCAACTTTTGTGCTTATTCAATGAGCACTTTACTTCCTGTAAGCAAATATTATTTGCTTTCTCATAGAAGAAGCATTAAGTATTCTTCACATCAGTCTTAAATTTTGATTATTTGAGAAGTTATATTCGAAAAATTCATTTTCAAAAATTACAATAAAGCATTACTTTCTTACTTTTCAATGAAATGCATTAATCTTATAGGTCAATCGAATAGTCTGAACACAAAGAATCTTAATTTCCCTTACACCAGCTTTAAATTTTTATTATTTGAGAACACTTATATTCAAAAAATTAATTTTAAAAAATACAATTAACCATAACATCCTTATTTTTTAATGAAATGCATTAATCATAAAGGTCAATCGATTCGTTACGATGAAAGGAATCTACATTTTCCTTACATCAGCTTTCAATTTTAAATATTTGAGAAGTTATAGTGGAAAAATGAATTTTACGAAAGTTATAAAAGTACACGAAACTTGTAAATAAATTAAATATTTTGGTAAATCCTTGTAAAAAAAATTCAACTTGGTAAATAGTGGAATAAATATGCTAAATTTCATTAATTTATCTATATGCGTTCTAAAGATATTGCAGGATCGTTAAAAGTGCGACACACACACACACAAACACAAACACACACACACATTCGGACAATTTTTCAGAACATCATTTAAATAAATAAAAGTTGCAGATCATCGAAATGCACATTTTTTGCTGAAAGCATTTTTTTCTACGAGAAAATCAGTGATATACATCGATTTTCATACATTTCCCTTTACCATTTCCCTTTACCATGATTTCTCCTTGCCATTCCCCTTGCCATTTATCTTTACCACGATTTCCCTATTCCCTTTATCATGATTTTCTTTTACAATGATTTCCCTTAACAATGTGAAGAGGCATGGTTTATGGGGGGATTTTTGTATAATAAAAATTTATTTATCACTGATGTCGAGAAAAAATATTGATCCCAACAATTGAATAATAAACAAGTACAGTGCCCTACATTAATGCCTTCCTTCGAAAAATGTCAACCTAACCCTGGTTTCCATTAGAATCTTATGGAAAGCAGGGTTGGATGGACATGTTTACAAAGGAAGGCATTATAGCAGTACTGTACAAACATATTATACGTGATAAAATTTACCTTTTTAAGTCATATCAAATGTTGTCTTTACAGTGACCTCGTATTTTTAAAACCTTATTTAAGTTTTAGTGAGGAATTAAATAAAAACTTATGACCTTCAAGTGTATGATTTTACCTTTTATTTATCATATTTATGATAAGGCATTAAACAAACAGGAGATAGTAAGCTTCGTCTATAAAAGACAGAAGTTAAAAAATTTCCATAATTTGATTTCTTCTTCCGTGTAGTAAATTGAAAAATTATAATTTGAACGCCTAAATTATAAAATGCAAGAAAAAATATACTTCCATCTATTAATTCTTTGTGGAATTTGGTCTCGCGACATTATTGGAACCTTCGCCGATGAAAAAATTAGTAAGTAAAATTATATCCTACGACTAACTTTATTTATATCTCGATTAAAACTGATGATGTGTCTACGTTTAGAAAATACAATACTCAAAGTTTAATTTAACAAATTCTTCCAGAAGAATCATCGGATTTTCTCGTTCGCCATAAGCGTGTAGTTAGTCACCAGCCGGGTGAAGATATTGTAGTGAAGATTACTAAAGTAAACTACGTTGTAATTATTAAACACTTATCGCGTATCCAGTGCATAGGTAGTATTCTTTCATATAACGTTGTTATCACCGCTGCTCAATGTGTTCCAAGGGATCTAAACCAATATCAAATTGTCTCTTCTACATCATTTTCAAATCGTGGTAAGAATCATGATGTGACAGACATAAGAAGACATTTAGCTATTGCCTTACTCGCTACTGATCATTACTTCATTTATGGTGCTTACTGTAATAACATAAAGCTGAATGTAGCACCTCTACTACCAGGCACAATTGGTCAAGTTAGTGGCTGGGGATTTAACTGGAGAGGCACTGCGTAAGTTATTAATAATGTAGTATTACATAAGTAAATAATAATATTTTACGTATCATGTAGCACTAATTAAACATTTTTTTCCTATTTCAGACGTGGAACAGAAAACCCTGAGCATCTACGATCAATTCAAGTGCCGATAATGGCCCATCGGGATTGTGTAAATAGATACCGACCTCATATTGCGATTACAGATAAAGAAGTTTGCACTTATCATCCTCAAAGACACAGTGGCCATACTGATTTTGGTGCCGGTTTAGTTGTTGACGGTTACTTGGCTGGGGTTTTTCTTTGGAGTGGACTAAATCAAAGTAGTACTGATCCTCAATATCCTGATGTTTTTGCAGTTTTGCAACATTCTGATTATAGTTACTGGATCAGATCAAACATGGAAGATATGGATGTACATTCGTTCCACTAGGGCTCTTAATCCAGAACTTCATGTGCAACAAACATGTTAAATTCTACTTTTAAAATTTTTAAATTAACAATTGTTAATAAATTCTAGTTTTTAAATTTAAATTTGTATGCGAAATACAAAGTAATCTGTTTCAACAAAAGAGCTACATTTTGAGTAAATAAAACTTCTTGTTGAATTTTTTCCTCGATTTCGTCGCCTTTTTTCTTGATAAAAAAATCGATTTAGAAAAATGTTCTAAGTTATATGCTATAAAGAAGATGTTTAACTGACAATAAGGAAAGATTTGAAAAAAAGGTGGTAATATTTTCGAAAAGTTAATTTACAATTATTTTTAAACAAAAGTTGTAGATCTCATCCAAATACACAATTTTTGCTGCAAGCCTTTTTGTCTACGAGTTTATAGCTTTCGAGAAAATCAGTGATACATCGATTTTCATTTTCCCTTTACACGATTTCACATTATCATGATTTTCTTTTACAATGATTTCCCTTAACATTGTGAAGAGCCATGGTTTATAGGTTTTTTTTTTTTTTTTTTTAATGAAAATCTATGTATCATTGGTGTCGAGAAAAAATATCGATCTTGTTCTTTTCTCGTCGAATTTCGCTCAAATGCATCACTAAGAGTTATAAAAAGGTTTCAAAAAATAACAAGAGTTTTTAAGTGACCTCAAAGGATTTCAAAAGATTTCACAATAATGTCAAGAGATTTCAAGTGATTTTAAGGAATTTCAAAAAATTCAAAAAATTTTCAAGATTTTGAAGTGACTGAAAAACATGTTTGAAATTTGCTGAAATTGATTGAAATCCTTTAAAACCTTTTTTTTTTTATTTTTTTAAATCCTTTGCGGATCTCTTAAAAACTTTTGTCATCTTTTGAAACCTCTTCTCAACTTTTAGTGATGCATTTGAACGAGATCGATATTTTTTCGACATTAGTGTGTAATTTCTTCCAAATGTAGATTCTAGAGAATACATTAAGGATAATACATTAAGGATAATTACAAACAATTGTAAGGCAACTTTTCAAAAATATTACTACCTTTTTTCAATCTTCCCTTATTTTCAGTTAAGCATCTTCGCTATAGCATATAACTTAAAACATTTTTCTAAATCGCTTTTTTTTCATCAAGAAAAAAGGTGAAGAATTATAACAAGAAGTTTAATTTATTCAAAATGTAGATCTTTAGTTGAAACAGATTACTTTGTATCTCGTATATTTAAATTTAAAATGTAGAATTTATTAACTTGTTTGTTGCGCATGATGTTCTGGATTAACGGCCTCTGCGTGGGACTGGCGTGTATCAATTTCTAGCACGTTTGACCTGATCCATCCACTATAATCAAAATGTTGCAAAAGAGCAAAAACCTCAGGATATTGAGGATTAATATTACTTTGATTTAGTCCACTCCAAAGAAAAACCCCAGCCAAGTAACCGTCAACAACTAAACCGGCACCAAAATCAGTATGGCCACAGTTTTTTTGCGGATGATAAGAGCAAACTTCTTTATCTGTAATCACAATATGAGGTCGGTATCTATTTACACAATCCCGATGGCCCATTATCGGCACTTTGATTGATCGTAAATTCAAAGGGTGAATCGTTCCACGTCTGAAATTGGAAAGAAATGTTTAGTTAATGATGTATGATACGTTAAATATTATTTTTTACTTATGTAATACTACATTATTAATAACTTACTGAACGCATCTTCTGTTGAATCCCCAACCACTAATTTGACCAACTACGCCTGCTAGTAGAGGTGCTACATGCAGCTGTATGTTATGACAGTAAGCACCATATATGAAGGGCTGACCAGTAGTGAGCAAACCAATATCTAAGTGTCTTCTTATGTCTATCACATTATGATTTTTACCACGATATGAGGTTGACGTAGAAGAGATAATTTGATATTTATCTGGACTCTTTGGAACACATAGAGCAGCGGTGATAACAACGTAAATTGAAAGAATACTACCTACGCAATTGATACGCGAAAGGTGTTTAATAATTACAATGTATTGTACATCACTAATCTTCACTGCAATATCTTCACTCGGCTCGTGACTAACTACACGTTTATGGCGAACGAGAAAATCCGATGATTCTTCTGGAAGAATTTGTTAAATTAAACTTTGAGTATTGTATTTTCTAAAAGTAGACACATCATCAGTTTTAATCCAGATAAAGTTAGACATAGGATATTATTTTACTTACTAATTTCTTCATCAGCAAAAGTTCCAATAATGACGTGAGAACAAATTCCACAAAGAATTAATAGATGGAAGTATATTTTTTCTCGCATTTTATGATTTAGGTGTTGAAATTACAATTTTTCAATTTACACTACACGGAAGGCGAAATCGAATTATGGAAATTTTTAGGCTTCTGTCTTTTATAGACAAAGCTTACTATCTGCTACGTTTTTAAAGCCTGTAATAAATAAGATAAAGGAAAGGCAAATACGAGATACATTTGAAGGTTACAAGTTTTTTTGTATGTCTTCAATACAGTTTTTTTGTACCATTTTTTCTTGAATTTAAACAATTTTAAGAGATTTTAAGACATTATAAGAATATGAAAATCTAATAAAGAGTTTTCATTGGATTTTCAGGTAATTCAAAGTATTTATCGAGATTTCGTGGAATTTTAAATAATTTTAAAGGATTTAACGATATTTTGTGTAATTTTAAGTAATTTTAGAATCTCTAAAGCTGTTTCGAGGATTTTCACAAAGTTTTATTGGATTTTTAAGGGATATTAAATAGTTTTAAGGACTTTTAAGAGATTTAAGGAATTTTACGAAATTTCATTAGATTTTTAGCAATTTTAAGATCATGGGATTTTGAGAAATCTTAAAAGATTTAACGATAAATATGTTGTGGAATTTTAAGTGGTTTTTAAAACTTTTAAGGTATTTGAAGGGATTTCACAAAATTTCATTGGATTTTTAGATATTTTGAAGGTTTAAATGGGATTTAATGAGACTTTGAATAATTTTCAGGAATTTAAAAGGATTTTACAAATTTATTGAGATTCCTAAAATTAGACTAGGAAATACAAATTTTTATATTTCAAAAATTAAAATCTCTGAATTATTTTTCATACTTTTGAAATACCTTAATTTTTCCACTCCCACATTTTTTCTGGGAAAAATTATGAGATTTTAAAGGATTATAAAATAATTTTAAGGAATTTGACTATATATTTTGAGGAATTTTAAGTAATTTGAGAAACTTTTAGACATTTTACGAAATTTCATTGAATTTTAAGGTATTTAAAGAGATTTAATGTGATTTCACGGAATCTTGAAAAATTTTAAGGAATTTAAAAGAACTTTACGAAATTTATTGAGATTTTAGAAATATTAAGTGATTTCAGGGTATTTCGAGGAATTTTATGAAATTTTAAAGGAGTTTACGAAATTGCATGGAATTTTAAGTAATTTTCAGAGATTTTACAATGTTTCATAGGATATTAAGTTATTTTAACGACCAAAGGGATTTCAAGGGATTTTCGAGATTTCAATGGATTTTCATAAGATTTCATGAGATTTTAAGCAATTTTATGGGATTTGATGATATTTTTGGAGATTCTAAGTAATTTTAAGCAACTTTAAAATATTTTATGAGATATTAAGTGATCTGAAGAGCATTTATTTCCAGAAATTTTAAAGGATTTAGTGAGATTATATTGGATTTTCAAGAATTTTAAAGAATTTAACGAAATTTCATGGAATTTTGATTAATTTTAAGAGATATAACGAGACTTTATGAGATTTTAAGTAATTTTAATTAATTTTAAGGAATTTTACCAGATTTTGAAGGATTTTAAAGGAATTTTAAGATATTGCATGAGAATTTTACAATTTCATGAAATTTCATTGGATTTTAAATAACTTTAAGGGATTTGTCCATATTTTATGGAGTTCAAAGAAATTCTAAGGGATTTTACGATGTTTTATGATAAGTGATGTTAAGGGATTTCAAAGACTTTGAATGGATCCAATAGATTTTACAAAATTCCAGTGGGTTTTCAGAAATTTTAAGAGATTTAATGAGACTTTATACGACTTTGAGTAATTTTAATTAATTTTGCTTCCTCATAGAGGAAGCTTTGTTTTCAAAACATTTTCTAATATTTTTAAAATCGTTTAATTAAACTTTCCTCACGTGATAAATGTCTAATACAACATTCTAATCAATTGTCTGGATGTGTGTGTGTGTGTGTGTGGCGTCAGTTTTTGTCGCCCTATTAACTTAAAGACAGTTGTAGATAAATTGATGAAATTTGTAGGGTAAATTGGCACCACCAATATCTCAAAACGTGCCAAAGGATTTTTCAAAATATTGAATTTTAAAATTTTTATGTAGATTTTTAATTTTTGTAAAATTGATTTTTCAACTATAACTTCTTAAACAATGAAAATTCAAAGCTTATGTACAGGAAAGAAAGATTCCTTGCATCGAGACGAATCGATTGACCTGTATGATTAATGAATTTTATTGAATTTTAAGAAAATTATGATTATTTTTAATTTTGAAAATTTTCATTTCTAAATTGCAAATTTATTTGCAACATTATCATAACGAGGAAGCAAAGTGCTCCAAAAATGAGCACAAAAAAATATAAATATAGTTAAATGGAACACCCGAGATCGAATTCACAGCTAGTTTAAGAAGTATCAAGTGAATTTACGAAATTTAAAGGAATTTACAAATTTCGAATGATAATAAAGACGTTTTAAGGACTTTTTTATAAAACTCATGAAGATTTCTGAAATTAGATAAAGAATTACAAGATTTTATATTTCAAGAATTAAAAATTCTCAATTATTTTTTCTACTAGCAAAAGGTGAGCAAAAACGGGAAATTAATCGCGCGCGAATCATAATTGCTAGTAATATATAATATATATATTTGTGGATATATAATATCTTTTTACTATAGGCAACACAATGTTTCACATTATTGTACACAATGTATAAATTTATTGGTATAATAATGCTAGTAACAATAAATAGTAATTCTTCCTGTGTCATATATCATGACCTTTAGACCTATGATTCTATAAAGTGCATTACTCCTGCACCTGATTGAGGCAGCGACAAGTGAGGAATAGAAACAAGTCTGATCTTGGCTGTGCACGGAAATATTTCTTTAAATTCTTGCCTACCTGATGATCCTCACTATGTACACTTCAAACTTCAAGGTGTATGTACATTGTACTTACATAGACCAGAGTTCTTGCAGCAAGCCCCCACCTCCAGCTCCAGACAATGCTTAATGACCTGGTCTCAGAGAGACCCTCAGGCTCAGGCAGCAGGGTCAATTCTCAAATCAATCAGGTACGGCTTGTTGAACGTACAAGATCGTGGAACGTGTTTTATCACAAAATCCTCTAGAATAATACAATAGTTTTAATGCCAGACATATGACGAGAAAACCGCGTGGTAGTCGGTTCGGAAACGCGAAAAGATAATAAACTAAATCAGTGGGTACGTCAATCGACAACTAGGTTGCCGGCCGGTTTTTCAAGTGATAATAAATGTGACTTCTCATCAGTGTTTAGTGCAATTTTGAAGCAGTTGGATGCTGAGTGCACAAATCTGCACAACCTGGACCGATGGATATTTTATTCTTCTGTCCATAAATTCGGATACTAATTTACCAGTAATTAAAATTCACTTTGCAGCAAGAGTGAAGAAATATTGTAAGAATTCTTCAAGGATTGTTAATTGATGGAAAGGAAAAGTGCAAACTCTGAAATGTTAGTTTATGGCCTAAGGAGACCTTTGCTCTCAGCTCTATTTATTTTCGTGGTAAGAGTTTTGGGATGATGTTTCTGATGAGAATTTTGCTAGCTAAGAGCAAAAGTGTTAGAATGGACGCGGGAGTTAGTTTAGTTACTTGATTGGGGTGAACACTTTTATTAGAAACGTTTCAGGAATGTCCAATGTCTCAAAAACGTTCTAAGGACGCTTTTGGAACCAGAAAAATGTTTTTTTGAATTAAATAAACATTTCTTTGATATAAGACCAAAGAAAAAATTTCTTTGAATTATATACAATTTTTTTAATTTTTCTTTGGCTCAAAGAAATGTTTATTTGTTTCAAAGAAACTTTTTTCTGGGTGATATCGGACATATAGATACATATGTATATCCTATTGATTTTTTTGTTTAATTTTGATTTTAATTATACGTGCTAGTTTTGACTAGTCATAAGAAGTTTGAAATATATATATAATGTGAGAAGATTTCTGTAGTAACTTTTGGAAAATAGCTTGTTTATGTTGACAAAATCTTTAGGAAGATTCTTAATGGAACCAATTAACTTTTTAAACAATTCAATGGCAATTGCATGAAAGTCGTTGATCCTTGTAACTTGCAAGTATATCTTTGTCCCCCAGGACTATAAAATTATACAAGGAATAACAATTTCAGTAACTAATAAAATAGAGAATATTTCAAACTGTTATTTGCTTGTGTTGAAAGGACTGTGGATTACGGTACACTTGCCGAGATTTATATCTCACTAATCCCAGCTTTAAAGTGAAGACAAGTGTTTTGTAGATTCTAAGATTAGAGATTTTGGTCTGGCAATGTGGTTTCAATAAATGAGATCCTTCATTAACATAAATGTTTCAGTAGTCATGTTTAAAATATCCTAAAAAAGAAACAAATTACGAAACATACACAAAAAATATGAATTTTGGAAACTTTTTCTTGACAACGTTTAAAGAAAAAAGACTGCAACTTCTTTTATCGATTTTTCAATATCAGAATTGCTGTGTAAAATCTTTGGATGTTTGCAGAATTGGAAAAATTTGAAATTAAGGGTGTTGGAGCCAAGTTCTAATAAAAAAATTCGATTTTTTCATTTTACTTAACAAATATTAAAATTTCAATTATTTCCCTCTGTAGAATTAATTAATTTGTAACTAGAATTATGCGCACAGAGCGAGAAAATATCTAATTCAAATGTTTTTCAAGTAAATTGAAAATATTTAATTTTGAAGTTAGATTGTCAATTCTTCGTTTTATGCAAAAAGTATCGAAATTAAATATTTTCGTTGAGTAAACAGTAAACTGGAGAATGGAATTTTAAGTTTAACACTTGGGTCCAACGCCCTTAAAATGTTTTTAAGGAAATGTTTTTAGGGGAGTTTGTAAGGTGTAAATATAAATCATTTTATGGAAAGCATCGCGGCCCTTAAGTCTAAAGGGTTCGTAAATTTAAGGTGGTTAAGCCACAAAGGCTTAGCTTAGAATATCTTCCTAGGTAGTAATTACTTCACAACAGAGATTTGAAAGTCTTGTTCAGCGGGGTAAGCCTCGAAAATCTTGACATCAGTGAAAAGTTTATTTCTTCACCACCTGTTCGTCAAGTATCGTTCAATGAATGTTTCATAACATTTTGTTCTGGGAACAAATTTTCCAAACTGTGCTATTTACATTTTCTAAACTATAAATATTTTCTCTGTCATTGTTAGGGGTCATTCGTTCATTACTTTTCAATTATCCTCCCCTCTTATATAACGCTATAACGCTGACTCTAAATACAATGTTTTTACTGATATAAATTTATAAGCTAGGACTTAAAGTATTATTTTAAACTCATTTATTTCAAAGGCTTTAATCACTCAATTTTTCGTATATTACTAAAATTTTAACTGACCGATCGACGATTCTCTCAGAAAGTTTCGATTCGATTTATTATTCTATAAAAAGAGATTGGTTGCCAATTATAAATATTTTATAATATTTCACTTTCAGAGAAACTTAATTTTAATTTTATATATGTAGTTTGTAGTTTTATTAAGCAAAGATATTTCATTCCAGATTATCCAAGGAATTACAAGCCTTCCTCCTCGCCTTCCTCACGGATTTTATACAGCTACTGATAATTTGAGATCAGGACATAATGAAACATCATTTGGAGATCCAATCTGGAATACAGATACACAGAATCAGAAAAGGCCTCTTTATATCGGCAGGCGACCTGGTAAATTAATTTACAATAAATAATTAAATAATTAAATCCCAATAATTAAATTAATTTAATTATTATTTTCAACCTGATTCAAAATCAGGTTGAAAAAAATAATCTGTGATCACTTTAATCAATCGATAAATACGAATACGCAAATTGATGAAAAATAAAAATATCGAATTATATAGATATAATTTCCGGATTGTAACAATAACGAGTTATTGAATTCCCCCAAATTCTTAAATTACAGAAATTTAAATATGCCGAATTATTCAATTGCCGGAAATGATTTTAATTGAAATAATTAGGTGAATTAGTTATTAAACATATATAATAATAACATTTAGAATAATTAACTGCGGAAATTTCAGAACTTTGATGAATTTAATGGGGAATTGTTCATTCTAGCGGAATAT
Source organism: Synergus gifuensis (assembly GCA_904066015.1). Taxonomy (NCBI): domain Eukaryota; kingdom Metazoa; phylum Arthropoda; class Insecta; order Hymenoptera; family Cynipidae; genus Synergus; species Synergus gifuensis. The sequence goes on from CAJFCO010000119.1 coordinate 1,690,919, forward strand.
TCTGTAAGAATAGTTAATGAAATTTAATAATTCGTCATTTTATAATTCCTTAATTGTACAATTGGAAAATTATATAATTCGATTTTAGATTTCGGAAATTTTCAAATTCGGGCATTTATAGTTCGGTATTTTTATGTTACGTCAATTTGTATATTCAATATTTATTTTTTCGCTAATTTTGGTATATATATATATATTCTAATAAGAATTTATTATCACGAATTATCGTCTACTCCAGGGTCAGAGTTGGATTGGGACCTTCAAGGCTTTCAGCACAAAAAAGTTACCGACAGAGAAAACCCATTTGGTAAAATGATATTTTCATATTTTTTAATTAAAATATAAGTCCTTAAGGGTGTTGAAGTCAAGTTCTAATCTAAAAATTCGATTTCTTCATTTTAATCAACAAATATTTAATTTTTAATTTTTTCCCTCTGTAGAATTAATCAATTTTTAACTAGAATTATGCGTACAAAGCGAGAAAATATCGAATCCAAAGTATTTTTTTAAATAAAATGAAAATATTCAATTTTGAAGTTAGATTCTGAATTCTTCGTTTTATGCAAAAAGTATCGAAATTAAATATTTTTTCGCTCTGTATGCAGTCTTATATTTGAAAAAGGATTAGTGCTACAGAGCGAAAAAATATTTATTTATAATTTTCATTGAGTAAAATGAAGAATGGAATTTTGAGCTTAACACTTGGGTCCAACGCCCTTAGTTTTATTTTATCAAGAAATACAAAAAAAAAGAAAAGAAAAAAACAGGAAACATAAAACCTGTAATATGTTTTACATGATTGGATGCATAAATAATTAAGGTATAAATATTCTCTTGTACAGGTTTCTTATCTTTAAAAGAATCTAGACAAGTAATTCCTTTTTTGCTTGTTGCTAAAAAGAATGGTTAAATTTTTTATTTCGGAATTTGCTGTGATTCTAAGAATTTTCTTTGTTTATAATTTTAACAGTTAATAGAAGTACTTTTTCAGCCTCAGCCTCAGACTCGAGAATTGTCTTTCCCACAGACGACAGACATCAGAGTCTCGAAAAAGTTGAGAGAATAAAAGTCCCTGTGTGTGAAGGGAAGACTTTTTGTGAAAATACGGCAACGTACCCAGAAGCATTGCTCAATAATGCAATGAAAGAGGTTTCGAAATTTAAATATCTTTCTGGAATTGATGTCGTGAGTATGGATACGATTAATTATATATATATATATATATATATATATATATAAATAGATATATTAATTAAATATGATTAAATATTTTTCTTTAGATAACTAATTTGGTGCAAAGAATAGACCTTTCCGAAGATACGCCACTCTGTGCTTCAAATGTAAGTATATTTAAGGGCGTCTCCACTTTACTCAACGAAACTTATAGATAAATATTTTTTCGCTCTGTAGCACTAATATTTTTGCAAATATAAGACTGCGTACAGAGCGAAAAAATATCTAGTCTCGATACTTTTTGCATAAAACGAAGAATTAAAAATCTAACTTCAAAATTAAATATTTTCATTTTATTTAAAAAATATTTGAAATAGATATTTTCTTGCTCTGTGCGCCTAATTCCAGTTAAAAATTGATTAATTATACCGAAGGAAAAAATTCCAATTTTAATATTTGTTAAGTAAAGTGAAGAAATCGAATTTTTAGATTAAAACTTGGCTCCAACACCCTTAAGAGAATTATTTTATAATTTATATTATACATATATTGCTAGAAGTACCCTATCTACAAAAAAATTGTTTAAAACTTAAAAAATAAAAAAACTTAATGAATTTTTGTATTCAATCTAGGAACAAATAGTTTATCCCAAGTCAGCAAAGGACAAAAACGAGGATTGGCAATTCATAGTAAATTATCAAAACTTTACGCAAGGAGTAAGAATAGAAACCTGCAAGTAAATAAAATTTATTATTATTTCTATTAAAAAAACCTGCTTATCATTATAATGATATAAGTCATATATATTACAAACTTTCTTTAATCTCTCTTTGACTAATTTCAAAATGAAAGCTTCTAGTTTGGAACAAATGTAAATTTCAGAAGTTTAAAATTAAAAATTAAATTAAAGATTTGCAATTGAAGAATTTTTTACTCTATTTTGAATAAATTTAATTTGAAAGACCTCAGAATAGTAATTTACATGGAAATATTAAGAATTTTCTGGAAAATCTTACTATTTTTGTAAGGCTTCAAAATTTGACAGATTCCAAATGAGGGTTTGCAAATTATTTACGTATTTAGGCTTTAATGTTAAAAAATTCCTTAAAAATAGATGAAAGTACTTGAAATCTCTGAAAATCATTTAACATTTCTGAAACTTTCAATTTTTAAAGCTGAAACTTTAATTTTTGATGGTTTAATTCAGTAATAAAATTTCTTTTCTTACAGTAAAATGGAAGGAGAATGTAATATGATTGAAGGTTTTCCTGAGGGTTACAGAACGATCTGTAAGCAAAATTACATTTATCGGCAAATGGTAGCAATTTCTTCTACTGGTTTGATCAAAACAGATATGTTTCGTTTTCCTTCGAGTTGTTGCTGCCACGTCAAATTTTTGGGAAATCCATTTTTCCGGATGGGAATTTCCCTACCTAAGGAGAATAACACTTCAGTTCTCCAAGAAGATAAAAAAATAAAATAAATTACATAGTGAATCCCAAAGATAATTTCTATCTAAAAGTGGATAAAACAGTTACAAACAATTCGCAGGTAGATTGAATACTAAATTAACAATAGTAGAAGTACATTCACGACTTTTAATGTAGCTCCCAACTTCCTGCATAGTTTTTTAATCTCATCCAACTTTAGGATCAAAATCTTTAGGATCTGCTTACTGTGATATAATGTTTGTAAAATTTCATTTTTTACTTGGGTTTAACAAAAAATATTTTAAACAATAATTATCGAATATTCAAGTTTTGGAAAAATAACAATACCGAATTCATTAATAAATAAATTAATTCGTTACTTTTTTAAATCGTTAATTTTACAATTTATAAATTTTATAATTCGATAAATTTCAATTTCGGAGAAATTCAAGCTTTTATATTTCGATATTTATTTATCTTTATGCATTTTCTATTACACTGAGAAAAATGTTTGGTTCGGACAACAAAACTTTTTGTTCCTATAGAAGGAACAAAAATTGTTGGTTGTGCCATCCGAAGTTTTTTTGAACCAACCAATGTTTTGTTAATTCAACAAAAACTGAGATTTTGTTGGTTTAAATGAATTTTCCTGGTTCAATAAAAGGTTTGTTGAAAGAACCAAGATTTTATTGGCACAACCAAACAATTTTTTTTGCTTCTATAGCTACAAAAAGTTTTGTTGTTCGAACCAAATAGTTTTCTCAGTGTAGTCTCTTTTATTTTCATCCTCAATCTGTACATAAACTAAATTGCAAAAATATTTTTATAAATTAAAACTTTTCTATGATTATAAAATGAAATACGTCTCTACACATCATTTTCTTGTAGTTTCATTAATTTCAGATTATTTTGAATTTGAAGTTATAGACTATATACGTAAGTGTAAAAGTTACATACCAACGATGTAAATATAAATTTATAATTTCGTTTTAAGAGTTTAAGCTGATTAAAAAAATACTCTACTGTATAAAAGTGGTACTACTTATACCACGATTATATAATGTCAAAATAAGACTGGGCATGAGTATATGAACTGTAATTAATTTGTAGATATAATTTCATATATAATAAATTGTTGTGATCTACGAATTGAATGTGATCTTTTCTTTTTGACTTTAATTTAGTTTTACTTCCCTTTACTTTTACGGCATTTTTAAAAAGTTCCTGCTTTTTTTCAGAAAATATTTTTTTACAAGCGCGTTGGACTCAAGTGTTAAGCTCAAAATTTCATTCTTCATTTTACTCAACGAAAATAATAGATAAATATTTTTTCTCTCTGTAGCGCTAATCTTTTTTCAAATATAAGACTGCATACAGAGCGAAAGAATATTTAATTTCGATACTTTTTGCATAAAACGAAGAATTCAGAATCTAACTTCCAAATTGAATATTTTCATTTTATTTTAAAAAATACTTGGATTCCATATTTTCTCGCTCTGTACGCATAATTCTAGTTAAAAATTGATTAATTCTACAGAGGGAAAAAATTAAAAATTAAATATTTGTTGATTAAAATGAAGAAATCGAATTTTTAGATTAAAACTTGGCTCCAACACCCTTAAAAATTTATTGGTGTAAAATCAAGTGCGAAAAACACTTACACCCATATTTCAATCCTATAAATATAATATAAAAAGAAAATAAATAATAAAAAAAAAAAATTAAATGAATCTAGAAAGGATAACCGAAAATTTTCGAATTTTCCCGAAAAAAGCCGAAGATTTAAGCTAGAAGGATAAATTTCTTCCAGATACCTATGACTAATTCATAATTTCCTACATATCCTGAGTCTTCAGTATTGTGAGAACTCTTATCACAGAAACCACGGTGAATATTGTTATCAATTCGAATTATTCTGTGTTCATCAAATTTAGCCAGTTAAACATGAGAACTTCACTGATCGGTACGGTTTTTCTTTTTGCCTGTATTTTCGGGCAAAACTCTTCAGGAAAAAAAGGTAAAATAACGACTTTTAATTATAAATAAATAATATGAATAAATTTATCGGACTAAATTTATCCGGCTAAATTTGAAAAAACCATTTTCATTACTTTTCCAAGAAGTTAATGTCATTGAGACCGAATATGATATCGTTATAAATTTATTGCTTTTACTGTAAATATTTTGAAAGCCTAAAAACATGTTCTCGTATTATAATAATGATTTTAAATATTTATATTTCAAACGAAAAATTATAAAATCTATCTAAAATCCCTATATATTTTTATTTCTACATATTTTAAAGTCACCTCTAAAAGTCGATGCTAGGATAATCAAAACAGTAATAAAGTACATTTTCCCTATTTGTGTATGAAAGTTGTTTTGTATTCAGCAATCAATATTACTGGCATGTGAAACTTGCCAGATTTACCTAATTATTATTATTTATCATTTCTCCAATAGAATTTCCAGATTTGTTTCCTCAACGCAAAAAAATTGCCGTTCTAGAATTTTTAAAAATGGAATATTTTTCTTTCTTTTTTTCAGAAAATGTGCAACTATTGGCAAATTCGATGCCATGTTCAACAAATATGGAATGTCAGATTAAATTAGGACGTATGTCACAATGCAAAGATAGTTCTTGTATGTGTCCTATAGAAGGACAATGGAGAGATTGTCCGTTGGATGAATCTGTCAACGTAATGGTCAACCAAGCTAGACAATTAAAACCTGGTAATATAAATTATTAATAATAATAAAATATTGAGAAATATTTGTTAATAATTGATTTCAGGACTCATTCCAGATTTGTAATTTTATATCTAATTCAAACTCATCTCAATGCTTCTCTTCAATTAATTCACAATTTAAAAAACAAAATAAAAAGTCATTTCCCTAGCGAAAGCTTTGGATTGAAATATATTCCGAATCAATCCGAATCATTCCGAATTAATCCGAAACCCATTCTAAAGAAATTCGAACCTTTAATCCGAACGAGTACGAATTAATAAGAATCCGAATTAATCCGGTCTATTCGAATGATTCCGAAAAATTCATATAAAATCGAATTTATTCGGATTGAACGGATTTATTTGGATTGAAAATTCGGATTAATTCTGATTAATTCGGATTGGAAACATCTTTCGGATTAAGGGCGTTGGACACAATGTTAAGCTCAAAATTCCATTCTCCATTTAACTTAACGAAAATTATAGATAAAAAATATTTAATTTCGATACTTTTTGCATAAAACGAAGAATTCAAAATCTAACTTCAAAATTCAATATTTTCATTTTATTTAAAAAATACTTGAATTAAATATTTTCTCGATCTGTACGTATAATTCTAGTTAAAAATTGATTAATTCTACAGAGGGAAAAAATTACAAATTTAATATTTGTTGAGAAAAATGAAGAAATCGAATTTTTAAATTCTTGGCTCCAATACCCTTAAATCGGAATTGAACTGTTTGGTTCGGATATAAATTCCGGAATGATTCGGAAAATTTCGGATTGATTCGGAATGAATTTCAATCCGAAGCTTTCGCTAGGGTTATCAATTTTAGAAATGTTTCCTTTTTTTGTTTCAGGCTCATTCATTGGTCATCCTTGTATTGCTAATGTAGACTGCAAAGTTCATCATGCCTATTGCAGAATTACAACGCCTGGTGAAAGAGGAATATGTGAATGTGAAAAAGGCTTCATCCACTCAAAGGACTTTATTTTTTGTCATGAAAGTAGGTTCAATAACATTAAAAAAAAAACCTTTATTTAAGGGCGTTGGACCCACGTGTTAAGCTCAAAACTCTATTCTCCACTTTACTCAACGAAAATTGTAGATAAATATTTTTTCGCTGTGTAGCGCTAATCTTTTTTCGAATATAAGACTGCGTACAGAGCGAAAAAATATTTAATTTCCATACTTTTTGCCTGAAACGAAGAATTCAAAATCTAACTTTAAAATTGAATATTTCCATTTTACTTAAAAAATATTTGAATTAGATATTTTCTCGCTCTGTACACATAATTCTAGTTAAAAATTTATTAATTCTACAGAAGGAAAACATTCCAAATTTAATATTTCTTGAGTAAAATGAAGAAATCGAAATTTTGGATTAAAACTTGGCTCCAACACCCTTAAGGGCATATATTACTTATCCGATTCCACCTCACCGACATTTTTTCTCTGCAGCCTTAACTTCTAAATTTAATCAGATATCGAATTGAAAATTTCTGTAATTAAAATTAAAGCATTAAGGGCATGTGATACTTTACCATAAGAGCAAATTAGTTAAACCAATTATACATTTATAATAATAAATATTTTTAGCAAACAAGTCAATAAACCTTCGTCTCATGTAGATGAAGGTTTATTGACTCTTATTAGCTAAAAATATTTATTATTAGGAATGTATAATTGGTTTAACTAATTTGCTCTTATGGTAAAGTATCACATGCCCTTAAGGTACGTTTATCTGTATAATTATAATATTTTATAAGTAAAATGAAAAGAAGTCGAATTTTGGCATTAGAACTTGGAATCAACATCCTTAAAATATTAATACCGTATAGAAGAAAAAAAATTTTATTAAAAATAGAATTTATTTTTTAATTAATTTTCGTTTTTTTTCTTGCAGTTGCCAATCGTTTGAACGATTTTTGCTTTGAAGATAGACAGTGTCGTATCAAACTCAAAAACTCGACATGCTCGCAAGCAGGGAAGTGTGAGTGTCAAGACCATTATCACGAGGCTGCTCAAAAATGCTGGAAATCCGTTGGTAAATAAAAATTTGCTTCATTACGAATTCATTTTGTACTGATTTCAATTAAGGGAGGGCATGTGTACTTTTCCATATGAGTAAATTTGTTTTTCCAAGTTTTTCTTTCTTCATTTTTTTATTTAAGAATTTTTTTGAAAAATTAGACACAGAGAGAAAAAAAACTTGGAGAAATAAAATTGCTCCTTTGTTAAATTATCACATTCCCTTAAGGACATCTATTACTTATCCGATCCCTAACATACCTACATTTGGTTCTTTGCAACATTACTTCTTTATTTATTATTTATTGAGACATCAAATTGAAAATTTCTGTAATTTCTGTATTTTATCTGGTTCTAAATATTTACATTTATAAAAAAAAATTTTCAAAATAATTTTTTTTATTTTTATAAAAATGTAAGACCCGATAAACATACCTTAGCATATTTTCTTTAATTTTTGAAATTTTCAATTTGATATCTCAATAATAAATTTAGAAGTAACGTTAAATTATAATTTATATATAATATAAAAAATAATAATATTTATAATATTATTATTTTTATTATTATTTATTATATTTATTATTTTGCAATAAACCAAATTTTCGATTTTTTCTTTTGTTTAGAATATGGAGAACCTTGTGGACATAATCATGAGTGTTGGCATATACGGGGTACTTGCAATGAACAGAATAAAACCTGTGTTTGCGATGTAAACCAAATTATAGACAAAAATAGGAAAAATTGTCTACATCTCGTTGGAAATAATGAACGATGCTTCGAAGATATCCAATGTGCCCTAGATAATTTACAACACTCTCTGTGCATTTTAGGCCGTTGCACTTGCAAAAGTAGATATCATTACTCGCATGTGGACAAGAACTGCGTTAAGGTGGAAAGTAAATATCTGAATACAAAATTAATATCTTAAAACGAATTAAAGTTAAATGCAAAAAAAGGGAATCGTTGAGTTGGATCCAAGTTCTAACTTCAAAATTTGATTTCTTCAAAATACTTCACAAATTTTAATATTTTAATATTTTTTAACTTCTTATTTAATATTTTATTAATATTTAATATTAATATTTAATATTTTATTAAAATTAATATTTTATTTAATATTTAATATTCTATTCAGATCATTTTGTCCTCTGTAGTGATACACATTTTTAAAATATAATTATTAGTCATTTTTGCATAACTAAAAGATTAAGGGTGTTGGAATTAAGCCCGAATATGAGAAAATACTGAAAAAAATAATTCCCGAAAATTCAAATTCTCGAATAGAAATAATATTAACGAAAATAGAAAATTAACGAAATTTCTATTTTCTTAAAAATATAAAATACCTCAATTGAAAAATTTCCAGAAATTCTAATTCTCGAAAATAGAAAAAAAATATTTAAAATTTTCGTTCAAAATTTCTTCAAAATATTTAACATTAAAAAAAATCTTTTTTTTTTATTTGCAGAAATTTTAATTTGTCGGGAATTTTAAAATTCAGGTATTTTATATTTTTAAGAAATTAAAATTTTGATTATTTTCTACTTTCTTTAATAAATATTTTGGGTATATATAATTTTGGTGAGTAAAATGATGAGTCCAACACCCTTAAACTCCTTAAAACCCTTGGGTCCAACAACCTTAAAATCAGGTTCACTTCTAATTTACATCGTTATTTAATTGGTTTTTAATTGAAATATTTTTGTAAAATTTAAGGTAATGGAGAACATTGTGAAGATGAAGAAAGCGATGAAACAGAAGGTAATAAGAAAATAAGTACGAATAAAAACTGAAATCAGATTTATTATCTGAACTTTTAAATTATTTAAATTATTTAACTAATAATTTAATAAATTTTTTTTTCAGATTCGTCTCAAATTGCTCTCTGTCCAACGAGTCTAATTTGGTTGATTCTTTTCCTCTTTTTATTGTAATGGGCGGCGGAAAAGGACAGATATTCCTCGCTTAAAAATGACCACGTCACGGCCCATTTTGTATAATTACAATTTTATAAATTAATCTTAATTTACTTATTCCTAATTTAATTTTCGAAGGCATCATTGATGTCTGTATTTTTTTTTTGAATTTGAAAATATGCGTTTGAATTGTTATAAATTGCACAAGATTGTTTTACTTTGAATATTTAATAAGATTATTTTATTGTCTTAAATTTTACAAAAAATTTAAGTCAGCGTGAAATGTATACGTGATATTCATCTAAACACTGTTAACAATAATCGAATGCAGTCATGAGCTCGATTTTTTAAATAAAGTTTATATTCTATATTTATTTTCTTTTTGGTGATGCCCTGCAAGGAAGAAAAGTCTCGATATAATTAATTGTTTTTCAAGCATTTTATTTATATACTTATTATTTAGATTGAAAATTTTCATATTTTAAATTGAAAAAAATTAAATCGTTTCAGGCCCGTACCCAGGATTTTGTGTCGGAGGGGGGGGGCACAGATTCAAAAGTAATATCATTGAATATCAATAATTGTTTATACATATACTTTTAAGTAAAAATTTACAAAAAACTGAACTTTCTGAAAGTTAGGGGGGGGGGGCTCGCCCCCCTGGGTACGTGCCTGAATCGTACATTATTCAATTTTTGAAAACAACGCAATTGAGCGCCAAATTTTCAACCAATCAGAGAAAAATCGTCTGCTCACTCAGCATGTGCACATATCTTTCCACTTTTTTCCTCTTTTCCCAGATTCCAGGTGAGTCACGTGGTCACTTTTACGCGCTATTTTTTATGTACACAAGTAACGGCTGATGGGCTTCCGGTTAATATGAATAAATGGCGCCCACGCGTGGTTTTAACAGTTTGTTTTTAACAATGAAATTTGTTTAACAACAAGGTTTGTCTTTAACAAGTTGTTTTTAAATTGTTTTAAAACATGGTTATGTGCGTAGTATCCGGTTGTTATAGTAATCGGTCTGATGGAGATAAAGAATCACTAAAAGGGAAAGCAGCCAACATACCCTTTCACACGTAAGTAAAAAATGCATCATGATAAACATAAATACGAATTATCATATATAATAGAAATAATAATAAACACAAAATGTATAAAATGATTTAATTAAAAAGAATTAATTAAAAGGAAAGAAATTAAAATTAAAAAGAAAAAATTCATAGCGCGACAGCCGGAAGTAGTTCACATAATAAATGGTGGTCCTAACAAGCTATTAGAGGGGAAACGGGGGCTCTCCTCCCTCATGGCTTCACGACCCCTCGCCCGTTTGAGGACGATAGGGCTAGTCCCCTCTATTCCTATGTTCATGGGAATGCGTTGCGCTTTTGCGCATAACTATGAGAGTGAGAGAGATAGTAATATTAGTGCGTCTCCCTCACTCTCATGACTATGCGCAAAACCGCAACGCATTTATTTCCTGCATGAGACGCCATTGTTGACGCCACATTCTTTCTCTTTACACAATTTCTTGAATCATAATATCTTAAAAATTCAAGAAAAATAGTTTTTTTTTTCAAGAATTTTAATTAGAAATCTTCGAAATCTAGAATCCTAACATATAAACCACGTCAAAAAAATAAAGAGGAAAAGAAAAGTTTATTTACGATGAGCGCGAGTAGAAGTAAAAAGCAGGTGAGAAAGAAATTTTTTCTTAAAACTACTGGAAATTCACCACTGTAGTATCCTTGAATCACCATTGAGTTATTATTGGTTTATTATATTGATCGTTAATAGATAAATCAATAGTAAAGGTGCAGTCTCATTCTGCCAATATATGTCGGCAGAAAACGTCGGCGTAAAGCAGAAACTCATGAGAGTGACAGAGACGGACAGATCTGCCTGTCTCTGTCAATCTCGTGAGTTTCTACTTTCCATCGACATGGCCATCCTATGGCAGCAGAAAACGCAAAGCAGAAAGCAGAAAATCATAAGAGTGAAAGAGAGAGTGACTGTATTTGTCTCTTTCACTCTTACGATTTTTTACTTTCTGTTTTGCGTTTTCTGCTCAGGGGCGGCGCAGCCCATTTTTTTCATATATGGATTTACGATATAATACTCGGGAGGAGTGGGGGGGGATTTTTTCTTTTCTTTTTCTTTATTGGAAAGAAGATGTTTTCCTTCGTACATAATTTCTAGATATAAATTCCAGACAGTTTTTCATATATGGAATTTCCATACATGAATATTTCCATGTATGGATTTATCCATGGGATCCATACTGTCTGCGCCGCCCCTGTTTCTGCTGCCATGCAACAGCACCATAACATAACTCAATGGTGATTTAAGGGTACTTTAGTAAGTGGTGAACCCAATAGTATTTTTTCGTAAAGGAAAATTCCTCAAAATCTTTTAAAATTCTATAAAATTCTTTACAATTTCACGAAAACCTTCGAGGTCCATTAAAATTCGTTAGAATTTCATAAAATTCCTAGAAACCTCATTAAAATCTTTAAAATTTCATGAAATCTTGTAAATATCCGCAAAATTTTTTTAAATCCACAAAAATCATTTAAATTTCTTTAAAATCACTTTAAATTCATTAAGGCGGTATGTAGTCTGGTTTAAAAGGCCTAAAATAAGCGTTTTTAAAAAATTTTTTTAGGACAGAAAAAAATAAGTAAGTCTGGCTAATTTTTTATAATATTTTAATTTATTGATGATAAATTACTATCGATTAGTAGTAAAAATTTTTTCAAGAGAAAAATATTTAAATGCAGCTGATTGGTATGCACATTTGTGCAACACCTTTTGATTGTGCAAGATGGAGCTCATAATTTTCGTCTGAGACAAAAAACGTAAAGAAAATTTTAATTTTCATATATTTTTCCTCTATGTGAACCAAGAAAAATATGAAAAAATTGTGAAATTAAAAATTTCTGAAGTTTGAAAAAAAGTGTTTTTTTTTTAAATCAGTTCAATCTGTTAAAAAAGTTGTTTATAAAGTTTTGTTTGTTAATTCTTTTAGTTCTCATAGAAGAGATTTTAATACTGAAGAGAAAGAATTTTGACTCGTTTTGATGGGTCGTTTATTTTCTTGCAATCATGCACGTCAATTTTGAAGAATCATGAAAACAAAATCTCAAGAAAACGCGCTTCAAGTTCGCGTTAATTTTCGATCACTTACTGGTAATAATGCGCTAATCAGCTACATATTCTTGGTCCATAAAGTAGATCTTCAACTTTCTCAAAAAACTCATTTTGTTCCAATCAGTGGAACCAAATACATATATAAACCTTATATATACGAGACTAACTACGCATGAAGTTAGCATAATGAGGAACACAATGTAAACTGTGAAGTTGTCTCAAATGCTGTATCTGTAATCTGTAATCTGTATCTGTATGTGTATCTGTATCTGTATCTTTGAAAATACTGTAAATTAGCCTCTATAACTTTACACAAATATTCTTAGATATATTAGGAATAGATTTAAAGGCGTTGGACCCAAGTGTTAAGCTCAAAATTCAATTCTCCATTTTACTCAACGAAAATTATAGAAAAATATTTTTTCGCTCTGTAGGGCTAATCTTTTTTCAAATTTAAGACTGCATACAGAGCGATAAAATATTTAATTATGATACTTTTTGCATAAAATGAAGAATTCAAAATCTAACTTCAAAATTAAATATTTTCAATTTATTTTAAAAATATTTGAAATAGATATTTTCTTGCTCTGTACGCATAATTATAGTTAAAAATTGATTAATTCTACAGAGGGAAAAAATTCCAAATTTAATATTTATTGTATAAAATGAAGAAATTGAATTTTTAGATTAGAATTGGCTCCAACACCCTTAAGCAATAAAAAAAAATCGATTTTTTGATGTTTCTAAACCATACTACCTCCTTAAAATCTCTTAAAAATTTATGAAAACCTTTCAAATTTCATTAAATATTTTAAAAAACATAAAAATCTTTTCAAATTTTCTTAAAATTCCCCGAAATTCCATGACAACATTTAATCAATTTTTAACTAGAATTATGCGTACAGAGCGAGAAAATACCTAATTCAAATATTTTTCAAGTAAATTGAAAATATTTAATTTTGAAGTTAGATGTTGAATTCTTCTCGCTTTATGCAAAAAGCATCATAATTAAATATTTTATCACTCTGTATACAGTCATATATTTGAAAAAAGATTAGCGCTACACAGCGAAAAAATATTTATCTATAATTTTCGTTGAGTAAAATGGAGAATTAAATTTTGAGCTTAAAACTTGGGTCCAACGCCCTTAAAATTGAAATTCTTAAAAATGATTAAAAAAATTTTTAAATATTTTTTAAAAATAAATTGTAATATCAAAGTTTTTTTCACTGTAGCGATACTCACAATTAAAACATAATTATGCGTACAAAGCGAAAAAAATGCCAAGTTTTAATACTTGCTTGTAAAAAAAAAAAGTTGAATTCATAGGATTTAGAATTCTTCGTTCTTTTTGCAAAAAGTATTAAAGTAAAACAATTTTTCGCTCCATACCCATAATTATATTCAACACCTGAGTGACTCTACAGAGCGAAAAACTAATTAGGTACAATATTTCATAAAGAAAATGAAGAGATCGAATTTCAGAGACGAAACTTGAATCCTCTTAAACTTAAAATTTGAAAACAGCTTCAAATTCTCCAACTCATTATCTCAATCTTTTTTCAGACTCCTTTAAGCTCAATCAAGATGCAGTCGGAACCATTTTTCATGGCGAACTACTATCCAAACGAGTGTTTCGTTTGTTTCCGAACAAGTCTCCAAGGCCCTTTACAAAGATGCAGTAGGTGTAAAATGATTGCTTACTGTGGAGAAGTACACCAAAAATCTCACTGGAGTGCGCACCAGGAATTATGTAATGCAATTCTGACCGTTTTGAAACAACGAGAATGGAAGATAGTTATATTTGAAAAAATGAAGGTACTCAGGCAAGAAAGGTGGATGAAAGAACGTCAAAATTTGGTTTTTGCAATTGAATATGCACTCCGCAGAAAGATTCTTCCCTGCGAGCGGGGAATGTTCCTTTTTCCTCGAGTTTGTTTCGTCTGCCACTTCAGTAAGCAAGAGATGCTAACAGACTGTCCACGTTGTCCAGGTGCTTCTTTTTGCGAGGAACACAAAAGTAGTCCCTTACATGATTCTTTCTGTCACCTGATACTACAATGCCACGATTTAGATAGCAAGCTCCTCGAGTCTCAATTCACTCCAAAGGAATTAAAAACTTTGGTTCGCGAGTTCGTAATCAACACACCAATTGTTGATAGGGACACCTATAAGGATCGTTTAAAACTACCTACTTCAATGGAAGAATTTTTGGACATCTTTATCGAGCCCAAAGACTGTAATCTTCCAGATTATAAAATTCACGTATCCGAATATTTGACCAAAGTTCTCACGGTTTACAACGCTCTGCAGAAGGTGAATTACACCCCTCGTTTTGAATTAAATATTTATGTAGATGGGATAGACAGATCAAAAGACTGTCCCAAGTTTTGGGAAATTCTTCTTCATTTGCTGCCGGGTGTAATGGATTTGACAATCACGTGTATTAATCAAGAAATAGAATCCAATGAGAGAGTCAAACTTTGTGATGATTGCCTTGCGAAAGGAAAAAATTTGTTGGTTGTGAATACAAATCTCGGTTTTCCAGACCTGGACAAGCTCAAGGACGAAGTGCTTGTGAGTCTTGTCATATATTTTAATTATGATCCGACTATGGCACAGAGCTGGAAAAGTCCAGAAAAATTATGGGCGAACGTATATTGTCCTTTGGGTCTAGCGACTGTAAATAAAGAGAAAGGAAGAATTGCTAGCAAAAGTTTGAAAGAGGCTTTTGGATCTAAGATTACTTTTGTTCATGATGGAAAGAATGAGTACAGGAGCCTTAGACCCAGGAGAGAATGGAAAGATTTTAGTGCCTTTTTGCAAAATGAGTATCTGGTTTTATACAAAAATGATGAGTAAATTAAAGGAGGAAATTAATGGTGGAACTAAGAATATTCCCGAATCATCAATAGCCAAGTTGCTTAGGAATAAATAATAATAATAATCAATTCGTCTTTATATAAGTTAATTTTTCTAATTTTTTCTAAGAAAATTCTGAACCATTTAAAAATATTGATTTATTTGTATTGAAAAGAATTCTGCATGAAAGAAACTATTGTTATTATATATCTATTGTTATTTTTAGTTGAAACAATAATTATGAATAAAATAGAATTCCAAAGGAGTATTTTGTTCATTTGAACCTTCAAAACTTTTGGTACCTTTTTATAATTAGTTTTTATATTTTTTTAATCAGATTTTTCTTTCTTTTTACCCCCTGAACCTGAAAAACATGTTTTTACATGTCTGTATAGATTTTAGTTTGTTAGCAAGATAACTTTCTAAAGAATTGACCGATTGGATTGGCCTTTGGCATAATCGTTTTTGGATAAAAATTCAAAAAGTTGGAGCATTTTCAAAATTTTTGAAACCACTTCTTTTGTAAATTTACAAATTCTATGCACAGATGTTTGTAGTAGGCACTCGACAAACTTCGAGTGGAGTCTGAGAAGCTTCATCAGGAAGCAATTCAAGTTAGTCAATTTTAGATACAATCCTTTCAAATTAGGCAACTTTCCTACAAAATAAACTGACTTTAAGAGCGTTGGACCCAAATGTCAAGCCCAAAATTCAATTCTCCATTTTACTCAACGAAAATTATAGATAATAAATATTTTTTCGCTCTGTAGCACTAATCGGGGGCCGGGGGTTAGGAGGGACAGCTGCCCCCCTGTAAATTTGGACGCTGGGGAAATATAGTCATTTTGCCCCCCCCCCCCACTCAAAAACAATTGATAGTGTTTTTTTTATTCCCATCGAATTAAATATTATCTCTAAAATTATATCACATTTTGCGCACATCGCAATTTAACATTTAAAAATTTGAACTATAAAGCTGTTAAAATAAGAAAGATGTTTCATCTATATGATGAATTTTTGTCATTTGAGTTTGCCCCCCCACGAAAAATTCTGTTGCTACGCCCCTGGCTCCCGATACGAGGGAGAATAAATAAGATTTTCTAAAAATTCTTTGAATGCTAAATATATACAAATTTTATAGATTAAAATTTATGTAATTAAGTGTTTATAATAATTATTAATAATTACACTTCATTATTATTAATAAATAATTCTATTACTATTTTTTTACCTAGATAAAATGTTAAAACAGAGATGAGGTGGGATCGTATTAGATTCGAAATTAAGAAAATATTATATATATCATAATAAATATAAATTAATATATAAATTTATATATGTAAGTAATTTATTATTTATCTAATTAATTAATTATTCAAACTGCTTATTTATTTCAATTTTTAATCACTTTCAAATTTCTCGCCCTAATATTTGAAACATGAAACTTGAAACGTTTCAAGTTTCTTGCTGCATGTTGGAACGGTTGGAACCCGAACCACATTGAACTTTAAAATTCTTGGAACTTGGAACTTGGAACTTGGAAGGATTTTGCGGAAGCGTTCGGTCCAAGCGTCATTTTCTTGCTTTTCTTAAAACTTAAAATCTTAACACTTTTCTATTTTGTTGCACTTTGACACTGCTGTCCTGTGTGTGTGTACATCGTCTCAAGTTTGGCTGGTTTGGCTCATCGTTTTGTGTAGAGTGTAGTGAAGTGTTGTCTGATTTTGTTAAAGTTTCTCCTGCGCCTTGTAACAAAATGTCTGAACGCTCGGAATCAAAAACGGCAAAAACTCGAAGACTTCCAACAGAAGATCTCTCACATGTCGAATTCGAGACCTCCGAAGATGTGGAGGTTATGCCAACGTTTGAATGCATGGGTCTTCGAGACGAATTGACCCGAGGAATTTACGCTTACGGTACGCTAATGAAAACTAACCTCATATCCCCTTTCAACCTTTGCTCCAATTCTAACCTCGATTTCTTCCTCTAAACCATTGAAAACTCATTTCTAGTCAACTTTGGAGGCTTTCTTTAAAGTTTTGGAGCATTTTACATACCAAGGACTATAAAGCTTTGAAAATTATAGTTAAATTTTCGTTTTTTAGTTGTATCCGTTTTTGTAAAGTTTCTATATCTTCCTTTGCATAATTTGTTCATTTAGACATCTTTTTATAGGGAATTTTAATCTATTTTATCGGCTTTTATTGACTTTTAACTATTAACTGTCTATTTTTGTGGAATTTTTTCTTTGCAATGCCATCAGGCCCGTACCCAGGAGTTTGTACGTACCTGAATGCCATTTCTACATTTATTTCGATATATCGAGACAAATTTATAAAATTAAAGAAAAAGCATTTATGTAAGTTTATTTGGTCCTAAATTTTTAGTTTTGTAATTATACCAAACTTATAATATTACTTCCTTCAGAGTTAGTGAACTTACTAATATGAGGAGAAAAAACATCACTTCCAACGTAGTAGTTTTACAAGATTTTGTAAATTTACTTCTCTGAAAGTATGTAATAATTTGACTCTCTAGAAGTCAAATTATTACCTACTTTCAGAGAGGTAAATTTACAAAATCTTGTAAAACTACTACGTTGGAAGTGATGTTTTTTCGATGCATATTAGTAAGTCCATTACTCTGAAGGAAGTAATATTACAAGTTTTGGTATAATTACAAAACGTAGTGGTAAAGTTACAAGAAATATTTTTTACAGTGTAATACATGTCCTTAAATTTGATTATTTTAGAACTTACGAATTGAATTTATAATATTTCCAGGTTTCGAGAAGCCGTCTGCGATTCAACAAAGGTCCATAAAACCAATAATGAAGGGCAGAGATGTAATTGCCCAAGCACAGTCTGGAACTGGAAAAACAGCCACCTTTTCAATAGGAATCCTGCAATCTTTGGATATTCAAGTCCGAGAAACGCAGGTTCTTGTTCTTTCTCCAACGAGAGAACTTGCCACACAAATCCAAAAAGTTATCCTCGCCTTGGGCAATTTCATGAGCGTCCAATGCCACGTATGCATTGGTGGAACCAACCTAGGCGAAGACATAAGGAAATTGGATTATGGACAGCACGTTGTCTCCGGAACGCCAGGAAGAGTTTTTGGTAAGTTATAAATTTAAATAAACCGGATCCTTTTTCTATAATATATATTCCGATTTTGTAATCCTGTAAAAAAGATTGAATAATTAACAAAATTTGTTTCTCCTTCCAGATATGATCAAAAGACGTGTTCTGAGGACTCGAGCAATAAAAATGCTCGTTCTTGATGAATCTGACGAAATGTTGAACAAAGGGTTCAAGGAGCAAATTTACGACGTCTATCGATATCTTCCACCCGCAACTCAAGTTGTTTTAGTCTCGGCTACCTTGCCGCATGAAATCTTGGAGATGACATCCAAATTTATGACCGACCCCATTCGAATCCTTGTGAAACGGTAATTACAAGACAGGTTTAATATTAATTAAGTTTAAACAATCTTTGAACGAATTATATATACTGATATTTGTTTCTTTTCTAGTGATGAACTTACTCTCGAGGGAATAAAACAATTCTTCGTTGCTGTGGAACGAGAGGAGTGGAAATTCGACACTCTTTGCGATCTCTATGACACCCTCACAATTACACAAGCCGTAATTTTCTGCAATACGAAACGCAAAGTCGACTGGCTCACTGAGAAGATGCGAGAGGCAAACTTCACGGTTTGTTCCATGCACGGAGACATGCCTCAGAAGGAGAGAGATAATATCATGAAAGAGTTTCGATCAGGACAAAGCCGAGTGCTGATTACAACGGACGTCTGGGCTCGAGGAATCGACGTACAACAAGTTTCGCTTGTTATCAATTATGACCTTCCCAACAACAGGGAGTTGTACATTCACAGGATTGGACGCTCAGGTCGATTCGGCAGGAAGGGTGTCTCCATCAACTTTGTTAAGACCGACGACATCAGAATATTAAGGGACATTGAGCAGTATTACTCAACCCAAATAGACGAGATGCCAATGAACGTGGCTGACTTAATTTAATTTATTATAATTTATTCTTTTAATTTTCAACTATGGCTTCTTATAAGTCCTTATAGTTCTCCTTACATTAACTTTGTGGTGAATAAATAAGTTAGCACTAAAGTTAATAAAATTAATTGTTAGTTCTTTTGATTATTGAGCAACCTGATTTATATTAAGGATGTAAAAAAGAATGATGCAAGTTTGGATTTTAAAGGATCTGATTGTACATCTCTGTACAATATTGTAAAATATCTTTTCTATGTATTAATAATAAAGTTTCTAGTTAAGACCAATTTTTTTCTAATTTTATTTACATCTCCTGTTCTTTTTAAAATTAATTTTTACTGTTTAAAAAATTGCTTATTTAGAATTTGATTTTGCTTAATTGTTTATTATTATTTCTTCGAATTTGGTCTCCTTTGTTTAGATTCGAAAAAGGTTTTGCCTAATTATAAGGGTTGTTCGGGTGGCAACACTGACTCGAAAAAATCAATAATCATCCCTTCAGCTCACATGGTAGTCTCAGAGTAAAAATAAGATGGATACAATAAGTGCGGAGAACTTGTTTCTGTTTTTGTTGAGTGATACAAATATTTTCTTACCAATTTTTTAAAATTGAAATGATTGAAAAACAAAATCGTTCTATACGAACATCCAGAGTTTTAAGTCAAGAGACTAGATGATTGATTAGGTAAATGCATTTCTTGATTTTTATATATTTCCAAAATAATTACCGAAATCTATATTTTCAATTAAAAATATCCTTTATTTCAGTGTCGATTCACTTTATTGAACACAGTTTAAATGAATAACTTTTTATTTTTAATCTTTACAGTTTGGAACACACAATTTAAACCAAAATTAACTTATTTTCAGTAGGTTTATAATTTTCGAAAAGGAAAAAAATGGAACAGCAAGAAGAATGCAGAGCCAGAAGAATTCAAGCCGTTCGTCGTTTTCAAAACGATTACAAATCAGATGGCCAATCGCCACGTGAGTTTCTTGATATTTTAATAATTATTTACTCTAGTCAAATCATTTATTGGATTTTTAATTGTGGGAAATTTTACCCTGTTATTCAATTTACCAAACCTTTGCAAGTTTAAACAAATTGAGCCAGGGTTTAAAATCCCCTTTTTAGAAATATATTTTTAAGCAAAAAATTGTGGAATGACTTAGTTAATTTTTAGTAGGATTTATTTTTATTTTTTTAGCAAACACGATACCTGGTCCTCAATCTCAAGCGAATGCAACTCGATCAACTATTTGCATCGCAGTTTATTTGATGTCAGAAGTTGTACTAACGCTGGAAGTTGAAAAAAATGTTACTGTTCAACAAATTATGAATATAATTCAATCAGATGAGGAATTGGCTTTAGCAAAGACCCCTCCAATTATTGGGCAACCAGTTTTTGCACTTTGGCTTTGTTCCTCTCAGTTGGAAATTCAATTAAAACCATCACATAGGTAAAGATTACATTTTTTAAATTTATGTAAGGGTGTTGGAGTGAGCCAAGTTCTAATCTAAAAATTCGATTTCTTCAGTTTACTCAACAAATATTAAATTTGGAATTTTTTCCTCTGTAGAATTAATCAATTTTTAACTAAAATTGTGCGTACAGAGCAAGAAAATATCTAATTCAAATATTTTTTGAGTAAAATGAAAATATCTAATTTTAAAGTTAGATTTTAAATTCTTCATTTTATGCAAAAAGTATCGAAATTAAATATTTTTTCGCTCTGTATGCAGTCTTATATTTGAAAAATGATTAGCCCTACAGAGCGAAAAAATATTTATCTATAATTTTCGTTGAGTAAAGTGGAAAATGGAATTTTGAACTTAACACTTGGGTTCAACGCCCTTAAAAATGAAAAAAAAAAAATTTCAATGAAAATAAAATTAATGAAACATTAATTTCTTATATAGGCCACTACAACTCGCAGCAAAGTGGCGAAAATTAGTGAGTAAATATGGATGCCAAACAGATGCAGATGATGAGGAGCCAGTTCTTTATTTCCGTAGAAACGTTTTTTTAACGAGACATGAAGAGGAGTTAATTAAGGAACCAAAAATTCTAGAACTGCTTTATACGGAAGCGAGACACAACGTTCTAGAAGGTACAAAAAGTAATTCTGAAATTAGTAATTTTTGTATAAAATCAAACTATAGAATTCAAGATTATATTTAAAATTCTCCATTTTACGCAAAAAGTATTAAAAATAAACATTTCTTCGCTCTATACACATAATTCTGTTACAAAAAATAGTTCACCTACAGATCGAAAAAATATATAATTCTAATATTCGTTGAGTAAAATGGAGAAATCAAATTTTAAGGTCAGAGCTTGAACCCAACATCCTTAATTCAATCAAATTATAATTAAAATACAAATTAAATTTTAGGGAGGTATCCATGTGAAGGACAAGCAAGATACGCAAGTTTGGGAGCTTTGCAAGCTCGAATAGAGCTTGGACCTTACAATGCACAGACTCACACTCTTGCATTTTTTCGAAAACATCGTGGAAGATTTTTACCCCATCATTATAATTCGCCGAATTTTTTATTAGGACTTGGATTCGGTCTGGGCCTAGTTGGTGGAAAAGGGGCCCCAGAAGCGAGACTTTTAGAGCAATACAAAAGAATTCCTAGTCACACAGGAATGAACACAAATTCTAGAAAATTAATAAGAAAGTATTTAGAATTTTGTTGGGGATTGCCGAGTTATGGGGCTGCCTTTTTTCAAGGTCAGATTGAACAACCGGTTCGGGGGTTGGCTTCCTGGATTACCAATCGAGACCTCGCTGTTTTAATTGCCATCAATACAACTGGGGTTTACATCGTCGATGATACTCAGTGTGTAAGTATAATTTTAACAATAATTAAAAAGCCCTCTGTTGAAAATTTTTTAAATTAATCAATAGTTTAAGGGAGTTGGACCCAAGTGTTAAGCTCAAAATTCCATTCTCCATTTGACTCAACGAAAATTATAGATAAATATTTTTTCGCTCTGTAGCGTTAATCTTTTTTCAAATATAAGACTGCATACAGAGCGAAAAAATATTTAATTTCAATACTTTTTGCATAAAACGAAGAATTCAAAATCTAACTTCAAAATTGAATATTTTCATTTTACTCAAAAAATATTTGAATTAGATATTTTCTCGCTCTGTACGCACAATTTTAGTTAAAAATTGATTAATTCTACACAGGGAAAAAATTTCAAATTTAATATTTGTTAAGTAAAATGAAGAAATCGATTTTGTAGATTAGAACTTGGCTCCAACACCCATAAGATAATTTAAAATTTAATTGTAATCAAAGATAGACCTTCATCTACAATTAAACTGTATTATTATTTTAATTACAGAGCCTTTTGTTGGGGCTCAAATATTCCGAGTTGAGTTGGGAAATGGCAAAACCCTCGGACGAAGGAAACGCCGACTGTCTGCCTTGTCTCTTTCTTCAATTTCCTGTTCGAGAAAATGGAACTCGTGTTTATAAAATCCTTCAAGTATTTTCCAAACAAGTACGAAAGTCAACGTTTATTAATAATTTAATTAATTCGATTTCCTCATTTTACTAAACAGGTATTACAATTAGATCTTTTTTTTCTCTGTGATGGTATTTATTTTTAAAATAGAATTATGAGTACAGAGCGAAAATTTCTTAGTTTTAATATTCTTGTTGTAAAAGGAAAAATTAAACTTAAAAGTTAATACACATTAGAATCGGAAAAAATAATTCTTTCAATATTAAATAGACAAATGTGTGAATAATCTTGAATATATTTTTTTTCAGGCGATTATGATGGACACCCTGATTTCTGGTTTCGCTGAGGAAAGTCGGAAAATGGAATCTAATAGTGAAAATCTCAATCGACTTGAAAATGGATCTGTCGTGCCTAACGTCGGGAGCTTCACGAACAAACTCAGCAAATTTACTCTCGCCACTTTCGATGACGAAGGTATAATAATGTTTATTTTATATTTTTTTGTTCTACATATAGCGCTACGCTTTTTTGAAATAAAAGTTTGTCTGCAGAATGAAAAAATATCTAATTATAATATTTCTTGAGTAAAATAAGAAAATCGTTTCAAAATGGTTTCAACAACCTTAAAGTATAAAAATAATATATTTAATAAAAAAAAAAAATTACAAAGTCTATATTTTTATTTTCAGGTCGATGCATTGGACAAATGGGTTCTTGGTCTTTTCAATAACCAATACAATTATCTTAAAAAATCACAAACCAAAAGAAGAGACATTTTTTAAAATAAAACACCTTTTGAATAAAAAGGGACTTAATTTATTTCTTTATCAAATTCTTTATAGAATTAATATTTAATATACATTTCATTCTAGCAAAATCCCAAGTCGATCATCTTTTCGAAGCACGTTTAATATCAGACGATATCTTTCTGGGACAAGATCTTTTTGTCTTTTTAATCTTTTCTCCAAACTCTGAAGATAAATGTTCATTTCGTTAATTTGAGATCTTAATTTTTCTTTTCCTTCCGCTGATAAAGTATCCTCCTACATTTAAAAATACAAATTTATTTTAATATTTATATAAATACTTTTTTTATAATAGCTAAAAGGGATTTAAACAAGTATTATATTTTTGATTTAAATTAAAAACCTGAGTTAAATTTTCCTGCAATTGCTCTAATTCTTGGTTGCCTTTGTTCAACATTTGCAGCATATAATTTGCTCGATTAATTTGTAATTGCTTGAAATCCCTAAGAAATTCCTCTTTTACTTGGATTGCCTGTTCCTTCGAAAGAATTTCGGGATTTCCCAACTTTTCTATATAAGGTGCAAGAAAATCTACAGTTTCTTCGGACTCTCGTTGACTCTCAGCTCGAAGCTTTTCCTCCTTGAAAAAGAAACAAAAACTTTACTGAAAAGGGCAGTTTTATTATAATTTATTTTTAATCCGATTTTATTTATAGAAGTTTATTACAATAACACAATTAATAATTAATAATAATATAATAGATATAGTTTTAAAAGAACCTGTTCCAGAATTTCGGCTCTCGCTTTTTCGTTCCTGTTTCTGTCAAAAATTGAGACTGAAAGTTTTGGAATATAATTCTCCTTATTCCAAGTTTCTATGAATTTATTAATCTCCAATTCTGCGTCTCTAACAAGAAAAGCGCTTTTTTCCTCTTCTTCAAGTTGTTTCTTGAGAGCGCAAAAAAGAACCACAGGTTTTACTGACGTAGCCATCGAATTTGGCTGTAAATTATAAATCGAAAAATACAATTTGTAATACAAAAATTGTCGTAGATTATATTAAAAAAAATTTTTTAATGTCTCTTAAAAGTTCAGTTACATTGTATTCAAAAACCATTTCTGGGTTGAAATCAAGACGTTCGCCTCTATCAGTCATGGGAGGTTTAATAAAAGTTCGAGAAGCTCTCGTATATCTTCCTTTATCGTAGTGAAATTTTAATCGAATTTCATTCTCCTGAATCGCAAATTCCCTAATTGCAATGTCTTGAGAAGCTGGAATTTCTTCGTTTCTATTATACTTTTCTATTATTCTCTGAAAAAGAAAAGTATAATCTAGATTAAAATCAAGTACATTAAAATAAAAGCGTTTTTTAGTTTCACATACCAGAATTTCACGATAGTGAATATCATTTTGATCCCTTGGTTGCTGTTCTGTCGAAAATTCAACTTTTCTGAAATGGAAATTTATTTTGTAATCTCCTGATACTCAATTTTTTATTTATTTAAATTTACCGATTATAGAGGAAATCTTTTCGATTCTGGTAATCCTGAATGAGATAATTTGGATGCATTTTTATTTTTGAAAGGCCATCTAAACGAACTACGTCATAATATTCTATAGTCCTTTTATCATCAACTTTGTTGCATGAATGTGAATAATAGTGATGTTCTAAAAAAATTAATTTGAAGTATAAAAATTTAATTTAATTATGAATTAAGGCTGCTAGGTTCAAGTTCTGGCCTCAATATTCGATTTCTACATTATACTCGACATATTTACATATTTAATTTTAATTTCGAAATAAAATTTGAAATTCTATCTTTTCATTTGACATAAAAATTATTAAAATTTGAGATTTTATCTATAGAGAGAAAAAATATTTAATTATAATATTTATTAATGGAAATGAAGAAATCAAATTTTGATGATAACACTTGTGTTCAACGCCCTTAATATTAACATTAATGAAATTCATAATTAATAAAAATTATTCAATACCTTTGCAGCCATTAGGACGTCCTCTTTTATAAAAATCTACAACTAGATTGGAATCTAATTCTTTTCTAGACTCAAAAAGATTATCCACTCTGTTTCGAAATTTTTCATAAATTAATTTTGGGATTGTGTATTCATAATCATCATAAAGAGTAAGTCGCTCAATTAATCCAGTCATGTTGAAATAAGGAGCAATTTGTTCGAATTTAGCTTTTTTGTAAAATGTTGTTTTTTTGCCATTTGGATACCGTCTCTCAAAATCTAGAATTATTTTTCGATTAAATTTATTTTAAAATCGTATTAATATTTTAGAAAAATGTTTTTAATTGCTCTAAATAATATTTTCCTTACGAAAAAAAAGTTTAGAGAAATTAGTATAGGTCTATAATGATTTTTCTATAATACTTTTTCGTAAAGGTTCTATTCTTTGAATTTAAAATACTGCCCAAATTATTCTTTAAATCGTTAAGCATTGCTCGATTTTAGATTGAAGTTTACAATGTTTTGTCAGTTAGAATACAGAATCGTTTAAAATGGAATAATTTAAATTTTAGAATCTTTTGCACTTGAGCATTGTATGAATAAAAATGGAATAATTGTATTGTGAGATCTGAGAATATGATTTAAGGGTGTTAGAGCCAAGTTCTAATCTAAAAAATCGATTTCTTAATTTTACTCAATAAATATTAAATTTGGAATTTTTTCCCTCTGTAAAATTACTCAATTTTTAATTATAATTATGCGTACAGAGCGAGAAAATATCTAATTCAAATATTTTTTAAGTAAAATGAAAATATTCAATTTTGAAGTTAGGTTTTGAATTCTTCGTTTTATGCAAAAAGTATTAAAACTAAATATTTTTTCGCTCTGTATGCAGTCATGTACTTGAAAAAAGATAAGCGCTACAGAACGACAAAATATTTATCTATAATTTTCGTTGAGTAAAATGGAGAATGGAATTTTGAACTTAACACTTGGGTCCAACGCCCTTAAATACTAAAATGATGCAACGAGACATAGACCTAAACTATGAATTTGAATCTCATTAACATAAGACCCAGGCATATCAAGATGCTTTTCCTGTTGGATGCCAATTTCCTCCTCTTGATCAGCGTCATCAATTCCTCTCATCGTCCAAGGTTCACCAGGAAGAAGATGTTCCCAAAGTTTAATTTTAGTCAAATCCCAATTTATTCCTGCACATCCCTCCGCATTTAACTGCATATTGACCCAGTAATTTTGGTCATTCCAAACACTTTCCACTCCCAAATACAGAAAATTGGTTTCCGGCTCAGCTGGTGAATACGAGAATCCAGATGAAGGTTCAATGAAGAATGGTTCAAGAATTTCTTGACTTCGAGGTCCACCATAATCTGGCAAAACGACGACCCAAGAGTGAATTCGGAAACCGTGATAATCATCAGGAGGGGGTTTTTCGAATTCCTGTAAAAATTCCGAATTTCAAAACTTTCGGATTTAAATTCATTCCGAATCAATCCGAATCATTCCGAAATTTGTATCCGAACCAAAAAGTTTAATTCCGATCTAATCCGAAGGAAGTTTTCAATCCGAATTAATCCAAAACCCATTCAAAAACAAGCCAAACCTTTAATCTGAATGAATACGAATGAATCCGCCATTCCAAATTAATCAGAATTAATCCGAACTTTCAATCCGAATAAATCCGGTCAATCCGAATGAATCCGGACAATAAGTTTTAAAAAATATCCCATAAATATAATTTTTGATAAATTTCGATAATTGGGTCTAAAAAATTTCGTTAAACTAATTTTCTTATTAAAAGTTATAATCTTATAAAATTGTAAAAACCCTAATAATCCTTTGGCGCTCGTCTTCCTCTTTTTGAAGTTTGGCAGCCTTGGCTTTTTCTTCTTTGGCTTGCATCTGGAGCCAAAAGTGACTTCTGAAGTCTGGAGGTCGTTTTAGTTGATATCTTGCTGTGACCGTGGGACCAGTAGGAGGGGGTGGATTCTCGTCTTTTGGCAAATAGGGATATGGTCTTTTGGTCAAATCACATTTTACTTGTTCCCTTGAAGCATAGCCACTCACAACATAGGCATTATATCCCTGACCAAGCAGAAAACTCACCAAGAGGGTTGCACACTCGAAACTGTTACCCCTTTGGTATAGTGCCAACCAGGTTGGAGACCTCAAGTAATCAGGCTGAAAAAAATTAAAAAGTATCTTGATTATTTTTTGTGATTTTATATTTTGGGCCTTCTGGTTTGGACCATATTTTTTGGGTCGCCCATTTGAAAAAGCAGACGTAAAAATTTACGTAATAATAATAATAATAATAATTTTCCCTATCTCTCGCCTATTCTTGTCTATACCTTTCTATCTCCTTATCAATAAAAATCGATCCTTTCTTTCAATTCCTAAATCTATATTCCTTAATTCCTATCTTTCGCCTATTCTTGTCTATTCCTTTCTATCTCATTGTCAATCTCAATTCGATCCTATCTTTTTCAATCCCCACTTTTCTATCCCTTTCAATCTCTCGCCTATCCTCGTTTATCTCTGTCTATCTCCTATATATATATATATATATATATAAAATAAAACTTAAAAAATATTGATAATTAATTAAATTAATTAAATTAAATCTTTCTATAAAAACTAAATTTCTTATTATAATTAAAATTAATCTTACTTGAAAAGAAATTGTTTGAGCAATTGAACGAATTGATTCTAATATTGACAGTGAATACATATTGAATTTGATGATCATCCACTAATTATTATTATATAAACTCCTAAACTTAAAAAACATAAAAATAATATTAAATTTAAATCTAAATAATATAAATTATAAAAATTTGGTAAAATAATATATAAATATAACATATATATTAGCATTATCTATTCATGGTTAAATGTTTTAATTAGCTCATGTCTTACTACTTTATCGACCGTAATACAATTATTATTATAGTTATAAGCTATATATTATTATATATATATAGCACGCATGAATTATCTTGATGAAAAAAAGCATGTCTGACCAGATAAGTAACTACCAATTGTTTAAACCTCCGTAAGTCAACAAAAATTCAAATTTTTAAGAATGTAAGAAAAATATTGAATAAATACCATCTCTAGCTATGTTTATTAACGTTTCGAAATGTATAAAGTTCAGAAACATAAACTCAGATGGCGTTACCTACATAATCCTATGCAAAATTTCATTCGGAGATCTACTTAACGACTGACGGTAAGTCTAAGTTTCTCAATACGTGCATTTGGTAAGACAGATTTAGCTATAAAGTTTTTATCGATTATTTGAAATTGTAGTAGGAAAATAATGATAATATTCGGCATAGAGACCCATATTAAACGTCAGAGGAAAGTATATTCAACTGTAAACATGTGACTGGACTCGAGTACTCGAGTGCGTATAATAGAGAAGTTGCATAATAAGATTGGCGCCTAGTTACGAGATGATTAACGTGAAAGTGACATTTCCACCCTCACGATGAAATTCACTGAGCTCTGGAGTTGTTACTCTATTATAAGCAATATAACCTCTAGAAATATTTGCCGCCCATTCTTCCACCGGCTGAGGCGACCTTGACGAAAAGAGCGTGTCACTAGTTGATCAGCTGACTGCTAACATTATTTATCCACTGATATACACAAATTTAGTGACATTTGCATTTACAGGCGCGCGCACATCGACCTCGTCCACGTAACCCAAATAACGATTTTTCTCAAATTTGGGAGAGTTTACTAACCTCCAAAAGGGAAGACTGCGAAGACTCACTTATTTTATTAGCGCTGAATGAGGGATTTGGTTTTTTGAACATTTTGCAAGATATGAAATATGCAGAATAAGATGATAAAAAAAATAATAGGTATCTGAATTTGTCAAATTGAATAATTGATGTCTAACCTCTTATCAGCAATTTCTCTAATGATTTATTTAAACAACATAAATTAGTAAAATAAATTACCAGTGGTATAAATTAGTCTATAAATTAATTACTAATTTTTTACTAATTCAGATTTAGAGAGTGAGATTAGATAATAGACAAAGTTTACAGAAGAAAACTGATTATTGAATTGATTGAAACTGATTATTTTATAATTAGGAGGGTTCGAAAGATGATTTCATTGATTTCTATAAAATTAATACATCAATTAGAATACTAAATCGTATGAATACATCAATGTAGATGACGAAATCGTAACAATAAATCAATTAGACAACCAAATCGAAAGAACATATCAATGAAGATGACCAAATCGTAAAAACAATGAAGATGAATAAATCGTAACAACTAAAGAAAGACAACAAATCAATAAATAAAAAAAATCAGTGAAGATGACTAAAATGTAAAAACAATAAAGAGGACCAAATATTATACATATAATAGGGCATAGGCAAGATTAAAGCTTGCGGAAAATTACATTTATGTAATTTTTGGATAGCATCCAAGACGTTACATTAGAAAACGAAAGAGGCTTCTTTAAATTAAGATTATAAGGTAAATATGTACACGATAACGAAGCATGCAAATGAAAGAAACACAGAAGGACAAATCAAAAACACTTTTACAATCTTTACTCTTTCATTACTCCAAAAAATAAAACATTAGATACCTATTCACAGAATGAAATAAAATTACCCATAATCCCCTAATCCTCTCTAATTGAGGCGTCGGTCTAACGACTTAAGTACCTTTTAAACTCCCTGCACTCTACAACCTCAAACTAAGAATCACGATCATGCAAATCCCAATTCCCCATCAACAACTTCTTTGAAACTTTTACACTATCCAACTTCTTCAAAACAACTCCTCTCCTAATGATCTAAAAAGACCATTTCTCCTCTTGTTTGTTTTGTTTTAAACCTTGTTGATATCTTTTTGACATAATCAGAATTATTCAAAGGAGTATTCACTTCCAAAATCTTATAAGAAAGAACCATTAAAACGATAATTTCAATAAACCACTTAAATTAAAAACATAAGTGAACAAAACTGAGTTTTGTAGATATTTAAAAAAGATATAGATATTTAAAAAAGCAGGATTGATGACACATTTTATAACAAACCCATGATTTCATCTATTTTCATGTCTATGAAATGCGTCTAAAATTCTAATTTTAAGTTCCTAGGGAGTAAAAAGTACTATTTACTCGCTGGGGAATGCAAAGCAGAATTTTAGCCACCCAGTGGGCATAAAATTTAAAGACGTAATTAGAACGTCCTAAAAACATTTTTAAGACCTAAAATTCAAAAGATATTGTTAGAACGTTTCAAAAAGCGTCCTAAGCTAAGCCAAATAACGTTGTAAAAATGTTTTTGAAATATTTTACGTTTTTAAAACGTTATTGGCCGAACTTAGGACGTTTATAAAATGTTCTAAAACCATCTAAGGAAATTTGTGCCCATTGGATAAACTTTATTTACTTATGACGTTACTTTTTAGTTCCTAGGGAGTAAAAAGTACTTTCTACTTCCTAAAAAGCAGAACTTTAACCGCGCTTCATAGGCATAAAAAACGGTTGCAATTCCATTTGTGTAAAAGAACATATTTCTGATATTAAAGGACACTTCTCTGAGTGAAAATCATTAATCACCGATTTATTAGCATCTTTTTGGGTGAAAAATCTTTGAGTTGAGAACCACTGAGCGCAGCTGCCGCGGCGGCGGTATCTCCGCGTTGTCTGCTCCCTCACACCCTCGCCTTGTGTCCCACGTGGGTGACGGTCGAAGGGGTCGCGAGGCGGAATGAGGTTGACGAGGGACGCCTGAGGGGGGGGGGTGTTGCGGGGGTTTGTGTGACGACGACGCGATGGCGCGGGCAAGGACGAGGAAGCGGTGGGATCGCGGCAAGAGGAGGTAGTCAAAAGGGGGAGGTGTGGGGTGGATGGCAGAGGTGGAGGGGGCGGGGGTGGGAGACATCGCACTGTGCCACCCACTGGCGATCTCGACCCTAACGCCTAGCCGGGCTACGTGTTTTCACAAAAAAGATTCCGCTCGTCTCTCCTTAGTATCCCCTCGGGGAGAGGAAGAGAGCCGATGAGAATCTCTCCTCCCCTAAACACCATTACTCGTTAGGATGTGCGTTATCTTTTGAAAAAACGACGTTGAACTTTTCCCGCGAATTCGGTTAGCGGGAAACGAGTCAGTCGGATGGGAGGGTGACGAATGGAAGGGGATTCTGCGAAATCAATGTTCCACATGCGATTAATCGGGTAGCCTATGTATAAAATTTCAAAATTTCGACAGGTCTTAAGGGCATGCTCTGCGCTTGGTTACGAAAAATTTTTTTTGGCGTTCACCATGTCCAAACGGAATCATATATCGCTCTTAAAATTTGGAATATAAGGAATAAGACATTAAATTACGTTTCTATATTTAGTTGAAGCCATAATTTTGAAAAAAAATCAGATCCCTACTTTATCGACATCTCGTTATCTCAAATATTCTCGATTCTCGATTTATGATGTGCTTTTTTTCCCAAAGATTCCAGGACTCATTTTTCAGATCGTATGTGCGTATCTGATCCTGTCCTTTGTCAACATGAAGCAGGGAGTAATTCTATCGGTAGACGTCCTGTTGTTACAGCATCTGGAAATACTCTTCTCGTCACGAATTACGTGCTTTTTTCGACCTTCAATCGACTTCCTTCGAGAAGGCTCGAAAGTGAAAAGTCTCTTGGCGCTACGAATATATATATATATATATATATATATATATATATATATATATATATATAATAGCAATTGTAGTTTGGGCACAATTTCTGTGAGATAGACGAAAGCCCTATACTGTTCTAGAGAACTATTTCATAGCATAACATTATATGTAGTCTTTAAAGTTCCTGTATGCGTCTTTAAATGAGAAAAGTTCATATTTCGACCTTCTTCACCGTGATTGCGATGATTCTAAAATATGACGAGTACAGTCTAAGGTAAATAGGAGAGGTCCAAATGAAGTGAGAATTCAGTTATACATATATATCAAATTTTCGAATTTGTGAAAATATGCCTTCTCAGACGGGGCAACGGAAAAGTACGTCTTAATAGCAATGGATAAGTGTGTTTCGGCTAAGGACAAGTGAGACTTAGCTAAAAATGACTGAAACCCCTAATAGACTGAAACCTCTAGTGAAGAACACTTTTAATGAAAAATTTGTAAGTGTAAAACTCGAAACTGCAAATTGCTGGCCTCGATACGGCCCTGAGCTTAATTCTTAAGAAGGTTAAGTGCGGCACGCAAGATAAAGTTTTTCGGGGCGCCTCGCCGCGCTCGTAGCGCATCGAGGTCGTTATCTGCGGACGCGGCCACGGGCCTATATCAGGGACGATCGCGGCGAGCAACGGCGTCGCTATCTCTGAATAAGCGAGCCGTTATTTCGTGTCCGCGGCGCAGTAGTACCTAGTTCTAGTACCTATAGTCCACTATTCGCAGGTACTAGGTACTAGGTACTACCTACTAGACTGAACCCATGTACCTGGGCATATAGGCACCCACGGTACATATTATGTGCCGGTAAATACGGACTTGGAATATATATGTGTGAGAGTATGTGTGAATATCGGTATATGTGTCTATGGATATGAACTCACACATAGAATCACTTTACATGCCGTACATGCATGCCCTCTTCCGCGGCTGACTTGCTGCGACGTTAGGTTTACGTATACGGTGGTCACCGAAATCCACACTCAACAATCTAAGAGCGAAATTAAAGAATGAGAGAGATATATCTTCGGGAAATAATGACATGCAGCTGCTCTTTAGTTTTGGAAGGAATTGGTGAATGCAGAGGTGAGCATCAGCAATGAACAAACAGGTAAGAAAAAATAAAAGTGGCCAAATCGTAATAATACATCAATGAAGATGACTATATCGTTACAAAGAAGAATAAAGACAACCGAGTCGTAACAAAAAAATATAGATAACCAAATTGTAAGAACAAGTCAATGAAGATGATCAAATTTCAAGAACAATAAAGGGAATTAAATTGTAACGACAAATCAATTAGACATCCAAATCGTAAGAAAATATCAATGAAGATGACCAAGTCGTAACAACAGATGAATAAAGTGAACCACAGCGTAACCACAATCAATTAGAGAACTAAATCATAAGAACATATATCTATGAAGATGACTAAATGACTAAATCGTTACACAAAATAATAAAGACAACCAAATCGTAAGAACTTATCTTACATATCAATATAGAAGAACAAATAGTAATAAAAGCAAAAGAAAGAATCAAATTGTTACAAGAAATCTATAGACAATTAAATCGTAAGATCAATTCATTAAAGAAGATCACATCGTAACAAGAAAAAAAGGAAGACAGTCAAATCGTAACAACAAATCACTATAGACAACTAAATCATAAGAACAAATCAATGAGGATAACTAAATGGTAACAACAATAAGGAAAACCAAATCCTAACAGCAAATAAATTAGACAACCAAGCCGTAAGAAAATATCAATAAAGATGACTAAACGGTATATGCAACAAAAGAAAAACAATCAAATTGTTATATTAAATCAATATAGACAGCCAAATCATAAGAATAGACTATTGGACAGCCAAAACGTATCAACGAATGAATAAAGAGAAGCAAATCATTAAATAGATTATAACAAAAGATCAATAAGCGTAAATACATCTCAGTAAGAGAGGTCAGCTCAATCCAGCAAAAATCGCTGATTGTCATAATCTATTTGGCATCTACACGTGTTTCCGGAAGCGATAGGATGTCGGAAGTATAAACTCTCGGAGAACACAAGTAGGAGAGTTTATATTATGGAAGCCCTACAGACTGTTTTCAATGAGTAGTGATGGTAGGGAGAAAGAGGGAAAGAGAGAAACGAGGAAGGACGAAACAAGAGAAAGAGGTGTGGGTGGGTGGAGGGCGGGGGAGAGGGAATGGGAGTAAGAGTGATAGAATGAGAAAGATAGCAGGAGGGAGGGAGAACAAGAGAATATAAACCCTTATCGAAATCGTGATTCACCCCACATTCTCCGGAGACCCTCTAACCTATTAACATCCATATCAGAATAACAGATACACATGTATACACGTGTTCATTCGCTTAATACAAACTCATACTCCATATTTACTTTATATATCTGTAACATATTAGAGATGATTGCTCCTACTAAGTGGCGAATCATATTTCCATTTGCGAGTTAAACAGATTTTCGCGATAGTGAACATGATATTTAACAAATATGGGTTATTAGTTTTTTTTTTCACTTTTATGCATTCAGTAGCATTGCTAATTGAAGATTCCTCTTATCGGCATTTACTGACATTGGAATTGTCTATCTTTGAGCTAGATTTCTATCTTAAGTCTATCATTTAAGAATGAAATTTGTAAAAGGAATCTTCGGTATACTTTGAAAAATCATTTACTGCTCTTTTGAGTAAAATCTGGGATATGATCTGGTAATTGAGGGCATTCCTGAGGTCGTAAAAGTAAAGTATTTGCTGTTACAAATTGAGTTAAAGTTTGTAGGAGGATAGAGAGGGAGTTCGTTGCTCTATAAAGTCTATATATCTATATCTGTAGTCTCTATTCTATGTGGAAGGCGCGCACAAACTTTTAAAGTGTGCGGATGAATGAGTCCCTCTCTCTTTTCCCATCCTTTCATTCTTCTGTGAATCCTCTGCTGCTTTGATAATGGAGACATAAAAACCCGGCTGCTGTTTCACTTAACCTTCTGTCGACTTTGTTATTAAATGAATCTCACCCCTGTTGTCGCTCCTCCTTGATTTACAATTTTAAATCCCTAATTATTAATGAATCTGCAATTGTAGATTCATCTAAAAATATATTATATTATTTCTCATACTTAATATGCTCTCTTTTTTCTTTGAATTACTCTGAATTCATTTTTCATATTTTTAGTTTCCATACTTCTTGTTTTTATACTAATAATGAATCTGTCATCAAATAAAGTGTTTTGTGTACATCACATCTGTAAAACGGTAAATTATTTAGCGTCACTGTAGATTATTTTCCAGCCATTTGAATTCAGAATCTCGTGAATGAATATTGTCCTCATCCCTCGAGTAGCTTTTTATACGGCGTTGGTTTCACTTTTTTTTGTGACCCCAATTCTACTTTAATGGTTAGGAATCCGATACTAAAGGATCAACAAGTTGGAACATATTTTTTCTCTACAGTTTTTTATGTGCGGATATAAAAGATACTTATATAGCATTTTATGTGATACACATAGTAAATAAATAAATCTGCATTTTATAAACTCGATAAAAAATGTGCTTTGGTTATTAAATTATGGTTATTGAATCAGTAATTGACGAAATTAGTCATTATGTTCTTTGATTAAAATAAAGAGAGGATGTTTTAAAATTTTACATATATCTTTAATATGGAAACGACAGGTCTAATTGTGAGTATAAATGATTTGATATATTCATTGGTGAATCTTATATATTATATATTATTATACTTGGTGAAATTTTACAATTACGAATTAATTATTTGGTGGCATGACTTCACTGTTAGAAAATTCTTTAATTTTCAAGCATTTTTAATGTACACTTGTAACTGAAATTTAAGTTTTTTGTAAATTGAATGAAATTAATTTACTTATGACTGAAATGTAAGGTATCTGCGCGTGGAAAGTGAGATTAAGTTACGTGTAACTAAAAATTAATGTACGTGACTGAAAGAAGAACTTATATAAATTTCCGCTTTACAAAATCAATATTCACATTATTTTCATATTTTTAAAAGATATATATGTATGCGGAGAAGCAGAACAAGTTACATAATGCAAAATTTAATTCAGTGTAGCTATAAAAAAGAATTGTAGTCATTGTTGTTTAATTTTAGTGCCAATTTTTTTTCCATGTTTTGAATAGTGCGCGCTATAAGTAGTGGTCACGTGATACAAAATGTATCTGTGGAGCAGACGAACTCGACTCAACTTGAAGTGGCGAAATAAGCGGGAACATCATCACAGCCCTCTGATTAGTGATTGTTATGAATAAAACGGTAAGTCGCCTATTGAAAAAATCCTTTAAAAAGTCCTCGTGTTATTTTCAGACGAGGAACACGAGGAAATCCGCGAGGAATCTGAAAATCCACGGGATTTCCTCGTGTTTTCCTCGTCCGAAAATAGCGTGAGAATTTTTTCAATACATTAGTGCTGGCATTAGTTAAATTCAATACATTAGTTAAAGAAAGGTTTTATATTTTCTTTTTTTCCATACCGTCCATTTAATATACGCCGCCCGTGATTTCCAGTTAGAATTGAAATAAAATATTTGAGGTTAGAATTTTACATGTTTCAAAAATCTATGTATAAGAAGTAATCTATGTATAAGAATGTATGTAACATATATGTAATCTATGTATAAGAAGTTTTTATTTTGATAATAAATATTCGTGTTCTTGGTTCCAAAAACGCAAAGTTTTTACTCTTCATTTTAT
Organism: Synergus gifuensis; assembly: GCA_904066015.1. Classification (NCBI taxonomy): domain Eukaryota; kingdom Metazoa; phylum Arthropoda; class Insecta; order Hymenoptera; family Cynipidae; genus Synergus; species Synergus gifuensis. The sequence goes on from CAJFCO010000119.1 coordinate 1,727,940, forward strand.
ATCCTTAACACATAATTAACATTTTTTCATCATATATAGGGTAAAAGCACCAGTCGTTGGCCAGACCTCTGATTTTCTTAAAACAATAGGAATATTAAAATATTTAACATAATTTGCTCGAATTACTTTCATGTGAGTAAAATATGATAAATATTTGCATTTCTCATTGTTTAAAGAAAATTAGAGGGCGGGTGTCGACGATTGGTGCTCTTACCCTGTGTAACTGAAAATTAAAGTACACGTATTGGAAGTTTTTTCCACTCATGTAACTGAAAATTAATGAACACGTAAATGAAATTTAAGATACCTGTAACTAACTTTTCAATTCAAGGTACATGAAATTTAATGTACATGAGTGGAAAAAACTTCCAATACATTTGCATTAAAATTCAGTCAGATTTTTCTAACAGTGTTGTGCATTGTATAAGCATTGCCCCCGAGTGCAATGAGTCGAACAATTTGAAGGCGTGAATACAAGGGCTCAGAAGAACTAAACTAAAGAATCATCCATGGGTGGCGATTCCATTGTATACGCAAATCTGACTCCGGAGGGGAATACATAATTTTTTTTAGTGGGCTCGCTCATATAATTTCATTCATGCGAAACGTGTTATGGCCACTTTAGCATAAAAAGTGTTTAATCTTAGAGTTTGGATCATTTATCAATATGCTTTACCATTTTTTTAATAAACATGACATGGACATGTTACTCTCCCTACCTGCAATTAGAAGCACATATGTGCTTCTAAAATAAACGTCATTGATATTATATTCAAACTTCTCAATTAAAATTGATTGTTAATTTTCGATTGCATTTAAAATTTGCAGACAATTAATCCATGATTTTAATTATTAGATTTTGTTTTTGAGTGAAAATAGAGGAACGAATTATGCTCGATTTGAAAAATCAGATCTTAAAGCTGAAGGCTTTAAGTGAGTGTTCGAGCAGTAAACATACGAGGTTTAGAACCAATTTAACCATTGTCGAAATTGTAGCAGCCTGGGGCAGATTCTCAAACCAGATATACGATGCATAAGTGGAGTGGTAATATAATTTTGCAGTGATTAGATTATCCATGCGTGGGGCGATACCGTAATCGATAGAGAAAGACTAGTTAATCGAAAACACGTTGATATCAATTTGTTTTCCAAATTCCTTTTGTACATCAAAAGCGCCATATTTTTTAGCAATCAGTTAAATTGTAATTTTGTCTGTTTAATCGGTAATTTCAGTGAATAATAAGTCAAAATGACTTATTTATCAGTAAGCAGTTGATTAGTTATTTTGATTGAGAATTCAGTGAGTTTTTATGGTTAAACAGTAATTTTTGATGAATCAGTAATTTTTATTGATTAGTCACGGAAAACTCACTTCACCCACTTCACTTGTGTTAATTTTAACTAATAATTGATAAGTTCCCACTGATCAATTAGTGAAAAGTCCCTGGATATATCAATTAAAGTTTCTAATGAATTAGAAATTAATTACGATGATTATTCAACAAATTATTTTTATAATTTTTCACTGATTCATCCTACTGATGAATCAGTTAAGCGAAGGGACCTTTAACTGATTAATAAATCAAAATCGCTGGTTAATCAGTAAAAATCACTGACTGATCACTGATAAATCAATCAAAACTCCTTGAATATTTTGAAAAATTCACTGATTAGTCAGTAAAAATTATTGATTATTAGTGAAAATCGTTACTGTGTAATTTCGTAATACATATAAAAAAACTCTATATCTATTTTTTCAAAGAAATGTCAACCATTTCCAGATAATCCGCAAGGGCGTAAATTCCACGTATTCGCATATTCCTATAAACACTGAAACTCGTGAAAAATCACCCCAATGTATTCAATGAAAAAAAAAATAAATAAATAAATAAATACTTCCGAATATAAAACTCCGAAACCCGACTTCTTGAAATGATTTCCTCGGCGACTTTTTGTTCAGCGATCGGCAGGCTCCATTAAATCCCTCCGATATAATCAAGCGCGAGCCGGTATTTTTCTCAACAACGATTCCAACTCTCTATTTTTTCCTGTTTTTCTCTCTTTCTCTCTATTTAATTCTACATACTGAGATGGTTTCCAAGTTCAGAATAGATTTAATTTTATACAAGTAAGTTTTTTCAAAAGATTATTAATTAGTGAATTTTGATTTTCTACTGATTTACCAGTGAAAATCTTTGAATCAGTGACAATTGTCTAAAATTGTAGTCATATTTCACTGATTTTCCAGTAGCAAATGTTACTGAAATTTCAGTAAACGTCATTGCAATTTAAGACATTTTCTTACTGATTGATCAGCGAATCTACTTGAATCAGTGATCGTCAGTGAAATTCCAGTCTTATTTAAATAAATTACCATTGTTAAAAGTCACTGAAGTTTCAATACAACTCACTGAAATTAAAGTCGCTTATTCTATATATTCAAGTATTTAAAAGAAGCAAATTACTGATTTAAACTAGGGCATAACTCAGATTTTACTACTTGAATTAGTAAAAAGTCATCTGCTCCCCTATAAATTTGAATCAGTAAGAAATGATTCACTAAATCAAATCAGTAACGATTATTACTGATTAAACAGCGAATTTGCCTAATTATTTAACGCACTTTTTCACTAACTGATCACAGAAAAAACTTCACTAACTTAATATATATTACTAAACAAAATCAATAACAATTTTTACTGATTAATTAGTGAAGAAAGTAAGGATATTTTTCTACTGATTGAAATAATCAAAAACAGATCCTCTATTCTCATTTTTTTACTGATTTGACTAAAGTGAGTTCAGACAACTGCAGACGCCATTATTCCGGCATATTTTTCCTTAAACTGAATAAACCAGAGGCAGGCCACGACAGATTATCAGTTTCCTGATTAGATGCTTTCGCGAGGAATCTATTATTCCCCAGGACACCCAGTGCATCTAGGATGGATAGATAGACGAGCAGATAGATGCATGCCACAGAGAAGTGGTAAGGGATGCCGTGGGGTTGAAAGGGGTTCGAAAGGGACAGGGGGGAAGCGCGTTGCTGTCGAGGGTGGCGAGAAACGAGGCTCCGAGGGGTGGAATTGGCAGGGGTGGAGGGAGGGTTCTCTCGTTGATTACGTCGCAGGATGGCCAGCTAGAGCGCGAGGATGCCGTCGGTCTCTCCTGTACTATACGTATAGTCATAGTCTCTATACTGCTACGACCAGCTCGAGCTTGCTCTGGATAGCGAATATCCGGAATGTCCTACCAACCCTATGCTCTCTCACCCTCACTCACCCACTCCCACCCTCTCACACCCTCTCTCAACATCTATCCACCATCCTCTTCTCTCTTCTCTCTCCTTCTATCTTCTATCTTCTATCTATCTGTCTATCTCTCCTCGCTTCCCTGGTTCCCGGGTGCAGGACCCTAAGCTAAACTAAGCCACCCCAGAATAGGCGAGGATAGGATAGGATAGAATGGAATAGGAAAGGGAATAGTGCAGAATAGCGGACCTAGGAGAGAACGTTTTCCACCCGCCACCCTCCTATGCTGAAACTCAGTCTGATTCTGTGTGCTTCTCTCTCTCTCTCTCTCTCTCTCCCCCTCTCTCTCTCCCCTCACCCCTTACATTTCACCCTTTCTCTACGATAGGTTCTCTTCCCTGTTTCCTTCTCTTTCACTGAGTCGAAAAGTGGTTTCGAGTTTAGATTTCATGCTGGACTCGTAAAGAAAAGGTCAACCAGAGATTTTTTGAAGATTTTTTCAAGACGAAGTTTGGACGAAGGAGTCGTCAAAAAATGTTATCTCCTTACTTTTAGTATATTTTTTCACTTTTATAACACGTAAACTTAGTATAAATTCTATTTTGGCTCGGGTATGTTAACTGAACGATGATATGATAATTACGCGCCCTACCAAGCATGTAAACAACCCCCAGGACACTAAATAATCATAAGCAATGAACTACCCTTAACTCTGTGTTATAAATACGTCATTTAGAGTCACGCTCACAATATTTAGAAGCATGCAGATGATCATTGTATTGAGTAGTTTTTTAAGCATCTTTCTTAGGCCATTTTGCTTCAGATTTAGGCCACTAAGGCCTAATTCAATTTTTTAATTAAATTTTTTTTTTGAGGTCATTTTGTTTATAAGACTTTTTGACATTATTCCACTCTTTTTGCCATTTTACTATTTTACCATTTCACATAGAATTTCTTAATTTCCTGTGAAATTTTATTTTTAATTTAATTTAATTTATTTAATTATATTCCATATTTATGACATTTTGCCATTTTATGCGACAGTCTATTCTATTTTCATAACATTTTGCCTTCTTCTGTGAAATATATATATCCTCAGTTTGCCATTTTGGCCAATATTTTAGCCTCTACTTTATGCCATTAAGGTCTATTTTCATGATAATTATTATCTTTCTGACATTATATCATATCCTTATATAATTTTGTAATTTCCTGTGACATTTATTTCATTCTTACATTTTGCTTTTTCCTATATCATTATGACCTATTAGTATGACATTTGGCCATTTTTTTGCTATTATATTCAATCACTCTAATATCCAATGCGGAAATTATCTTTTTAAACCTTTTTAATAAAACGGTCCTAGTAAAGACCCAGACCAGGTCTTACCAAGGTCTTACTAATACTTTTTTTTTATGAGAAAAGCTTAAAAAGCCAATTTCAACACTGAATTTTACCTTTTTCTCTGAGATTTTATCAAATCCTTGTCATTTTGCCATTTCCTGTGCCATTATATCCTTTGAAATTTCATCACTACGCCTAGTGACACAATAATAGAATGTTCATGAAAAAGTAGAACAAATATGAGTTTGAAAACAGGTGAAAATCTGTTTTTCTGTAAGTCCATCACGGATCCCCCAACTATCTCTTTTCCTCCAAGAAGATTCATCTCCGTCTTGCCAGCTCACCCAACTAACGTGCTTCTCTCGTTTCACTCTGAGCCCCTAACACCCATAGCCCCCAGGGGGTTAGTTAGGGGTGGTATATTGACGGCCGGCGTCGCGAGGACGCCTATACTTAGTGCCGGCGAACCGACGCATTTCCAGAGCAGTCCTCTCTCGCTATGTATGCTATATATGCTATATCTACATTCTACCTCTACATGTGCATATGTATATACATGTATATATCTCTCTCTATATACATCTACTTCAACGTTAGTGTGTTCCAACGTTAGTACGTTCTGCGCGATCCTCCCCTCGTTCGAACCCCCCTCAAACCCCGCGCCAGAGAAGCTTGGTCGTAACCACCCTTCGACCACCCACCCTTTTCCTGTCCCTCATGGTGCCACCCTTCCAAGAAGACGAAGAGGAAATTCTAGCCGTGGAAGGTACGCGGGCAAAGTGGCCTCACTGGATTCGCGTGTGCAATTTCTACCTCTCCTGGATAAGAGAATAAAAAAGGGAACTGGGATTGGGGTTGCGAAGTAAGAAGGAAACGTACAAAAAAATTCTGTATAAAAAAAAAGAGGAAAAAAAGATCTTTTTCTATTATAAAAAAGATTTCGCAGCCGGTGTATCAAGAATCGAGGCTGTTTACGATTTTTTTCTTGACTGGACCACTTGATCACATCTTTTTTGCCTTGACTGTACCTCTTAATCGTGCCTTTTTGTCTTGACTGTAGTCTTTACCACGCCTCTTTGCTTTGAATGCACCTAGTGCCCTCACATTTTGCCTCTTGACCACGCCTCTTTTCTTTGACGGTACCTTCTGTCCACGCCTCTATGCTTTGAATGTACCCCTCGGACACGCCCCTTTCCTCTTGACCACACCTCTTTCCTTTGGCTGCACCTATTGGTTACGCTTTTTATCTCAATTTTACGCCTTCTAGGCGTAAAATTTTTGCTTTGACTATATCTCATGGGCACGCCTTTTTCCTTACTGCACATTTTTTTCTTTGTCTGTACCTGTGGCCACACCCCTTTGTTTTGACTATATCTCTTGGCCACGCCTCTTTGTTTTGACGGTACCTCTTGGCCACGCCTTTGTTCCTTGACTGTATTCCTTGGTTAACCTTGACTTTTTACCTTGACTCCTGTCTTTTGAAGCAAGATAAAGAAGACTTTCATTTTTAACTCAATCTGACAATATTTAGGACGGACCCAAACCATCGATATCGATTGTTCTCGAATGTCGGTAAATGTCGGTAACAAGAATCTCTGGTCAGAAGTAATCCTAGTCTTTCAGTAATGCCTTTTTCATTGAGGGTTTCGGCTTCCAGTCACCTTAAACCATCCAGCTTCGACAGTGGTATTTGGAGGATTAGGACCTCTAATGGGTCGCAGTGGCATTCGATTTTGGTGCAGTGTCGCATTTGCTGCAACCGCACATTTTGCTATCAGGATTACACAAAGCAGGATGAGATAGTAGCCTCTCAGGCCTAAGGATTGTGCGAGCCTGCGATAATTCGACCAAATCGAATAAGATACACGGATTAGAGATCAGAACGACAATAAACTTGAAGGTTCTACTCGGTCCTCTAGATGCTAAAAATAACTTCACCTTTTCGTCTGCAATAAACTAGGGCCTTTCAAGTTTTGAAGAAAAGTAAACTTCAGAGGAAAATACATTGTTTTAATACGGACACAAACCATTGAAAGATCTAGATGTCGGTAAATGTCGGTAAGCGGGATCTGTAATTGGAAAAAAAGCCAATATTGCCTTATTAACTCTTTTTTTTTGAAAATATTCCTTCTTCTTTTAAAGAAACAGAGTGCCGAATGAGATTCCAAACGAGTGAAAATCAGCGAGCCGCGAAAGTTAGTCGGACGAAGCGGACGAAATTGAGACTCTTTTGAGAGAACCAAACTAGCGAAAGCGAACACGTTTGACTTGTCCTCGAACTTGCTCGTACAGTAATTTGTCATAGCAATCTGTTTTCCCTTACCCCTCAGCTTATCTGGTCCCAGGTCCATGTTCCATGCCTATACCTTGATACCCCAATACCCCCATCCTCTCACCCATTCGTCCGTTTATTTGGTCGTTTATCTACCCATCGCTCTTTCGTGCCATCCTCCATCCTCCCACCGCCCTCTGCTTGATTTACATAATCATTCACCTACATATTCATTTCAGTCGCCTTTCCCCTCTTTCTTGTTTGCCTTGCCATGGCGAGACATCTTTCTCTCGGTTCTTTATTTATTTCCACACACCTCACAAACTACTTTTTTTCAATTTATTCTCGCCTTATTCTTGCTTGTGAGATATTAGAAACGCGATTTTCCAGTGGCGTAAATAACTTGCTTCAAATTCAACAGCTTTAAATTCAAGAATTTCAAATTAAAAGCATTATAAACACTCAATTCAAATTTCCTCCCTCCCCTATTACTCCTCCTTCAACCAGGAACTGTAATCATACATTCGCCCCTCTCGTATAATATATAAACATTCTTAGCCCTTCCACTTATTACCCCCTACTTACCCCCTCCCCATCATAGACACATCTCCTGGTGTTGACGACCCATTTATCAACCACTTACCACCTGACCCCTCCGGACTCTAATCAGCCCCTTCCCTTCACATTGAACCCCCTCTAGCCCCTATTTTCTCGACTTTTTCATCTACTCCTACAATGGCCCCTCTTTTTAGTTCTAACTCCTTCACCAAAACATTACACTACTTTCCCTCAACATTTTCATTAATCCTTCACCACATATATCCCCCTCTTCCTTGTTATCGGTCACATTAGGCCATAACGGCCCATCCCCTCTTAACCTTTTTATTAATTCCTTCGATGGTCCCTTTACTTCAGCCCCTTATCTTATTGCCCCTTTTCATTCTTATCAGGACTTTACCACACGCCCCTTCCCTTGTTTTAACCCCTTCATCAACTCATTTTCCTATTTCCCCTCCTCTTCAATTCCTTTTCGTACGGTCCCTTCCTCATTTTTATCAACTGCTATAATGGCCCCCTTTCTTCTTCCTTTTATCTTGTTTCCCCTCCCCATTTTTGTCAAATGCTCAATATACCCCTCTCCCTCCTCATAGGCCTCTCTTAGTTCTAACCCCTTCACCAATCCATTACCTTTCCCTTTCCATTTTCACCAACCAATCACCACGTATACCCCCCCCCCACCCTTCTCATTGGTTCCATCCAAATTCACCCCCTCTGTAATTCTTTATTAACTCCTTCATTGGCGGCTTTACCTCAGCTCCTTGTCTGATGGCCCCTCTTTGATAAAATATCTAAAAAATTTTAGAAATCTTCAAAAAATTCTACAAAATTTTTTAAAAATCAGAAAAATCTCTTGAAATTTCTTGAAATTATTAGAAATCTCATAAAATTCCATGAAATCACTTAACATTTCACATGATTTTTATAAAACTCATAAAAATCTCTTAAATTCTCTTAAATATAATTGCCTTAAAATCCGTGAAAATTTCATGAAATCTCTAAAAATCCAGAAAATCATTTAAAAATTAGAAAAATATCTCGAAATCCCTAAAAATATGACAACTTTCAAAATTATTTTAAATTCTACGAAATATTTTAGAAATCCTAAAATTCATTTGAATTTAGTAAAAATTACTTGAAAATGGTTAAAATTTCTTAAAACTCTTAAAAAAACCTTCTGAAATTCCTCTCTAAAAGTATAACATCACAAAATATGTTTCGAAAATCTGGCATACATTGTTGTTGCAAATCTGATTGGTTTTTGAATGACTTGAAGTTGTAAGAACACTCAAAAAAAATATTTTCTGCAACAAAATATGTTTTTTTGGCTGAAATAAAGTTTTGTTAGTTCAACAAAACGATTTGTTGGTTTAACAAAACGTTTTCTTGACCCAACAATAATTTGGTTGAGCCAACAAAAAAATTTTGTTGCACAAATACCAAAAAAATTATTTTGTTCTCCGAACCAAACCTTTTTTTCAGTGAAGGAATAGTAATTCAGACAATTAGAAATTAGAGCAATTAAAAATTAAAATTTTTTATTAGAGCAATTGTTAACTCGATAATAGGAAATTCGGTCAAACGGGAATAATGACAAATGGAATTTGGGGAATATTCATGCGCCTTCTGGATCTATCCTTTCTACCTCACGTACTTTGGGTTTTTCCCGACCCCGAACATCTGTTTGACATTTGAATTAAAAGACCACCCGGTATCTTTAAGTTCCAAAAATTCCCCGGCAATTCTCAATAAATTGGGTGAGCACGTACATCACGTGTAATCATCTTCTCAATGTTCATTCTTTCTATATCTACCGCGTGTCTGTTTTTAATAATACAAAATAATCGTTAAAAAATACTCCTACACTTTGAATTTTGACTAAATTCGATTTGGGACTGTCTTGAATTTACTTTGTCTTCAAATTAGAATTGCTTTTGAATATTACATCAATTTTTTTTGTAACTCTTAAAATTTTGAATTCATTCAATTTGGGAGTGTCTTGAATTTTCAATGATTTTTGCTGTAATTCTAATAATGTCAAGTCTTCTCCTTATTCTAATTCTGATTTGAAATTCGAGTTCAGGTATATTCGAATCTAAAATTCAAATAAAACCGGTCGATTTCGAGTTTTCGCGATGACCATTTTTCGCGGCCTTTGCTCTTTCTACCTGGGATGCCTATTAAATGGTCAAATTTCCTCTATTCCGTCATCAACAGGACTTCACCATTTTATTTGTAATATCATGACGTCATGCCCTTCAACTTACAATAACTTCAGTTGAACGAGAATACGATTAGGTCACTCTCATAAACCACGAGCTGATAGTACCCGATAAAATAGGATAGCGATATAGTACTTAGAGTTGTAGTAACTCAAAATTTATAGACTCTCAGAGCTGCTACTGACTTTAATATCAATCCATACTGATGGATTAAATCTTTTAGGAAATTATTCAAAAATCTGAAAAACAATTCCAATTTTAGAGCAATACAAATTTGAAAGCAATCTGTCTTTAGAAAGCATAAAAAATTCTAAACATGCCAGATTGACGAAAATCCGAATTAAAATGCAAGAAATATGGACAGTTTTCATTAATTTCATAAAAATTCATTATATTCATTTATATTATACAATAAAAACAAAAAATATCTTTTAATCCGAAAACATAATTACTGAGCTCTTTCAATATAGTTTCAAGGCTCGTAGGTGGAAAACACACACGATTTGCACTAGAGATGAGAGAGAAAGAGAGATAGGAAGAAATTCCAAAAGTTAGAGAGAGAAAGGAGACACTGCATATTCCTCGAAGTATTCAGGAGATTCACAGTCGATTCGAGCACGCTTAATTCGATTACGCGCCAAGTCGGACTCTCCTCTATGTTTTTTTCTTCATGTCTCTTTACCTCCTCTTTTTTCCCCTCTTTTCTTTTTTCATTTTTTTCCTTTTCCCCTTCTCTTCTTTCCAACTTCCCTTGCTTTTTGTTTCCTCTTCTCATTTACATTTTTATTTCTCAATAAAAAATTACATCTCAATGCGCAGGAATTCAATTTTATTTCGAATTGATTTACAATTTCGATCTTTTCAAACTATTTAGTAACTAGAATCTGCACGATTAATTTCTTATTTTTGCACTCCTTTTGCTATAAAAGCAAAATGTCATTTTGACCCGCGGTTTTTTTATAATAAGATATTTTGAAACTGTTTTTCAACTTTTAAAATTTCTTTCATTTTTTTGTATTTCTAGATATTTAGGATGATTTTTTAAATGATTTTCAAGATATTTTAAAGTTTAAGCGATTTGAAAATATTTGAAACGATTTTAAGACATTTCGAACGAATTCAAGAGATTTAAATAGATTTTAAGTGAGACTTCAAATGTCTTAGATTTTTTTTAAATCACATAAAAAATCTTATCTCTTCGCATTTTTTGAAATTTCTGAAAATCATTTATTTTGTAATTATTTTATTTCCATAAAATGTATTTAAATCTTTTGAAAACTTTCGAAATTCCTTTAAATTCCATAAAATACTTTGAAATCCTTTAGAATCAATCTAAATGTCTTGAAATCGTTTAAAATATACCTTATTTTAATATGTCTTAAAAATCCTTAAAAATTATTTAATATCCCATATAAAATATTGTAAAATCCTTTAAATTACTTAAAAACCGATAAGATATCGACAAATTCCTTAAATTTATTTAAAATCCCATGAAATCCCCTAATGAAAATGCTAATAAATTTCGTAACTTCCCTTTAAATTCCTTCACAATTTTTAAAAGTTAAATTTTAATAATAATTAAATTATTAATTATTATTAAAAATATTAACAAGATGCTGAAAATTACTTAATATCCCATAAAATATCGTACAATCTCATGACATGTTTCAAAATTTCTGTAAACGTCAATAAATTTCGTAAGATATATCCTTTTAAATTCCTAACTTTATTCAAAATCTCAATGAAATCTCGTTAAATCCCTTATAAAATATCTGAAAAGGCATTTCAAAGAATTTCAAGGGATTTTAAATGAATTTTAAGGAATTTTAAAAGACTCAAAATAATTATAAGTAGTTTTAAAGAAATCATGAATTTTTAAAGAATTTCACGGCATATTAAATTATTTAAAATGACTTTAGAGATTTTCAAGGGATTTTAAGCGATTTTAAATAATTTTAAGTGATTGAAAAATAAGTTTAAGACTTCGAGAGTGTCTTTATAGATATTTGAGATAAATCGTAACATCACTTTTTTCAGGTATCGGAAGATTTCACTCTCAAGTTTGATGTCTTTGATTTTTTCAATTCAGATCCGCTTTTATGAATATCTCATATAAATAAAATGATTGCCTCTTTAACTACTCAACACAAAAAAGGAAAAATCTTTCGTTTCCAATTTCTCCACTTGGTGATTCGCTTGATCTTCTTGGTATTTTTTCAGAAAGAAAAAAGTAGAGGTCAGAAAGGAGAGTATTTTCATTCCGAGGAACGGTGATATATAGAGGGAGAGTATATAACAGGCAACGACGAGGCAGCGCGTTTTCTTCGTCCTAGAAACGCGAGTTGCTACGACCACTTACTCGTTTCGTCGCGGGGTGACCGTCGAGGAAAACCCCGAGGAAAATCGTCCGATCGATCTGCCTTCGGTCTTCAGGTCCGAAACGAACGAGAGAGCCTGGCACGAACGTGTGCAACGTGATGGTCCACACGTACGTTGCTTCACGTTTTCTGTGTGTATGTGCGAGTGGGCAACCGAAACTTAAAGGAGCATTCACACTAAAACGAAAAATGTCATTCAGAAGTCAAAATAGAGTCAAAAATCTGCAATATGTGAACACTGACATCCTTAAAAAATCGAATTTCGACTACACCTGGTCCTGTCTGATTTTATAATTTTTCTTAATATTATTAAGCATTTTTTGTAAAAAGAAAACTGGTGAAGTAATAAATATGCAATATATAATGCATAACATATAAATATAAAGAATCTAAATAAGAAATTTTAACGTTTCGAAGATACAGTCGAAAAAAAAATCGACAACTTCCATTTTGGGATTATGGAAAATTTTAGGCGAGTAGAATAAATATTCCTGACATCAGTTTTCAGTTTGACTCGTATTTTCCAAAATAAGTCGAATTTTTTCGCAGCACAGTTCTTTAATTTTCAAAATTACCATTTTTGAGTATTTACTATTTTAAACCGGTTTTATCATGTTTGCTTTTTCGATAAAACAAAATGGCGATGCTGAGTTTTTTTTTTTGTAAAAATCCTAATTTTCTTCAGTTTCAAATTGAAAAAGTTCCAAATTGAAAATTCACATCTTCAATTTCGGGTACTGATAAAAAATGGTGAAAAATTGAAAAGGAGAACCTGAAAAATTTCATTTGGGAAAAAATCGATTTCTGCAAAGTGGAAAATGTGTGAAAGCTCCTTAACGCGGGTTGGGTGGACAGAATGAGGTTCACATACAACCACACCGAAATCTTACGAGCCTGCCTCTGCTAACTACCTCCTATCTGTCCAGCCCGGGGCCCTGAAAACGTTCTACGTTACGCCTCGCGGGGACCAATTTCGCGCGAACCTCGTTCAGGATCGTATCCACCTATTTCCGTGCCTGCCTGATAAACTCCACCGACACCGACATTTCCGCAAAATTTGCTGCAGTGCGGATAAAGAACCGAGATCCAGAAATTACCAAGAACCAAGATTCCTCATGGATACTAGACACTAGATATATACTAGATATGTTATATAGACTATACTAGATACTAGATTCTATCCAGAGAGACCACTATAGTTAGACTAACAAGGAAACCATCTTCCGGTTTAGTGAACTTAACGCTTTTCCGTCAATTTAACTTTAAACTGATTTCTCGACCTCTCACTGTTTTTTTTCCACCTCTAAAGGAGGAAAAAAATCAACTTCCTAACAAGCATGAAGAGCCTTTTCAGATGTTGGATTTTGGAAAAATACTTTTTCGCAGGACCGGAAATTGAGTAGACCTACTTCTAACTTCAAGATATTTTATGACATTGCAATGACTTCAGAAGATTCACTGACTTTAAGAAATTTAAAGAAAATTCCGGCGATTTCAAGTGACTTCAAGTGAATTCACTTTATTCACCCTTTCCGATTTTTCGGATCGTAAACAGCTTGCGATAATATAAATAAATATAATTTAAGTAAAAATAATATTTAAAAAATCATTTAAAAATAAGCTAAAACTAATAATAAGCTAATTGATCAGTACCTAGTGTCAACAAAATAATTTTTTTAGGCCAATAAAACAGTTTGGTTGGGCCAACAAAACAGTTTTGTTAGACCAACAAAAAGACTCAACAAAAAAATTTGGTTGATAGTACCAAACAGTTTTCTCAGTGTGCATTATTCGATTGAGAAATTATTCGAGTGACCTATCCAAATTATTCTAATTGGTATTCGATAATTATTTCTTATATATTAATTAGATATGTTTAATTACTTATTATATAATAATATAATATAATTATGGGGAAGGGTGAAACTTGAATCGTCTACAAATTGATAGAAATCGGCTAATTAATTAAAAATAAAAGTATCACTACAAAAAAAGTAAGAGTAGGGCCCTTTCGGACCATGGACTGGTTTGAGAAATGAGCATTTCGCTGCGTTTCCTTTATCTGGTGAACCTAAGGCCCGGTGGGACGTCGAAAAACTCGCGACCGAATTCGTGGAAGGACCCTTTAACTCTTAAAGGGGAGTGGAAAAGAGGAGGAGAATAGACATATTATAAAAGAAGAAAAGGAGGAAACGAAGAGACAGATAAGGGAAGAAAACAGGGGGAGTCGCCCTTTAGCTAGAGCTTGGGACTACTATATTTGTCACCGTGGTTGTACTTAAAGTGGGGACGGGCCCCAAGTCCCTTTCTACGAAGTTGGAACCACGAGCAGCGCGGCGGCATGGCATCCCCACCTAAATAAAGAAAAGAGGAAACCGTCACGCACCAACGTCTTTCTTGACGTGGATTTTGGACAATTTATGGTTTACTGAGTCTCAGAAGTTCGCAGATGGAGAACTCGATAAGTGTCGTTATAGGATGCTTCAGCATGTCCAATCGAGAAAATTGGACAGAGGGAATTTATTTTTTTTTTGTATTTTAATTAGGTACCATATTGCGGTACCTCATTACTGTATATAATATGTAATTAGGTATTGAATTACAATGTCTCATAATTAGGTACCTTATTGCAATACCTCATAATATGCACCTTTTTATAATACCTGATAATTAGTGCCTTATTGTAGCCCATTATAAGGTGCCTTACTAAATCCGACAATTAGGCACCTTATTGGAACTACTTAACTCAGGTACATCATGGGAGTACCTCATAAATAGGTACGTTTTTGCAGTTGCTCTTAATTCGGCACCTTAATTCTGGTACATTTTAATCAGGTATGCCATTCAAGTACCTCATAATAGCTATTTTTTCTAGTGCCTTATAAATAGGTACTTCATACTAGTATATTATAATTAACTACCTAATTATGCCATCTAATAATTTATTGTGTACCTATTTCACATACTTTATAATTAAGAACTTTATCCATTTTCCGTGAGTAGACCTGAATTTCAGGTATCCCTTGTTTCAAATTGACAACAGATAGAATTCTAATCTATAATTCCTCTCAAAGAGCAAGTACCCAATTATAAAAAAATCTAAACAATTGAATAAATAATGATTAAAAATGTTCATGAGCCTCGAATTAAATAAAGGTACTTATTTTGACAACTGAAATATCTCACACGCACAATTTCACTGATTCAATATCAATTCAATATCCATGATTCATCTTTAAATATAACTTTTCAGAGGTCGATATTTAAAAACTTAAAGGTCCTGATTGTTTATTATTTTGGATTCCTTTTTGCAAGAATTATTTTTGTTCTTTAACGAGAAAAGAGTGTCGTTGGGAGCGAAAGTAAAATATCCTCTGTGCGGAACTCGAACTGGATTGCAGGTCGTAAAATTCCCGTGAACCTGACCGATGGGGTCGTTAACGTGTTCGTGCTTATTATTCAAATTAAACCGTAGCGTTTACACTGAGCAACCGCAGTCAGCTCCGTTTTAAACGCAACCAAGTTTCTTCTATACGTAATCCCCTTTTGGTGCCCTCGAGGCTGCGATATTGCCCCCCCCTCCCACTCACTGCCAGTAATAAAAACATAAATATTTCCGGATTATGAATCGAGAATTGAGAATTGACCCGGAAAACATTCATAGAAATAAAGTGAGAAGGCAAAAGGGGCAAAAGGATTTAAAGTACCTCAAAGAATTTAAGTCGTAATATTTTTAAGTGTTTTATATTTACGCTTGTTAGAATTTTCATACTAAAAAATAATTGCTGGCAAAAAAAAAGTATTTAACAGTATTTAACTTTCGCTGATTAAATTTAGGCTGATATGGATGATGAGCGTGTTTTATAAAATTGTAGCCGATTATCAGGTACCTATACAGATATGCACTCGGATATGCAGGTATAATCTGATTAGGAACTATTTTGTAAAGTAATTTTTAGACAGTTTTAAGTACCTAATTAAGTAGTGCTTTCTCGACAACAGATTATCAGGTACTCGATTCGGGTACCTGATCAGACTCCTGATGAGAGATTATTTTAAGGCGATATTTTTAGACGGTAAATTTTAAGGCATTTTTCAAGTATCTAATTATATCGAAATTTTCAGGTACCTGGTTATCAGGTCTTCAAATCCGGAACCTAATTGCAATATGCCTAACGTGTATCTAATTATTTTATATATTTGTATATAATTATCAGGTACACTCCAGGTATCTTCTTAGGTATTCGATTCAGGTACTTTAATCGATAATACATTTTCAGGTTGAAGTCACTAAATAATCTGTGAAAATGACTACTGATCTCATGTCATTTTATACTGATAAATTAATAAATTCTAATAAAAACTACTGGAATGTCGGTAAATATCCCTAGCGAAAGCTTCGGATTGAAATTCATTTCGAATAATTCTGGTACGCGAACCAAACAGTTTTATTCCGATCTAATCCGAAGGAAGTTTTCAATCCGTATTAATCCCATTTAAAATCAATCCGAACCTTTAATCCGAATAAATTCGAATTAATACGGTAAATCCGAACTAATCAGAATCAATCCGAACTTTTAATTCGAATAAATTCGGTCAATGAGAATGAATTCGAATTTTCCGAAATCATTTGGATTGATTCCACTCATTCCGAATCAATCCGAATGGATCCGAAATAATCCAGACTATCCAAATCAATCCAAATGATTCCGAAAAATTTGGATTCATTCGAATTTATTCGGATTCATTTTCAATCCTCATTGATTCTCAGTAGAATTCCGCTATATTAAAATTAAGGAAGATTCTCGAAATCGTTATAATCCAATAAGGGACCGTACTTAAATTACGTAATGCATTTTAAGTTGCTTTAAGACTCCCCCTCCCCCCTGTAACAATCCGTAACAAAATATTTTTACCCCTCTCCCCCTTATTGTACGTAATTTTTGGTTTCGAGAAATAATATGATATCGGACTTGAAATTAATGAAAATTTTTAGCATTTGT
This sequence comes from Synergus gifuensis, assembly GCA_904066015.1. Lineage (NCBI taxonomy): Eukaryota > Metazoa > Arthropoda > Insecta > Hymenoptera > Cynipidae > Synergus > Synergus gifuensis. Next base: position 1,744,969 of record CAJFCO010000119.1, read on the forward strand.
ATTTTAGTATCTACATGCTTTGCAGGTAAAGATTTATACGTACATAAAAATTCATAAATCGAGTCTACATTAATTTCTGGGAGCTATTTGTTTAATTTGCGAATTTCCAAAAATTACGTACATGACTGAAATACCCTCCCCCCACCATAACAAAACGTAACGGAATCTCTGAACCTTTCCCCCCCTTCGAGATGTTACGTAATTTAAGTACGGTCCCTAACGACTATCTCTCCAACTAAATCATTTAAAATATTCCATCCGAAAATTTCTAAGATTCAAAGCCAACACTTAAAAAATTCCATCCATCTTAAGCCGCTGAAATTCAAACCTATAAATTAATTCTGAAACTCCTCGCAATTCATCACCTGTTTTGCACCCTTTCAACAAAGTCATTTGTTGCAGACACAACTTTTTATTTACCATTTCAGACAAAAAGGAGCGCAAGTCGTCGAGGAAGTCGAAAAATGCAAGATGAGTGAATGTTAAAGGGAGGAGAGAGTCCCACTGGGCAGATGGGAAGCGGTGGGGGGGCACGCATAATTAAGACAACAGGGCTATCGGATCGCAGAAGAAAAATGTCCAGGAAGAAGATTTCGAAAGGCTCTGGTGTGAGAGAGATACTAGAGGGGAAGGAGGAGGGGCTATGGAAAGAGGTTGGCGGACGAAGAGGAGGGGGCGAACAGGGAGAAAAGAGAATTGAAAGAAATCGGGCGAATGATCGATGTGGCATGTCGCAGAATGTATCCGTGCGGAATGTAACAAGCCGGTGACGTCTGTTAGGACAGTTCTGCTTTAAAAAGAATACTTTAAAAGCCGGAGGGTTTATAACGGGCCGGGGGTATATAGCACGACGTATAGTATGGGGAAGGAAGAACTACATATAGAGGTGTAACGAGCAGAACTCAACTCACGAACTCACTCCCAGTTTTTAGTGGCAACTTGTTGCTCTATGCCCATTCATACAGCTCTAACTCCCATTACGTCACGTCACATCAACTTATAATAATGGTAATGGGGCGCTCCGCCTGCAAAAGTCGATTCCAAAACGCGAATTTGCTTTGCATTTACTTCTATTACGTACTCCGCAGTCAATTATTGTCAACGATTTTCGTTTATTGTTGAGATATTAATTTCTGTACGAATGTTGGAGTTTTCTCTTCATATAGACGAACAGAGTTCACCGCTTGCGAGAAAGGGTGCGCCACACGCCTTCTGGTGGCGTCTCTTAAAACTAAGAATCTCGAAACTCGCCTGGTGGTCACTCTTCTCACTAAAAGAATTAAGTTTTCATTTCTCTCACTTTATAGCTATTAGTGATGGGCGATTCTACTCGATTCTATGAAATGATTCGATTCTTTTCTTGAAGAATCGATTCTCAGCGCGTCGATTCTGTTTTAACGAAGAATCGAAACAGTGCATGTCATGCATCGCACTCAGCATCCGATTCGCGCGTAGTTTAAAATGTTAAATAATATTTTTATTGTTTATTATAAATAATGTCATTTTAACTTATAGAAATGTTTATTAGACTAATATGAATTAATCTTGATAAAAAAATGACATTATTTAATATAAACAAAAATAATATTTTGTAGCATTTTAAACTGCGACATCGATATTTTTTGACAGAATCGCCCATCCCTAATATCTTTCCTAACACTTTTCCAAGCGAAAAAGTTTTCAAATAAATCTTTTTTATGATTCCTAACATTCTTTGCCGTAAAATCTCACTTGCAACCCTATTTCTCTATCACTAGATCTACAAACCTCAATTAATTAAATAAATTTCCCAGTTCTGAAAGTTTGTCCCTATCTTCTATTCATAGGTACGAAAACGATTTAGCACTTGCAAGAGAGGTTGCGATGCGCCGCCTGGTGGTCACTCTCCTCACTAAAATCTCTAAAATCTCTCTTTTTCGACTTTTCACCCTAATAAACTATTTTTCAATCCTCTTTTTCACCAAACGTCATTTCCAGTCCAATTTCATCGATCTTTTGACCATTAAAGCCGAATCAAATTCTTTGATCAGATTTTTTCTCGCAAATTCATCGAAAATCAGCGTCCAGAGAGAGTATTAGGGTAAATTTCCTGTTTGGAGGTACAAACGCTATTGGATGTTTGTGGATCGCTGTTAGCCATTAGGGGGCGGGAATTTGAAATTTTCTCTTTGTGGCACAACGGGCTTTGGTGCTCTCCTGCCCTCGGTTTCTCGAACGAGGAAATGGCCGCGTGAGGAGGACGTGTAACGTATACATGGCGGTGTGCGTGCGGTGAACGGACCGATAGGGATTTACGAGCGGTTTCAGGCAATCGCGAATAGAGATTAGGTCGGTAATTAACTATGGATCTGGTCTGCTGCGAGTTTGCTCGCTAGCTCTCTCGCGAGGCGAGTACATGGTCCTATATATATATATGTACATAAGTGACCCCAGTCGCGAGAGCCAGCCGCGGTCCTACCCTTTAGGGGTGCTCAATACGAACCTAGTATATCTGTATAGAGATCCCCACGTACTGTGTAGGCCATATACCACAAGCCACACTCAGCTCGGGTACACGTAGGTAGGTACCTTGCAGAGTATAGGTACCTGAGCGCTATAGAGCCCAGTGCCCCAAAAGGCAGACGTGCATTGCATCGACGCAGTAGCTTCTCTCTCTCTCTCCCCCCCCCCCCCCTCTCTTTGTCTCTATCTGCCTTTCTCTTTGTCTCTCTATGTCTCTCTCTCTCTCTCTCTCTTTGTACTTCTGTCTCACTTTCTGTCTCTGTCTGTCTCTCTCGTGTCCCCTCTTTCTCTGGTCTCTGAATCTCGTATCTTGGTAGATCGACGGCTAATGCTACGGCCGGCAACGGATAAGGGGTTATATGCTGCAGCTACCGACGGGAATATCCTTTGTCGTTTGAATTAAATAAACCGCCGTAAGCACCGTTGGCGTTTCGACAACCTCGCATAGATAGCAGACACATAAAGAGAAGAGCGAGCCTTCAGCAGTGTCGTGTTTGAAATTCCTGAATTTGACTGCAAATTACGACTTAGAGCGTTTGAATTTTATCAAATTCCAGTTTGGGATAATTTATATTACAGTTATATACCGGTTACGTATCAGTTACATTCCATTTACGTATCAGTTACATTTCAATTATAGTTATAGGCCAGTTATATACCACTTATGTAATACGTAGTAAAATATCAAATATATGGAATATACACACTAATTTCGTACAAATTATATACCAGTTACTTGTAGGTTATATCCCAGTTACACACCAGTTGTGTAGAATTAAGGTATGAGCTCCTATAAACTAATAGCGAACCATTAAAACCAAAGCGCAAGTTTTAACAAATGGGTTAAATCTAATTTAATTAAAAGCAAGACCCTTTTCAACGTATTTGAAAGAATTTTTTTTTCCGTTATTTTCTATTATTTATACACTTTTTTTCTTCTTGTACTCCATTTACTGTTTTCTATTCGCCATGTATACTGTCTTTCGATTTTATCCACCCGGAAATTTCTCGCTGTCCAGAGAAAAAGGACAAACAAAACCTGGAACGTTGAAGAAACGAATTCCCCTAACATACACGGATGCGATCCACTCGGATACAGCGAGATCTGAACGCGCTCTCGTTCATTCATGAGCTTTCGATTGAATCGGTGAAATCGAGGGAGGCGTAAATCCTTTAAAACCTGTATTGGTCCCCCGAACCTACGAGCGCTCGAAAAAAGAGCACCGAGTCTATAATGTACACGAGGAACGCAAGGAAAGGCTATAGAGAGAAAGGGTTGGTACTAAAAGTCGCCATTGGCTCCTCAATTTCGAGTTACTCGCTCTAGATTGAAAAAATTTGATTCTTTACCAATTGGAAACTGGTATTTATTTCACACGAATGGACTTATCTTTGTTTGACAATTGGGAAAGTATTCACAAAGACGACACAACTAATATTCTCGTTATAAAGAATTCTCCCTTTCAAAAAGACAAATTTATTGCACTAAAGTACATTGTTTGGTATTTACAATAAAAGGACTGTATTTTCGGTTAAAAAACAAGAAGAAAAGTACTTTTAAAAATTTTCGTAAGATGGATAATTTTCGAGTTACAGTGGTCTGAAATTTTGGGGAGACCAGAAATTCTTTGGGGAACCACTTAAAAGGGCATTAAATTTTGTTGGTGTAAAGAAATTTGTGTAAGTATAATTTTAAGGATATATTAGGTACGTAAAAAGCGAAGGAACCAGTGGTTTTGGGGCTCCCCAAGTTCGGAGGCCCCTTTAAATTTTTCATTTGAAACAAAATTCTACGTGAATACTTCTGGTTATAAACGAAGATATTTATATTCTCTATAAAACCATTTAAGGTTAAAGTGATTTACATTTTGGGTAAAAAGGGGAGACCTTATTTTTACTGAGAAAACCCAGTTTTTAAAGGTGATATTCTTGTCAGGAAGAAAAACACTTTGGGATATTTCACAACTTTCAAAGTAATACGTGTACTTTTCATGTTATGATGGTTTTCAATTTTTGGGAGACGTAACATTCACTAAAAAATCACTTAAAATAGATGAAATTTTTTGAAGAGGATTTTTTTTGTGAAAATATTCTTGAGAGTAAATACTTGAAGGATAGTTAGACTCTTTAAAAATAAATACATGATTGGAAAATAAATTATTTAATAAAGTCGAAAATAGCACCCAGTTAAGGATGATTAGCATAATTTAAGACCCATTTCACAAGAGCCTTGCTGCCTCGCAAAGTTCAAACACGAACGAAAGAGAAAGAGGAAAGAATACGAAAGATAGAAGAATGAGAGGGATGACTTTTTACAAGTTCCCCTCTATTAGGCTATTAGGGTCCCTTCGCCTTCAAATACACACCTGCGTTTCGTTTATACCTGAACACGCGAGATATTCGTGACACTTGGCACCAGACACGTGCGACTCTGGAAATTCCAAATCCCTCCGTCAAAGGCAAAGCCTTTGACCATTTTATTTACTGGGCTTCAAGGAAAATATTTTTTTTTTCTTTATTCATAATCCCAAGCCTCTTGAAATTTTGTTTTCTTGGAAATCATTAATTTTTGAAAGAAATAAGCGAAAGTGAAGAACGAATGCAAACTGAACTAATAATTACATAGCCGTTACGTAATAGTTACATAATACTTACGTACTAGTTATTTATATCTTATGTATATGTTATATTTCAGTTATATATCTGTTATATAACATTCATATAACACTTTTGTAAAATTTATGCAACATTTATGTAACAGTCACGTTGCGTGTATGTAACATATACATAACTATGATTTTATTCGATTTCAGGAAAAAATCCTCTTTATTCTGAATCGGGTGACTCGAAAATATCTTTTTCATGATAAAATCTTATCTGCTGAATCAAATAAGCAATAAAATAAAAATTTGGCGATAAAGCAGTGAGAAAAATATTTTTATAAACTTTCATACTATTTTCACGGGTAAATACTGTATGATACAACAAAATGAAGCTGCAGAAAATTTAACGCTTTTGCTGGTTAGTGATTTCACAAGTGTTTTGAGGACGTGGATCGGTTGAGCGCGTGAAGTTTCGCGCAGCAGGTCGTGACCGGAAGAGGCGTTCGAACCGGAAGCGGACGATTTTGCGATCCTCTCTCTTTCTCTCTTTGTCTGTCGCTTTTAACGGTATCGCTCGATCAAAAGGAACACTTGGATCGCGCATATGACAACAGTGTATTTTCACTTTGCAATTCAATTAATACTAATAAATAATATAATACAATAAATAATACAACGCAATAAATAATATAACACAATAAATAATATAATTAAATGCAAAAGAATCAGTTAGCAATTTTCTTTCAAGTGAATAGATTAAAAGTAATGGAGTTAAGAAAGTAGTTTGTACGAATGAATACATATATTACATAACGATGAGAGAACAACAGTTAATCTTCATATTTTATTGCAGCCAGAAACGACTGGTGAAGATCATTTCGAAATAGCTTTGGACACATTACCGTGTGAAAATTGAAGTACTAAGTGAATTCCCTGCATGTGGTTATTGCGCACGTGAACTTGAGATGTTTAAAAAAAAATCAAAGCTTTCCGCATTCTCATCTTTATGTCCGTATTCCACGTAATTTTGTGCGTTTAACTACCCCATAACTACTGTTCACAGCGTTCACAGCTTTTAGTTCTCGCGATGATATGGGGAAAAGACGAAATTTCCCATTCTCTCCAAAGAGCCCACCAACGAAGAGAAAAGGTTTCTTTTCACTGAAGTCTCGAGTTCTGCACACAATTTACGAGACACTCCCTACTGAATTTTCTATTAAAGTAGTTACATCTAATCTTTTTCAGAATCTTCACAATTTTCAGCATTAATTAAAATTTCGCGCCAAAATTGTCTTGGATATGCAGGTCTAATGTAAGTGTTATGTAACAGTTATGTAAAGATAAAGTAACAGTTATACAGCTCTTATTACAGCTCTTCAGTTTCCAAATTGATTTAATCAATTACTACTGAAACGATATTGTAGCTCATCGAGATTGATAATCGCACTTGTGGGGATTCGTTGACCTCGTGTCAGGTAGGAACGGTTTCCGTTTCAAAATGGCGGCGTTTGCGAAATTCGCGCTGAAGACGTTTGAACTGGACATAGACGTGGAACGCTTGACCGAGGCGGTGATTACGTATACCGTATAAACGCGATAAACCGCCAACTCGTACCTTGGAAACCGTTGGGGGCAATTGAATTAATGCCAACCTACAAATTGTAGTTGGTATCCCTGTAGCCCGGTTCGATAATTACTGGAAAGTGGCGCGCCGGGACGACGTAGCTGGATGCCAGGCGGTTTGAGGTTATGTCGCGTGTAAAATGCCTGACAGTCCTGCAGGAGCGGTTCGAGTAGACGATAAACGAGAAGCTTCTCTTAGACTTGCCCCGAGCTGCTCAACTCCATCTCCAACCCGATTGCGCTGGAATTTACGGGATGACATTTTAAACGTGCTTCATCTGGAATTGGATGGGGAAAATTTTATTTTGGAAATACGAGCAAAATATTGGAAAAATACTAAGTAAAAAAACTTGAGATTCAATGAAGGATTGCTCAAAATTTGTTCTAGCTTCGAAGAACCATATAAAACGGCAATACAACTAGAGTCCCCTTCATAGAAGAAGTCTCCACTTTAAAAGTCTAGATTCTTTGCACAAAGATCCATTAAATAGTATTAAGAATGGTAAAGATGTATTCTGGGTTAAAAAATAGGAAGAAAATTACTTTTGAAAATTTTTGTGAGGCGGATAGTTTTCGAATTATGAGGCTTTGAAATTTTAGGGAGACCTCACATCCCATTTAAAAAACTGTCTATGGGTGCAGATACTATTTTCCATGTGTAATTATGGGGACATATTAGTTACACAACTAAGAAGCATATGGCCATGGGACTCCCCAAGTTCGGGGGAGACCTTTAATTGTCTTACTAATCATGAAATTGTACGTCCTTACTACTTTTTATAAAAAAGGTTTCCAATATTAAATATCTTAGATATTATTATTATTATTATTATATTATTATTATTATTATTATAACAAAGGGGATACGTTATTATTAGAGAAAAAACAGTTTTTAAAGGAGAAAGGGAAATTAGGAAATATAAGGAAACGTTTGGAGTAAACAAGAGTTACTACGACTATTTCATTTTGGGAGACACGAGAAGGGTTTCCAAAAAATGAGGACCCCCAAAATGATCATCTTGTTTTTATACTTAAAATTTCATAACTTCTCTTTTTGCTCATTCATAAATAAATTAAGCCTTTTCTTCTCTGTCTCCCCAAAAAATGCTTTGTATCCCCAAAATTTCAAACGACCATAACTCATAAACTATCCACCCCAGAAAAGTGATCAAAAAGACTTTTTTAGTTGTTTTTTATTTCAGAATACTGTATCGTAATTCTTAAAGAGCAATTCCCTACTTTTTTATTTTTATTATTCAAAAACTAATGATTTGCTCAGTGGAGCAATAATTCTCTCTCTCATCAGTCAGCTTTATCCTGACAATCAGGGCCATACAGAGAGATTGCTAACAACAAAAGATTCATTCTCAGGGTAGGTTGCAAATCATCGAACCAAATATAAGTCCGGAGTTTTTAGCATGGTTAACTGAATTGCGGATTCTAATTGGTGGTCGGAACACCCTAAAGCCACAGATTCATTTACCCCTTGGAGTTTCAACACGCAGTACGGTTTCAATGCAGTGTAATAATCATGAACAAGAGGGGCTTCCTTCCTTTACATTTTGCTTATTTATTTTCCTTCTACTACTTTTTTCTTTGTCCTGCATCTTCTTCTCCTGCTTCTTATTTTCTACAGCTTTTTATTCATCATCAACTACTCCTTTGTCTTCTTTTTGCTTCATATTCTCTACGCAACTTTTCATTACACTTCCTCTCAGAACACCCACTTACTAAAGAGCGAGTGAAAGGAAAAAATACCGGCACTTTAGCCGCTGCAAAGGGTCAGTTAACAGCATCACTTTATCGTCGTGACAGCAACCGACTTCCCATAAAGTGTTGAAGATGTCAAGACGATTCGATTGCACGCTTGGATAAATAAAGTTTACTCCATATATCGATCTATATAACACCCTTTCCTTGCTTCATCTCAACTGGTAGCTGGGGAATTCCATGCAGCAAGTTGATTCTTATTTATTTTCAATGATGACAGTTTTCACAATAAAATTTTTTCGTCTCAATAAAATCTGTAAATCACCTCTTCACATTATTTATTCCCTTTCATTCTCATTTCAAATCTGCCCAAAATCATTCACTAAAACAATTCAGTCACTTAATTCACTCAATTACATAATCCTCTTTTTGTCCCTCTTCACTTAATTCCTCCTCCTTTCTTCCCGACATTAATCTCTCGAATTCTCTCCTTCTTCTTCTCTCTTTCTCTTTCCGCGTGTTTCAAATTCCCCTTTCATTTCTTATCCACTCTTCCCGCCCTTCTTCCTTACACTCTTCCAATTCCTTCCCCAGTTGCGTAAGTTGCGTTTCCCTCGCAAATTTGTCCGTTTCCAGCGCGAGCGAATTTAGGGAGGTACTCACTAGACTAATAACAACAGGGACGGAAGAAGGAGTTCACCCTCCCGCCACCCACTGCTTTGTATGTGTGGGGCGGGAAAGGAGGGTGGGAAGGGGGGGGGGTGAAGAGTGGAATGAAGTTTGCGAGCACAGTTGGCCCGTGGGGCTCTCGTGAGGAAACATGGGGGACAGTAAGGGGGCAGTTGTCGAGGAGGTGAAGAGGGGCGGAGGGGGGAATGCGCGGTGGACTAGGGAAGGCGGTGACCCGCGGTGCCTGTCTGCTGCTGGCCGCGTTTCAGACCCGCAGCTCTAGCTATAGTATGTAGCGTGGGGTGGTGGCCCCGGGGTTCGCGGGGGCGATAGGGGGAGGAGGGAGAAGTTAGGACGGTGTGGGAATGGGCAGAGGGTGAAGAGGGAGGACGGAGGTAATTTGAGCGTCACACGCCGAGCGAGCGGCAACGAACGAACGCCAGGCAATGTCTATGTGCTACATAAAGAGCCCCCTTATGTATCCAACCCATCGCGAACCTACGATGCGACGACCCATTCACATACAACGTGTCCCAAAAGTCCTCTGTACAGTAGTTTCTAGTCTAGATTCTAAGGACTAGTATATGGGAGTGCAGATGATGAGGGAGTTCTGGGAGGGAAGCTTCATGCTCAGGAATTTGGATCTAAGATGCATGATTTGGTATTTGTTCGGAATTATCATTTTTTTTTTTGCTAGTTGAGAATTTTTTTAACACTAGGAGTCATTTTCTTTGTCTCTAGATCTGAATTTGATAGTAGTGACTAAAAGTCACCAGAAGCCAGTAGTTAGTACTAACCACTAATAGTCACTAGTGATTACTAATAGTTTATAGTGCGGTTACTAGAAGTCCCTAGTAGTTACTAAGAGTTACTAGTAGTCTCTAGTAGTTATTACAAGACTCTAAGAGTCCCTATAGAATTGATTAGGAGCCATTAGTATTTACTAGGACTTATTAGTTGTCCCTAGTGGTTATTAGGAGCATCTAACTCTAGCGAATGTTTCGGATTGAAATTTATTCCGAATCAATCCGAAGTTTTCCGAATACTTCCGAAATTTGTATCCGAACCAAACAGTTTCGTTCCAATCTAATCCGCAGGAAGTTTTCCATCCAAATAAATCCGAAGCCCATTCAAAATCAATCCCAACCTTCAATCCAAATAAATCCGAATGAATCCGGTCAATCCGAATTAACCCTAAATATAACTGAAAGTTCATAAATATTACGAAGAGTTTCTAAGTTATTAAGAGTCCCTAGAGCTTACTAGGAGTTCAGAATAGTCCCTAAAAGTTACTGGAAATGTTCAAGACTCCCAGGAAGTCACTATAAGTGCCTAAGAGTCCCTAGAAGTTACTATAAGTGAGTGAGAGTCCCTAAAAATCAATATAAATGCCTAAAATTTCGTGGAAGTTACTAGGTGTCCCTATAATTTACTAGAAGACCCTAGAAACCACGAATAATCCCTAGTTTTCACTAATAGTACATGAACTGGGAACATTTAAGAGTCACTAGTAGCTATTAGGTGTCTCTACTGGTTACCTGGAGTACCTAAGTTTCCATCGTAGTTACTAGGATTTACTAGGAGTTACAAAAAGTTACTAGGCATTACTAAGAGTTAATAGGTGTCCCTAGTCATTACTATGAGTATCTAATTATTATAAGAATCTTTAGTAGTTATTAATAGTCGCTGCGAGGTACTAATAGTTTATTATAATATAAGAATTTACTAATTGTAAATACTTAAATTTACTAACTGTCTCTAGTGTTTACTAGAAGTATCTAAAAGTCCCTAGCAGTTACTAGCAGTCATTAGTAGTTACTATGAGTATTTAACAGTCCTTAGAAGTTATTGCATGCCCCTATTGGTTACCAGAGAAGTTAAGTGGCCATAGTAGTTACTAGGAGTACTACGAATTACTAGGAGTGCCTAAGAGTCTCCGAAAATTACTAGGATGGTCTAAAGGTCCCTATAAGGTACTAGGAGTCTCTATAATTTACTAGAAATCTCTAGGAAATATTAATAATCCCCAATAGATACTAGGAATACCTAAACATTCCTAATAGTTACTAGGAGTACTTAAAAGGTTTTACGAGTAACTAGTAATTATTATGTGCCCTTAGTAGATGCTAGGACTACCTAAGCGTCTCTAGTAGTTACTAAATGTCACTAGTAGCCCCTAGCAGTTACTAAGAGTTTATTACAAGGACTTACTAGTTGTCTGTAGTGGTTACTAGGAATGCCTAAGCGTCCCTAGTGGTTACTAGAAGTATCTAAAAATCCCTAGCTGTTACTACAAGTCAATAGTAGTCTGTAGTAGGTACTAGGAGTATTTAAGAGATCCTAGTAGTTATTAGGTGTCCCTACTGAATACTAGGAGTACCTAAGTGTCCATAGTAGTTACTAGGAGTCCCTAGTGATTACTATATGTGATTGCTAGATGTCCCTAATAGATATTATGTAGTAGTAGTGAGGTAGTGAGTCATGAGGAATGTGAACATGATGAGGGCTCCAATTAGTGACCTCTTATCAATATCAATCTCTTAGGAATTTTTCTTTCTCTTGAGTTAACACCTTAGAAAATGTCTTAACCATTTTAACCAAACTAATCACCGTAAACTTTGCTCTATCTACTTTTTTTTTCCCCGAAGCGAAGTCTTACGTCGTTCATATCGAAAACCGTTAGGCACACCCCGCGTGTCTTTGCCATCAATATTCTACCAATACCAATGCCAATATCAATACCAGTACAGTCCATCTCGTCCCTGAAAAATCCCTCGCCTAAAGCGGTTCGCTTTCCATCGCGGCCAAGGCGAGGCTCGCTTCCAAAAGAGGGGACGAAAAAGCGAGAATCCGCGTGTATCAAGTTCTCGCTTCGTTTCTTTTGCGATCATACCCCCCCCCCAATACCTCTCACCCGCACATTATCCTGCTCTTGAAATCTTTGAAGTTTTTCTCATGATTCTGTCAACAAAAGAAAATTTGGATTAAAGACACTAATTAACCAGTGGAAACTTAAAATTTATATTAAAAAAAAATATATATTTATATATTGCAGTGAATTTATAACAAGAAGTTTATTAATTTAAGAAATTTCGACTTTTCTGAGACTATTTTCAAGGTCTAAATATGAAAAAAACAGAAGAAGCATTTAAGTTCGACAAATTTCCTGAGACTATTTTCGAGGACCAAATGAAAACAAAAACAGACGAAGGATTTAATTTCGTATCTGAAAAGTCAGAGAAGAAAAATGTCCGTGAGATTTGAAACGAATTGAACGATATTTAGAGACCGCAAATCGAAGGCAAACTTTTTATAAACGTTCGATGGCCTAAAGCCATGGTGAAGAACTATATGGCATAACGAAACACCAATTTCGCAGGTATATTACAATTGCGGCTACACAAAGCGATAAATATCGATAACAATTCCACATCATCTCCCTAGCATTTTATATTGAAATTCTATATGAATTTCACATATTGCTTTGTTACATCGCTCTCACTATTTTTTTTTTACGTTTTTCTAGATATACACAATATTAGTATTAATATTAAGTATTATATCTTAATGTTATATCTCCTGTTCCATTAATTGACTAAATAAAATTTAATAATAAAGAAATATGAATGTGAAAGGTGGCTCTATTAAACCGGAAATTTCTGATAAATTTATCTTCTATCTTTTATACCTGCAGTTACAGGATGTCGTACTTCAGCGCGTTTTCGTGACGCCTTAAACATCAGGTTCCTGTTTTATGATTGGAGCACGCAAACAGTCAAGAATCAGCAGAAATACACGAGAAATATGAAAATCTAGTGTATTAACTAGTGTATTCACTAACAGTCAATAGTGGTCATTATAGTAGTCGATAGTATCACAAGTAGTTACTATTAGTCACTAGTGAAGCTAATAGTCGCCTCTGGTAGACTCTGATTGTTCCTAATAGTCCTTAATAGTTACTATAGGTCCCTAATAGTTACTAGAGGCCCGTAATAGTTACTAGAAGCCTCTAGTACTTAGCTAGTCCCTAATAGTTACTAAAAGACCTTTTTAGTTTAGACCTAAGAGTTCCTAATAGTTAATACTAGTAGCTGCTATAGATTCCTAATAGTGAATAATAGTTCCTAGTAATATTTACTAGTGGCCCCTAGTAATAAATAGATGTCCCTAGGAGTCCCTAATTGTTAAAAGATCTTCATAGGAGTTTCTAATAATTCCTAGTATGCAATATATGACTATATATCTCTACTTATAGTTACTAGTTGTTCCAAGTAGTTAATATATGTCTCTGGGTGTCTTTATTAGTTACTATTAGTTAATATATATTCCTAGTAGTTACTAGAACCTAAGGTCCATAGATGTCGTCATCTTGTCCCTGGTCGTCACTAGTATAAATACAATTAGTCCTCAATAATGACTAATAATTCCTAATAGTTGTAATATATGTCCTTACAAGACTCTAATAGTTACTAGTAATCCCTAATAGTTAATAGATATAACCAGGAATATCTAATCGTTCCTAGTAATTAATATATGTCCCTAGCATTTTCTGCTACTCCATAATAATAAGTAGATATCCCTAGGATTCTCTAATAGTAATTTATATATATATATATATATATCCCTGATTCTCGAATAGTTACTAGCAGCCTCTAGTGATAAATAAATGTCCCTAGGAGTCCCTAATAGATGTCCATAGAAGTTTCTAATAGTTCCGAGTAAGTAATATATATCCCTAGTATTTACTAACAATAAGAGTCCCTAGACGTCCGTAATAGACACTATTAGATCTTAAGAGTGACTAATAATTTCTAGTATTTACAACATATGTCTTTAGGAGTCTCTAATAGTTTCTACTGACTAGTACATGTCTCTAGTATTTACTGTTAGTTCCTAATAATTATTAGATATACCTAAGAATCTCTAATTGTTGCTAGTAGCTTATATCTATAGCAGTGAATAAATATGTCTCTAGGAGTCCCTAATACTTAATAGATGTCTATAGGTGTCTCTCTAAGTGTCGTTAATAGTTACTTGTACAAGGAGTCCCTAGTGGTAACTAGGAGTCTCTGAGGTCAATAGATGTCCCTAAGAGTCTTTAGTCGTTACTACTGGTACATACTATTATAGTTCTTAGGAGCGACTAAAAGTTCCTAGTACATATATACATAATATATGTCCCCAGTGGTTATCATTAGTCGCTAATAATTAATACATGTTCTTAGGGCAGTAATAGTAAGTTAATATTAATAGTTAATAATATATGTACTTAATACCCTAGAAGTCCTCAGATGTATCTAGAAGTTACTAGGTGTCCCTAGTATTTTTTGTTAGTCCCTAGTAATTAATAAATATTCCTAGGTTTCTCTAATAGTTACCAGTAGCCTCTAGTAATAAAGAAGTGTCTTTAGGAGTCCTTAATATTTAGTAGATGTTCATAAGAGTTACTAATTGTCCCAAAAAGTTAATATATGTCTCTAGAAGTTCCAAATAGTTTTAAATGTCCCTAGAAGTAAATAGTTGTCCCTAGTCGAACTTTAGCGTGTTTTCGTAACGCCCTAAATATATAAAGTTCCTGTTTTGTGATCTGAGCTGGCAAAAAGGCATAAAATCAGAGGAAATATTAACTAAGGATTATGCAAATAGAAAAACAAGATGCGAAAAACGCAGAATAGACAGAATGTAGATATATGGCGAGTTGGGAAAACTAGACCGTAACGAATCAGGGCCAACGATTCTTCTTGGTACGACGTTCGATGTTCGGAAGGAGCGATTGGATCGGCGATTTCAGCTAGGGTCATTTGAGCTCAATTCCGGCATAAATTTTGTTTCAAAATAGGACTACACGCATTGGTATGGTGTGTGTAGAGCCAAGAGTCCTATACCTAACGTGGAAAAAATCGATACCGCGCATTTTCCCCCTGGTGTTAGGTTTAGCTTCGATTACTGCACCACCTTCGCGCAAAACCCGCGTCGCACTAACGGACATCCGCCAATCGCGAGCTTCCAATCGATTCTCGACTCAACGGTTACGAGGGCTCGACTTCCCTTCTGTGTGTTTAGGAAAAAGAACTTTCCACAGTTTTCACCAAAGTGTTTCCTCGAATTTTCATCTTGGAGATATTATCTCTCATATATTGCTGCAAGGCTTTATAAATTTTTTTTTTGAAAATTTATTTAGCAAAGATAGAGTATGTTTAGGGAAAACAAATTATTGAGGTGGGTTATCTGATTTTTTTAATATAAATTACATACCTAATTAGAAATGTAGAGAGATTTCACGTTCGTAAATATGAATTTGTAAAAGGTGACTATTTTAAATAGTAAAAAGGCGATTCAGTTTTTAGTTAGCAATGATTAAAACTGATTAATCAATGAATTTCACGAATTATTTAGCGTCCTATTTCTTACCGATTCGGATTTTGATTGAAACAATTGGTAGAAATATTTACTAAAGTTTCAGTAAATCCGACTGAAGCTTGAATAGACCCTAAATTTGAGTTACTGAAACCACACTGAGTCACTGAATATAATTAGTGAATTATTCTAAATTTGATTCAGTTATAACTTTGATTATTTTAAATCAGTGAAATTAATTAGTTTTACTGATGAATCAATTAACTGAATCAGTTTTGCCGAGGAATTAGTAAATTTTACAGATTAACACAAAAATAAAGTATAAAAAGTTACAGAATATTCAATAATCATCAGTATTTACTTCTATTTGTTTATTGAAACTATATTTAATTAATTTACAGAAAACAGTGTTATAATGTCTTTTTCATTCCCTTTTTATTTCAATTTCTTTTAATCCCTTAAATTTGGACACATTAATGTCTCCAGTTATTTCTACATAGCTTTAAAGGGGATGTTATAGGATCTAAAATAAAACGAGGATTTAGAAAGCTCTGGCAAAAACGAAGAAAAATAAGTAAAATAACTACGAATAAAAAATCAAAAGCAGAATAAAAATAATTCTCAACTTATTATATTTAAATTTAACTAATTATTTCTTAACTACTTCTCAATCGAATTTATGGCTCGTTTTTTTTACTTCATAAATTAGTCAATATTAACGAATTGTTAGTGAAAAATTCAATGTAATCTTTTGTCAAAACTGATTCAGTAATTTTTTTGTCAAATGAGATAACTAAATTTGTACACTAATTCAATTAGTGAAAATTCAATCAACATATTATAAATAAAATTAGTTAAAGTAGAATCGAATAAATTTGGCTCTGATAGTGTATATTTTAAAATTTGTAAATTAATTTCGATTTTAACGGGTAAATGATGATCGGATTGGGTGGAAATGTCGAAGTTGTTGGGGATTATTTTAGAATTAGAGGTGGTGGGTAGGTTAAATGGCAGTTTTAAAGTTAAAAAGCTGGTGTAGGGAAAGTGAGAGTGAGGGGAGATTCAAGCATTCAGAACTTGTTCGCTGGGGTTAATCTCTCGAGTTTAATTTCTCATTTTGTATCATTTTAGACACCCTCTCAAATTTTGAAAGCTTAATAAATAAAAAATTTGCTGGTTTACTCTTCGAAATTTTCCTTTTCGTGGAAAATAAATAAATAAATAAATAAATTCTTGTCCAGCTTCGTCTTTTCAGAATAGTCGACCTAGAGAAAGCCGGATCTGGGCCAGACCTGGAAATTCTCCAAAAATTAATTTAAATCTTTAAAAATTAATTTAAATATTTAAAAATCAATTTAAATCTCTAAAAATCAATTTAAATCTTTAAAAAAATTTCATTCATTCAAAAATATCATTTTTTTCAAAAAATTGTAAAGTTTGAAAATTCAAGCGGAATTTTGTTTTCTATAAGGCCGATTTTAAGTTAAGGGACAACGTTGAGGTTGGAAATTATTTTTGCACTAGAGGTGGTTGTTTGTGGTTTGGGTAAGTGGGTTAAAGAGTTAAAAAGTTAAAAAGTTTGAAACGAGGAAAGAGAGAGTGAGAGTTGTAGGTGAAGATTAAAGACATTAAGGGCATGTGATACTTTACTATAAGAGCAAATTAGTTATACCAATTATACATTCATAATAATAAATATTTTTAGCTAATAAGAGTCAATAAACCTTCGTCTACATGAAACGAAGGTTTACTGACTCTTATTTAATAAAAATATTTATTATTATGAATGTACAATTGGTATAACTAATTTGCTCTTGTTTGAGAAATTAGTGGTAATAGACTTTGGGGTTTTCTGAAATTGTACTAAAGATGTAAAAATTAAATTCAAAATGAATTAAATGTAAAATTTAATTCAAGATTCCTATTACCGACATTTACCGACATCTCGAAATTGCTTTAGATTTTTTAAAATCACTTGATATTTTTTAATTTTTCTTAAAATTCTACAAAATATTATTATATTACTTAAAATTAAACAAAATCCCATGAATTAAATATTATAAAATTGAAATTCATTTAAATTCATTTCTGTTTTAAGGAATATCATAAAATTATTCAAAATTCTATGAAATCTCATTAAATCTCTTAAAATCAAATGAAATTCCGTAATATCCCTTGAAATCTCCCAAAATTTTCTAAAATTTCTTAAAATCCCGCAAAACATCATTAAATCCTTTAAAATTCCTTAAAATTACTCAAAATTCCATAAAATCTCATGAGATTCCATTAAATTTCATAAAATCCTTTTAAACTCCTTAACTTTGATAAAAATTCCATGAAATCTCATTAACTCCTTTAAAATACCTGAAAATCCAAGGAAATTTCATCAAATCCTTTTAAATTCCATAAAACCGCAATAATTGATAAAAAAAATCACTTAAAATTTCATAAAATTCCCTAAAAGACCGTGAAATACTTATATGTAATACATATTTCTAAAATTTCAATAAATTTCCTAAACTTTTTGTATATTCTCTGTCTGAATATATCTTTTTTGTCAACAATTTGCTCAACTTCCAAAATAACAAATCAGATTTTCAATAACAATGTCCGATATTCTCGTGAGATAAAATGATATTTCACTTTTTTAATACAGGAAACAATCATAAAAAGAACATGGGTGTTATAAAAGACTACTTATGACTACTTTCTGTATTATTCCCGCAAATAGAGCCTTTACGATCTTCATTTATATACCATCTACATCTCTACAATTTGTAACGTGACAAACGAGGTGCGAGAGCATTTAATATCGTCTTTCATTTCCCTCTACGCTTTATAGAACTCCAGATCGCGCATCAGACTTAGCTTTACCTGTTAACTTATTCCGGGCGAGCCTCACCGCCAAGTATATAATAAACTACGCTCGTTTCGCCTCCTCGCAGGCACATTTCACAGGGACACGTACATACAGACACATATAAACGCCCACGTACGCGTGGACCACCAAAAAATCGTACCAAGTATGGGGAGAGGGGGACGGAAGTCTCCAGGGGCTTGGACGACCGACTAGATTCCTGTCGACTGCTAAATACATATCCCAGTCGCGAATTAGAACCAAAGGCTTCGCTGACGCATCTTTTCCGGTTGTCACATCCGCCCTCTTACTTTTGTTATTATTCTTTCTGCCTTCTTTTACATCACTAATCACTTTCTTTTCTCTCTCTCTCTCCTTCGATCATTTGCGTCATTGAGTCATTTCTAACTCTACATCATTCAGTAGAAAAAAAAATCAATGAAAGGTCAGTAGAAGTTCAGTAGAAAAAAAAAAAATCTGAATTAAAGGAATTCTCAAATCAATTAATTTCCTTCTTTAATTCAAATAATTTAAAAATGCTCAGAAAGAGTGAGACTGAAGTTTGCAATGTTTACGATAAACGAAAATGAAAAATTTTTATTTTTTTCTAAAACTTACAAGATCCAAAATTTTATGGTGAAAAGCAGTTTTGTACAACCCAAAAAATGATTCACCAAAGTTTTAACCCTATTATGAGTTTGGAACTCACGTTACTTCATCCCCTAAGATAAAAACTATAGCTGTGAAGTTGTATCAACTTTTGTGCTCATTCAATGAGCATTTTGCTTCCTGTAAGCAAATATGATTTGCTTCCTCATAGAGGAAGCATTAAGTATTCTTTACATCATCATTAAATTTTGATTATTTAAGTAGTTATATTAAAAAAATTCATTTTCGAAAATTACAATAAAGCACAACTTTCTTATTTTTTAATGAAATGCATTAATCTTATAGGTCAATCGATTCGTCTCGACGTAAGGAACCTTTATTTTCCTTACGTCAGCTTTGAATTTTGAATATTATAGAAGTTATAGTTGAAAAACTAATTTCTTAAAATTAAATAAAACCATAACTTTGTTATTTTTCAATGAAATGAAATAATATTATAGACCAATCGATTCGTCTCGACATAAAGAATATTTATTTTCCTTACGTCAACTTAAAATTATGGTTATTTGAATATTTATAGTTAAAAATTAATTTTTGAAAATATAATTAACCATAACATCCTTATTTCTTAATGAAACGCATTAATTATATAGGTCAATCGATTCATCTCGATAAAAGGAATCTTCATTTCCCTTACATCAGCTTTAAATTTTAAATATTTGAGAAGTTATAGTGAAAAAATGAATCTTACGAAAATTATAAAAGTACATAAAACTTGTAAAATTAAATATTTTGTTAAACCTTTGTAAGAAATTCAACTAGGTATATAGTGGAATAACTATGCAAAATTTCATCAATTTATCTCTACGCGTTTTCAAGAAATTGCTGGATCGTGACATACATCCGTACACACACATACATACACACACACACACACATACTTCCGGACAATTTTTCAGGACATCATGTTAGATATATTGACCTTAAGGGCATGTGATACTTTACCATAAGAGCAAATTAGTTATACCAATTATACATTCATAATAATAAATATTTTTAGTAAATAAGAGTCAATAAACCTTCGCCTCATATGGACGAAGGTTTATTGACTCTTATTAGCTAAAAATATTTTTATTATTATGAATGTATAATTGGTATAACTAATTTGCTTTTATGGTAAAGTATCACATGCCCTTAAAATATGTTGAAAAAAACCTTTTTTAGGAAACTGGATTTTGTCACCACTACAAAGCTTCTTCTATGAGGAAGCAAAATTAACTAAAATTAACCTAACCCGTTGGGTCAAGATTTTATTACTGATAATAACTCTTTTCAATCCTAAAAAAACACCCCAAAAAGTTTTATCCACGTAGCTCATTTGGAACTCACCCCATATCATCCCTTAATCTAAAAAAATGTTACATAACATAATGCGAAGCTGGTTTTTTGTTTGGAAACTGAAACTGGAGGACGTAAGTCGCAAACGAAAATTTGGAGATTTTTATCATAATTCCCTTATAATAATATGTAAATTTTGAAAATTTAGGAAAAAATCGATGTTTTTCCGATATCGATATTCCATTTTCGATGTTGTAATAAAGATCACCTATTACGTCTGACCATAACTGCCCTTTTCCCCTTAACCCTCCTGAATTAACTCATATTTTCCCCCAACAAATTTCCATTCCAAAAAAAACTTCAAAATCCCAAACTACATATCCTTTTCTCATATATATTTTTTTCACTTTTCCCCCTAAAAATAAAGAATTCACATTTCCTAAAAGAAAAAAAATTTCCCCAGGCTTCGCCACCTCATTTCTGAAATAAAACCCCATCTTTTCCCTTGTATTTTTTCTTTTTTCTCCGAGCGTAAAAATTCTTTCGCAAGCCGCGCCTGGCACCCGAGAAAATGAACCTCCGTGCACGCAAGGGGCCTCACACGTACAGGAAAGGCGTGAGAGAGTGTGAAATAACGCGAGGTGATGGCAGAGGACAAAGGCTCCGCGACGCGGGTACTAGGGGCTAGGCAGGAACCCGTGGAAGGGGGACGTAGGAGGGGTTGGGGGGGGAGCGAGGTTTCCCCCTTTGGGGGGAAGGCGGGTGTGCAACGCGCGAACGCGAACCGCGGGTTTCATGCCATTCGGTTGGTTCGGTGAGTCACGCATCGCGAGCTTCCTGCTGCCAGGCTGCTCTCCCCCTCTCCCCCTCCGCCTCCTCAACGGCCACACTAACCCATCCTGGTTTCGCTTTCCCCCCAACCAATCCCTTTTGTCTGACGGTCTGTCCGTCCATTCGACCGACCATCCGACCGTCACCCGCAGGGTTAAGGGTCTTCTAAAGAGGATGGCTCCCCCCTGCGCCCTCTTCCACTCCCCCGAAGCCATCTCCTCATCCACGGTTTCGAGCTCGATGCGCAGCGCACGAGGCTGTTGGTGCAAATGACGTGATAGCTAAAGAGAAAACTCACTTTTAGATGTTTTCTGTATTTTTCTTATTTTAAGGGATGTAAAGAAGACAAGATAGGGTATGGAGGTAAAAGGCTTCTGGTAAAGTGAGTTATTATTATGTAATTATAAAATCTTTTTAACTTTACATACGATAATTTAAAAATCCAATTACATTTTTATTAAAATATAAATTTATATATAATATTCTAAATAATTTATTAATTAATTAAACAAAATTTAATATTTATATTAAATATAAATAATTCTTTCTTTTATTTAGGATTAGGCAGATATATTACATTTCCTACAAAACCTCTCGGTATTTAAATATTTATGAATATACTAATTTATATAATTTTTGTTTTCAATTAATTAATTTTTTTATTTATTTAATATATTATTTTAATTTTTTTTTCAGAAAGGATTTTTATAATTGATATTCTTGAAAGGATATTCTTGATATTCTTCTTTTTGACTTATTTTTAGGGAGTTTATATGGTATACCAACATTTTTGTGGTGGTTGAAGTTTTGTATGTTCACACATAAACGAATTTTTGTATTTGTAGTTTAAAGTGGACTAGTAATTATGATTTTATGATTTTCGAGTAATTAAAATTTATTATTTTTGTATTTTAAGTGGTTTCGGAGGGATGGGAAATAATGTAGAATTTTTAATTTTTGGAATTTTTGGAATATACCATAAAGGAGGATTGTTATTTCTTTTGTAATTTCAGGAATCTCAATAAGTTTGATTAAATTAATTAAAATTTTTTTGTTTTGCAAAATTAATTTTCCTTCGAATTTCACAAAAAAAAAACGTGCCCTTAAAATTACTTAAAATCCCACAAAATATCGTCAAAATGAATAAAATTGTTTAAAATCCCATAAAATCTCGTGAAATCCTTAAAATTTATGGAAATTATAATAATTTACGTAAAATTATTTAAAAATCCACATTTGAAATTTCCGAAAATTCCTCGAAATCCCTTAGAAGTTCTTAAAATTACTTAAAATTGCACAAAATACCGTTAAATTCTTTACAACTACATATGTACGTAAAATCCCATAAAATTTCCGAAAATCCCATGAAATTTCCGAAAATCCAATAAAGTTTCGTAAAATCCCTTGAATCCCGTAAAAGTTCTCAAAATTACTTAATATCTCATAAAATATCATCGGATTCCTGAAAATGATTTAAAATCATATGAAAGCTCACGAAAACCCTCACAATTTCCAAAAATCCTAATAAATTTTGTAAAGTTCTTTAAAATTACTTAAAATTCCTTAAAATATCGTTAAATCATTTTAAATTACCCAAAATTCCATGAAATCTCAATAAATATCTTAAAATCCTTGAAAATTTAAAGAAATTTCATACAATCACTTTAAATTACTTAAAATCCCATGAAATCTCATTAAATCCTTTAAAATGCCTGAAAACCCAACGAAATCCTCAAAAACTCCCAATGAAACCCTTGAAATTTTTTAAAGGTTCTTAAACTTACTTAAAATTCCACAAAATATCATCAAATTCTCTTAAATTATTTCAAATCCAATGAAATCTCATGAAACCCGTTAGAATTTTTGAAAATGCCAGTAAATTTCGTAAAATCCTTTTAAACTCCATCAATTTATTCTCATTAAATCCCTCAAAATAACTATGAGAATCCAATAAAAGTTCGTGAAATCCCTTCAAATCCTTTCAAAGTTTCTAAAATTACTTACAATTCCACAAAATATCGTAAAATTCCTTCAAATAACTTAAAATCCCAATTAATTTCAAAAAATACCTTGAAATCCCTTACAAAAGCCCCTATTACTTGAAATTCCACAAAATATCGTTAAATCCTTTAAAATTCCTTAATTTGTTTTGACAACGAAATAACAAAATTATATGCATCACATGCTATATTACATATATGTACAAGATAGAAGACGGAACTTTGGTAAAAAAAACTTCGCATTTTGAAAAAGTAAGAACCCTTTCAAATTCTGACCTTGAAACTTGTCAGGCCCTTAATTGCTTCTCAGCCCTATTTAAACTCTATTTACACCCTATTTAAACTCAATCTGTAACTACCGATTGTCCGCAACGACCCACGTGACCAAAATATCCCCTTTTAGACAAAAAGCATATATCTAATTCGGTGGTATGGAAAGACCCCTATTGGAATCAAGTCTGGACATATTTCTGGCAAATTAACCCCTGGAGCGACGGCGACAGGAGTAAATTCCATGCCAGGGGTCGAATGAACGGTACCATAGTACTATAGGTGGCGCGGTAGCGTTATAGCTTACTATCGCGCCGTTCGCCTCGCCGCACCCGATTGGTACACATATAGGCTCTACGTGGCGAGAAGACACGAATTCGATAAGAGCCGGTTAGCCGAAGGATTGGATGACGCAGCGGACAGGTTAGAAACACTGCGCAGTTCGTGTCTGAAATACCGCGATGACTTCGGAGAACGAGCTCAGGCGTAGATCCGCCAAGAACTTATTTCTTGATCCAAGAGTTTTTGTATTAGGTATATATATATATATATATATATGTAATTTGGATGTTGGTAGTTTGGATATTGAATCTCGAACTTTACCCAAATTCCAATATGAATGTTAGGTCCAATATCAATAATTCCAATATCAATGCTAAATTGTTAGATGTGTTATTCCCTGGTTCAGACATCATCAGATATATCACCCAATCAATTTCAAATCAGACAGGCAGTGCAACTTCAAATCACAGAATCGGTTGCCGATGAAATATGTTATTTTTTTTCAAAGGAAATGGGGCGACTCGTATTTTTTCATTTTGAAAAAGAATCTATTTTCGCAAAGTTATGGGAATTAACAAAATGATGATGAGGATAATTCAGAGAAATTCAGGAAAATTTCAAGAATTCCCGAGGAATTCTCGGGAATCTACAGTAATTTGAATAGTGATCAAGGGAATTCTAAAGAATTAAAGGAAATGTGAAAGAATTTGAAATAACACAACTGAATTCAAGAGAATTTAAAAAGAATTCGTAGAATTTCAGAGAAATTCATGAGAGTTAAGATGAATTAATGTCAGTTCAAAAGATTTCATAAAAATTCAAATGAATTCAAGGAAATTTATTGTGACGCATTTGAGCGAGATTTAACAAGAAAAAAAAACAAGTTCGATATTTTTTCTCGATTGACAAGAAAAAATATTGATTATGTCTTGACATTGGTTGTCATTTCAATATTCTCGAAATGTCGAGCAAGATCAAGACGCAATCTCATAACATATCTCATTATTATTATTTTTCTTAATTCATACAAAATTTGCACACTATCGTGAACTTCAGAATTTATGTCTTTTAGATAAATAATTTTATTAGCAATATAACTCCTAGTCACCAAATTTTCCACGATAATAATTTTAAAGCAGATTATAAAAATATGACGCATAAGAAATATTGGGAATACAGGAATTTTAATATTTTACAACTTAATGTTTATCATATTCACTGTTTTGGTTTTTTATTATTTGATGGCTCTGATGTTATTTTCCTCATGTCTAATGTTACATTAAAAAAAATTCACAACATAAACATAAATGTACTTGTTGAAAATTTATAATTTATTGACAGTTCAGTACTAAAAAACACTGAAAAACCATGTTTTGCTAATTGAACCATTTACACTTGTGGATATCAGTCTACTGATATAAATTACACAACTATATTATTGCGAACTTTGGGCACTGTGGTAACTTGATACGGGTATCAATATAGGGATCATTGTGCTCGTAATGTATTCACATCAAAGTGGGGTAGGAGTTTCTGCCGTTGCAGAAGGGGTTCAACTGAATGATAAGTTGATGAAAGCTTATCATTATGTAAGGATTTACATACAGGAATAAAGACACTATGGTGTGAACTGTGAAGTAAATATTCCATAAAGAAGAGAATATATTGTAGACAGAGAGAATATTGTAGTTGCACAAGACTAACATCTAAACATGTAATGCTTCTTAAAAAAAAGCATGCTTGATTTGAGAAATGATCAATACAAAGATTATGATGATGACATTTGACATCCACTAATTATCAGGATCAATATCTCGCTTTAATAACTTATGATTGATACACTGAGGCTAATGATTGCTCTACACGTATAAATCTACACGAGTCCATCAAAGGAATTTGTTGTCACTAATAATGTATTCATATCAAAGTGGGGTAGAAGCTTCTCCCATTGCTCAGGGGATATGATCAAATGATAAGTTATCCCTACGATTATGCATTAGAACAAGGGTTCTATATACACAATTATGTAAAGAATATGTTATTGTTGTATCAAAAGATGACATCAAACATCTAAACATCTAAATGATACATCAATATTAAAGAGCCGTTGCAATTAATTCTTCATATTATAACCACTTCTTCAATACCTTTCAATATCTTTTCATTCTTTTCATTTCTACTACATCTAAATCTTCCTATACCTCTTCCAATCCTAACATTCTACCGACGAATGGAATCAACATCAGTATATATCCACTGCTAATCTTAATTCCATCCGCTAATAACCCAACTCCTACGATTTCAGGTTGACCCATCCAAATGTTATTTTCTTTCTTCGAAAAACATCTCGCGGTCAGATTCCTGAGCTATCTCTCGCTCTCGGCGATTGCCTCTTTTTCCCTCCCGGATGGACCTCGACACATCGCGGATTCCGGTGCGTTATCGAATGACCCATAGAACACGGGACTTTTTGCTGCGATTAGTCACCGCCGACGACGGTTAACAGTCTCGCGCATTTGTGTGTGACCCTCTCTTCACTCACATGGACACATATGTCGCACACACATACAATATACGTATTCTTGATAGTGTGAGTGCGCGAATGGTGGGTAATATTGCCGGCAGTCTCGACGGTTGGCGTTACATGCGATATATGTCGTCGCGGACGAGGAGGTGCGGCAGCGTATTTGTAATTTGATGCGTCAGTGTGAGTGACTCTCAATGCATGTATGTGTTAATGTGTGATTGTGAATGTATGTGCGGATGTGAATGTACATGTGAGGGGCCGGGGCCCTCGGGCCAACACGATTGTCGATCGCCTCGGCATGCGGGTCTCGCGGATCGAGTGGAAGTGTCGCACGTATACCGGCGACCAGCTGCTTCCATTGCTTTCATCCTTGTGTCGGATTTCGTTGTGTGGCACCAGGCACAACACAAAGGGATGCAAGCTACGCCTCGTGGAATACCGCGAGGACGATGGGTGTAGGTTATCGTCGCGGTTGGTTCGGGTGATCGAATATACCTGGCCCTCTCAATCCCTCAGGCTTCCTTCCAATCCCTTGCTCTTCATGCCCGCACGCGAGACACCAAACATGAGCTCCGCGAGCACAGAAATCAGCGAAAGGAAAAACATTCGCCAGAGACAGGAAAAAAAACAAAAAAAAAAAAAAACATACGGGAAAAGGTTTCTTTCTTCAGAGATGATCAGCAATTGTTTCCCAATCGTGTCCCGAGCGATCATCATTAATCAAGATTTCCACAATCTGCTGCCGCATTTTTGCAGCACATGTATAAAGTCTCTACTGGCAATTTGCCAATCCTGTCATGTGTTCTTTATGCAGTCCATAGTTGTATACATTGTAGACGCCTTATCATTAAATCTATACTTCGCGCAATAGCAGAAACGGCTGCATCACTTGCATGAATAGATTATCAGTGGTAATGAACCCTTTTGTTAGTCTCGCACTCGTATACCTACATCATATATCAGGTTGCCGAGTCAATTAGTCATATTAACGTCTCCAACGAAACAATCGACATTTTTCGTACCCGAGTGCTGATTCGATTAATCGGGAGCTTGAGCAGTTGAACGCGAACTGATGGAATGCGTTGATCAGGATAATTTCTAAAGTACCGCAAATTTCGATCCCATAAGAGTAGTAGGAAATGCTTAAAAAGCCATAAAGTTCCTCAGTGGAACCTCTTCCCAATTACCTTAATTTTCCTAAAGATTGCCATAACCATCTTCTGAAAGACCTTTAGGTTCGCCTTGGGTGCTCGGGTCCTCGAGGGTCTACACTAATCTACATTCTCTATTCTCCTTAAAGACCCAACTACAATCTACAGCCTACATCCTCCACAACTCAACCATCTCTCTCTTTCTCTCTCTGACCCCCCCCCCCAACCTCTCTCTCTCTTTCACCAAAGCTGCTCGGCACGTTTTCTAACGAGGTTTTAAAGAGCTTCGTTCAAAACATAACTCCGCCAGGCCTGCGGAGTCGCATTCGAAGTCGCGTTCGCACGCAAAGGCTCACGTACATCCGTAGTGAGAATCGGCGGCCGCCAGAACGCACACAACGAAACGAAAAGCGCCGACGAAACGCGACGCGAGCTCGCGGACCCTCACATCCTGTCTATGACAGGATGGCTGATGGCTGCCTGGCCAGTCGAACGGCTGGTCTGGCGGGGCCCTACCCAGCTTGCCCTAACCGTAGACGCCCTAACAGCACACCCGCTCGCTCTTTGCCAGCCCGTCTCACGGGGGCCTGTTACTCTGATACTCTCTTGGCTCGGATTTTTTTCTCGTCAGCGTCAGACGGCCTCCGTGGCACCGCGGTCGCCTGTACCAGCTCTGTCGCTCTACCAGCTGTATCGGTGTATCGTTGTATCGTTGTATCTCTGTATATCTGTATTGCTGTATCGCTACACCGCAGCCACGATATCGAATCGTTGCTGGAAGGACCCCTCTGCGGGAGAGTCGCGACGATGTGGCGCAAACTGAGAGAAGATTATTGCTGCTTCATCAATGAATAACGCCCTTAGCTTCTGGCTGCCAGCGATTTTCATATTCTGCGGAGATCCTGAGGGATTGTCCGTAAAGTACGTTACCAATTTTTGGACATTTTTCAACCCCTTTCCCCCCTATCCCCGCTCTTTCACTGGTTGACAACCGTGCTTTTGACTTTGAACCCACAGTACAGAGGCAAAGTCAAATTTGATTAACGCGCTTGGTGATTGAAAATAAAAGAGAAACATTTTATTGGGAACAAGGAGTAACTTCTGTTCGAATGACTTTTGATTTTGATTATTTAGTTCTTATTCATTTATTCGTTATTCATTTATTCGTTATTCACATATTTGATTTAATGATTTAAGAATAATAAATAAAAAATAACTGTGTATGGATTTTTCAGTGCTAAATTGTTAGCAAGTGATTTAGGCAATGTATTATAGATAAAACTTAACATCTCGAAAGTATACTACACGTTTTCGAATAAAGTGAAAATATAAAAATTTTTTATAATATTTCATAATGGGTCTGGGAATTCTTATATCAAATTTCCCACGTCTTCAAATCTACACTCAAAAAAACGCCTAGTTAAGTTAACTAGAATTTCGGGTTAAATATAGCCTAACTATTTTTTCTGGTTAAATTAACCAGAATTCTGGTTGATTTAACCAGCATTCTAGTTGTTTTAACTAGCATTCTAGTTATTTTAACTAGCAATTCTTATTAAAATAATCAGAATTCTGGTTACTTTAACCAGAAAAAATAGTTAGGCTATATTTAACCCAAAATTCTAGTTAACTTAACTAGACATTTTTTTTAGTGTAACAAAAGTTATTGGCATTATGGTGTTTCCGTCGACTTGGTCGATGGTCCCTCTCGCCCCGAAATAAAAAAATATTTCAATCTTTTGCATAAAAGAAAATTCTTTGCAGATTTTGCATTAAAAACAAAAAGAATTTTTTGTCATCATTAATTTAAACGTTCAAAACTTTGCAGTCATGTTTTTTTAGGCTGTCCCATCACTAGAATTGCCTAATAATTGTAAGACGTCCACTGATTTGAGATTATCTAGCGACTGCCTCACTGAATATCGTTCCATCCACTTCAACGTGGGAGAACCGCTTCGCTGCAGGTTTTGTGTAGCTGAAGTGCGCTTTCCAATCGCAATACCCGCGTTTCGAGCGACGATCGAAAAAGGTGAGACGTGCCGAAGGGAATATCGGCACGGACAATAAGGCAACTGGGAGACGAGTCGGCAAGGAGAGGCTGCCGAAGAGCCTGCTCGAAAGCCGCGGGTAAAAGGGAAAAGGGGGAAGCGCGAGCAGATGGGGCCGGAGGGTATTGGAGACGAGGGGAGGGAGCTAGGGGCTAGGGGAGAAGGGGAGGAGGGGGCCAGGGAGGAAGGAGGAACGATTTGGCAACGGCGTTTATGGGTTTCGTTGCGATCGGCTGGGAACGACAACGCGAACGAGAAACTCATCGTTGGACGCGGCGCTGCGTGACGGCCGTCTCTTTATCCCTCGCGATGACCCGAGGGGCGAGTCAATAAGGCTTAGCTCGAGAAATAGCGTTCCCGCTAAGTCTTAGCTCTGTCGAGTCTAACTTGCCTTGCCGATGCCGCTGCCTCTCTTCTTCGTCGCTCCAAGAGACTCACTCACTGCTTCCCTAATTTATTCGTCCTCCGTCCCTCCCATCTCACGAGCACGGGACAGCGGCATTTGAATTTTGATTAATTCGCTCCGATCTCGCCTCCCGGCGATATAGAGACCCGCCGGCTATTCCGGGATAGACGCCCCACCTCGAAGAAAACTATTGTGTATGAGCGCGAGTCGCTTGATCGACTTTCGGCGAGTCTCTGAAAATCAATTTGGATTTTTTCATTCTCGGTTGGCTGTTATGATAATGTTTATCGTGCTGATATGTTGATCCTAAACTTAATCTTGAATTAAAAAATTATTCATCACAGTTATTAGGGTATCCAGTGATTTCAAGGCATTTTTAAAGAATTATGAGAGGTTTTTGGGTTTTCCAGACTTGTTAAGGGATTTCATATTATTTTAAGACATTTTTAATTAATTTAAAGAAATTTCAAGGTATTTGAAGCAATATAAAGTAATTTTAAGATAAAAGAAATAGATGAGAAAAGGTAAATAAGTGGAGACCTATGATGACTGCGGTGATCCAATTTCTTGTAATTTTTCGTCACGATTGCGATAATGCAGTCAGTTTTCTTCGAGCGGACTCGGAAGCTTGCACCTGCAGCAATTTCGTTGATTTCGAGAGACATCTGCGCCAGCAGCGGGTTCTGCGATCATTATCTCGCGTCTCTGCCCACTAGTGAACGCTATTGAACTTATCCTATATAGTTAATGCCATGTCAGTCGAGCGCTCGCACTAATTAATAGGATCGATATAGGGGTGATGCGGATTTTACCAGAGAACGAAAGATTACATATATCGACCAAGAGTTTTTACTGATCGAGCGACTTGAGCTGTCCATATTTCTATTCTAATCACCTCTATAATGTGGGAGACTATTAAAGAGAATTTTTTACGTATTAAAAACTGAAAAAAGTTTTGGACTTTTTGGTGTTTTCCATTAATGGTGGGTTTCAGGGGCGGGTGCGGTAATTCTTACCCTCACTATAGTGAAGGGTATAATTATAGATAATTATTCACGTATTAAAAACTGTAAAAAGTTGTGGGCTTTTTGATTTTTAAGTCAATTTTGTGATTTTTTAGGGTGTTTTTCATTGGGGGAGGGTTTTAAGGACGAGTCCGGAAATTCTTACCACAACTAATATGTGGGGGATTATTATAGAAAATTTTCCACGTTTAAAAATCTGAAAAAAGTTTTGGGCTTTTTGATTTTTAAGTCAATTTTGTGGTTTTTTAGGGTGTTTTTCATTGAGGAAGGGTTTTAAGGGCGAGTCTGGAAATTCTTACCACAACTAATATGTGGGGGATTATTAAAGAAAATTTTCCACGTTTAAAAATCTGAAAAAAGTTTTGGGCTTTTTGGTTTTTAAGTCAATTTTGTCACTTTTTTTCCATAAAGGGTAGATTTTAGGGGTGGATCCGTTACTTTTCCAAAATAGTAACGCGTTACTGCCAAACACTGGTTCATGATTAATAAAATATAAAACATAATCAGTGGAAAAGTTTGGTCTACTATTGTTGTGCGAAAGACTTGTGCTCGTATTTCTCTTGTCAGCTCTAGAAACAAAACGATATTCGAGTGACGTCGGGAGGATGAAGGAGATAAGGAGAGAGATAAAATGCGGCGAATAAGGTTGTTATATGAGAGAATTACCTCCTCGGAGTGGTGCAACGTAAGCAACTAGTCTTGTTCTTGTTCTCTTTCTCGTTGCGACTCTATTTTACCGACCACCCAACTACACGTTAACGTATAGTTTAGCGACTTTGAGCCGTCTGCGCCCTGGCACACGGATTACGGAAGCGAAGTTTTCAAGTTCCGCGACACTGACCCACTTTGTGTGGATACTTCCAGCCAGTAGTTACGTTCACCGGTACGTATGAATGCCGCATAAAGCGCTCTCGCTTTCATCCTCCCCGGCTCTTTGTAAGTTTCACGTTTGCGAATGCTTTCTTTCTGCAAGAAACTGCAGACTACACTTTGCAATATTGCATGTTCGATCTTTGCCCGTCGAGGCTACTTCGACGGACGTGCTTATTACTGAGAATCTCGCATGTTACCTCGAGATTTACATTCGTGACGGAAACCAAACCTTTACCCTCAATCCAGACTTTATCCACAAAAAGAGAACAGTCTCTGTGAGCGGGTTGTCAAGATGCTATGGATGAATATCATGTCTCCCTAGAAATAACAAGTAACAAGTCTTAAATTATACGCTTGATAAGGACAAATGAAATTGTGTATTCTGGAGACTGGTGGAACTCAATTTAAAAAATTCAGTAAACATATAGTTACCTAAAAATTTGAAATTATTCTCGGAGATAATGATGGCATTTGATCTCAAAAGAGCACCAAAAAACTTTCGTACTTTGGAAACATGTGGAACCTACCCCAGCTGAACCCCTGACATCATAAAAATTACGTGAAAATAGAAAAATTTTTAAACTTGACATTTTTTCGCTGATAATGTAGGAATTTTATCACAAAAGAGCACATAAAAAGTTTTTTATTTTGGAGATTGGGGGAACCCACCCTAATTCAACCCTTAACATTAAAAAAATTCAGTAAAAATACAGTTACCTAAAAACTCTAATTTTTTTCGGAGATAATGATGGTATTTGATCTGAAAAAGGTACGAAAAAAGTTTCGTCCTTCGGACATATGTGGAACCCATCTTAATTTAAGCCCTAGCATTCCAAGAATGCAGTAAAAATGCGTTAATTGGAAAAATCAACATTTTTTTACTGATAATGGCTACAGTTGATGCTACAAAAACATACAAAATAGAGTGGTTTTCACATATGTCCGAGATGCAAAATTTTTTCCCTGCCTTTTTCGGTTTAACTTCGACCATTATCTGCAAAAAAATATTGAATTTTTAAACTATTGTATTTTCACTGAATTTTTTTTAAAATTAGTTAATTAGGATGGGTTCTATCATGTTCCCAAAGGGCGAAACATTTTTTGAGCTCTTTCGGGAGCACAAAAGCAAAACAATTTTCTGCATTGTTAAATCACTGCATTGTTAAAACATTATTAAATATTAGAGTTTTAATTGCATTGTGTTCGTCAAAAGTTTTTGGTATAAAATAGTACATGACTTGTGGATTATTCCTAATAAAAAGAAATCTAATACATTGTCTCTGACAAGAATATAAAAAAAATACATAAATATGAAAAAAAATAAAATAAAACTTATCTCGACCTCGCGTGGAGCAGAACTAAAAACCGTCTCCTCACAACACATCCGCTATTTACCCACCTAACGAAAGGGAGTTTCTACCCGGAAACGAAGGAATGTTTCGCTCATTTTGCTTCTCTTTCACTCTATCTATCTATCTATCTATCTATCTATCTATCTATCTATCTCTCTCTCTCTCTCTCTCTCTCTCTCTCTCTCTCTCTCCTTCTTTGTCTCTCTCTTTTTCTCTTTTTCTCTCTTTCTCTCCACATGATTCTCGTTTTCTGTTCCAGCAATATAAGTGTAGTGCCTCCTCCACTCGCACTGCAAGGAGAACGAAGAGACTTCGCCCGGGGAACTTTTGAATGTTTAATCGTTGTATTTTTGCGCTCAGCTCCGACGACCGCTCTGGGGGCCGTAAACGCCTTATATTAACGAATACAGTAATACACGTACGCTCTTTTGCGTTCGCTGCATGTAATCCACTCTCGAGTTTATGAGCGGGTAGCCGGTACAAAATTTATGTATCGACTCTCCACACCACTCCACGAGTCCAGATCCACGATCTTATGGGTCAGCGGATATCAGGCCGATTCATTACGCGGTTTCATCGCTATCTGCTGTGCGCTCTGCGCCTTTCCAGAAAAACCAGTTCGACGATTACGACGGTCGCGATTAACATCCGCCCGGTTCGCCAAGGACATATCCCATCGGTGTCTGCCTGACTGCCGACTGCCTGCATGCCCGCCTCACGACGTGTCGTCATCCCTCTGGACTTTGAAGAACGTCCGCGGGATATCTCGCGGCCTCTCGTTTAATAACCGGCGATCGCGACTCAACCGTGAACGAGAAGAAGGATAGCAAAAGTCAGTCAGCAGGGACGCATTCGCATCCAAAACGAGATCCAAAACCAGTGCCGTAACGAGGGCGGAGCGACCGGGGCAACTGCCTGGGACGAAAGATCCGGGGGGGGGGGGCGCAGGTCAAGCAAACAAATTAAAAAAATTTTTTCAGAAATTCTTTAAGTATGAAGATAAATTTAAGATAAATTTCGATCTCTTTAGAAATAGGAAATACGTAAAAATTAATATTCTTCGAGAAATCACAACTTTTTTCAATTCGCAAAATTCCTTGAATATGATGATGTGATAGATGAATTTGCAAGCGTGAACGCAAGGAGACAGAAGTTGTTACTGTAATTTTAGGAATCAGTCTTAGAATTACTTAAAATTATTCAAAATCCCATAAAGTCTCATTAAATCTCTTAACATTTCTGAAAATCTACTGAAATTTTGTAAAATCTATTGGATCCATTCAAAGTCTTTAAAATTACTCAATATCCCATAAAACGTCGTAAAATCTCTTAGAATTACTTAAAATTCTCGTACAATATCTTAAAATCCCTTTAACATCCATTTAAAATAGTCAACTTGCGCTTTGAACGCATTTTTCCTGGAATTTAGTAAGTTTTATTATTTCAAATTGTAACTCTTACAATGAAAAAGCAGGGTTTGCAATGTTCTTAGCAAAAAGTACCATTTTAAATAGTAAAACTTACTATTTAATCCCATCCGATCGAAGTCACTCGACCCCCGAGCGGTGCTCTCGATCGCGAGATGAGTGTACCGTGAAATCACTTAATATTTCTAAAATCTCAATAAATTTCCCAAAGCCCTTTTAAATTCCTTAACATTTTTCAAGATTCCGTGAAATCACATCAAATCTCTTAAAATACCTTAAAACTCAATGAAATTTCGTAAAATGTCTAAAAGTTTCTCAAATTATGTGGGATTGGAAAAATTAAGGGACTTCAAAAGGTTGCAAAATAATTCAGAGATTTTAATTTTTGAAATATAAAAATTTGTAATTCCTAGTCTAATTTTAGGAATCTCAATAAATTTGTAAAATCCTTTTAAATTCCTTAAAATTATTCAAATTCTCATTAAATCCCATTTAAACCTTCAAAATATCTAAAAATCCAATGAAATTTTGTGAAATCCCTTCAAATACCTTAAAAGTTTTTAAAATCACTTAAAATTCCACATCATATCTTATCGTTAAATCTTTTAAGATTTCTCAAAATCCCATGATTTCTTAAAATTGCTAAAAATCCAATGAAATTTCGTAAAATCCCTTGAATCTCTTAAAAGTCCTTAAAACTATTTAATATCCCTTAAAATATCTGAAAATCCAATGAAACTTCGTGAAAATCCTTGAAAAAGCTTTAAAGGTTCTAAAATTACTTAAAATTACACAAAATATCGTTAAATCCTTTAAAATTATTTAAAATCCCATGAAATCTCCTTAAATACTTTCAATTACCTAAAAATCCAATGAAAAATTTATGGGCAGAATGAACCTTGGACTCTCGAATTGAACGTTCAAATTAATTCGGATTGAAAAAACTGTTGGGATCAGCTTCGAATTCATTCGAATTGAATGTTCGGATTGAAAAGTTGCTCGTTTGGATTAGTCTCGAATCCGTTCTGACTAAAAGGTCAAATTGCAAAAGATTAAAACCGATATTAGGCCAGAACTGACTGCGAGAAACATTTTCAAAGAATTCACGAGTATTTTCAGATCTTCAAAAAACCAGTTTAAAGTGTGGTCTTGAGCTTTTAAACGAGCCGAAAACTTTATTAATTGCAATTACCGTTATTTTGTGATAAATAATAACTTGTTAAGATATCAACAGCAATATATATGCGGCTTACAGTAACAAGTGAATAAAAATATTTCATTTGTAAAAGTGGAATAAAAATTCTTCAGAGTAAAAATGGAACAAAATGATTTCTCGATCAGAACAGAAATGAAACGCCAAAATCATTCTGCACATCATTTACTATAAAAAAAATTATTGCGAGAAAAAGAAAAACCCAATAAATAAAAGCAAGTGACTCGCTTTGCCTAGAGCACAAAATACCTGCCCGAGTCAAACCGGTGTAATTTAGCGAATTTTTAAACAATTTTCACATCTATCTACCTCGGTTTAAAATATTCAATTATTCATGAAGTTTCACTCTAAAAGAAAATCAAATATTTATTAAATTTTGTGCCATTTTTTGTGAAAAAAGACTTCTCTAATTTTACTGTTGATAATAAGATCATTTGTAGTTCAAAGATACTCAAAAAAGTTTCATCCCCTTGACTGTTTCGGTACACTTTTAATTTTTTTTTATTTCTTGTGTTTTAAGGATAGCTAATGCGGATGTTCCGGATTTTCTAAAGAGACAAAACTTTTTTGAGAATTTTTCAACATCAAATGGAACTATTTTAATCAATAAAATGTTATTTCTGGGCGCTAGGGTATTTTTGATCTCTTTTTTTTTCAATATTATAAGGGTAGAAAACAGAGGTGTTTTAAATTATTTAAAGGGATGCAATTTTTTTCATACTTTACGGATATCAAGTGAAACCATTTTAAGGAATAAAATTTTAGGTTTGGACGGCAGGGGATCTTTTTAAAATTTTTTAACTTTTAAGGGTAGAAAACGGGGAAGTTCCGGAACAGTTGGAGGGATGAAAGTTTTTTGCCTTTTTTGATCAGTTTCGGACATCAAATAAAACTTTTTTGAGCAATAAAATTGTAGATCTAGAACCTATGAATTTTTCAAAATCTTAGGGGTAGAAAACAGAAATGTTCCGTATAATATGTAAAGGTATGAAATTATTTTGTGTATCTCTCAACATCAAATAATACCATTTTAAGCAATAAAATTGCAGGTCTAGAAGTGAGGGCATTTTTATGAATTTGTAAATTCTTAGGGGTAGCAAACGAGTGAATACCTAAGGGGATGAAACTTCTTTAAGAACCTTCGGACACTTCAAATCTTGGACCATGGACATTACAAACCCTCTAACCATGATCTATCCAGTTACAAATCATCAATAAAATTCTCTATATCTCTTGCATTAAAAAAAAATGGTCTTCTCTCGCATTTTGTAAATTTTAAACATTATAAAAGCTTCAGCTTACCAAAATTCCTTCAACTATGTACATATACTTTATCCGCTCTAAATAAAAAGACTCTATAACTCTCTATCATATCTCTAATATCTCTTCAATCCTTTTTCACCTCTCTTACAAAATACCAGCAGCTAATATCACTATTCTCCTAAATCCGAAAACTTCAGACTTATTCACCTTGTTTTCGTCAGCGAGTGAAGACCTCCTGTCCTCCTCAAAGGACGAGGGTAACAGAGAAATCGACAGGCACGGGTGCGAAGAAGATCAACAGAGTATATGCACATATATATATATATCTCTATATAAGAGCGACAGAGAGAGCGAGAGAGATAAAGAGAAAGACAGGGTGAGCGAGAGAGGGGGGGGGGCATGAACCATGAAGGCGAGATCGGTACGGAAGGACGGCGAAGTACAGAGAACGCGGTTCCATGGCTCGGGGGTAGGTCGGGTTTAGCGTTTGGGGGTGGCATGGGGGTAGAGAAGAACCATGAGCGACGTTGCGAGAACTGGGAAGAGGGTTGGTTTGCCAAGGGGGTGAGTTTAGGTCGCGAAGGGACGCCGCGCGGCCAGCTAAATAACAGCCTTCCCTATCCTCGCCCTCATCCCCCATTCATCCCCTATCCGTCCCTCTCTCTCCCTCTCTCTTTCTCTCTCTCTCTCTCTCTCTCTCTCTCTCTCTCTATTCCTAGGATCCCTTTGCACGCTATTATCACTCTCTCTCTCTCCTTCCGTTTTCCTCCCTGTTCCGATCTTCTGCACGTTTCTCTCGCGTCCCTCGTTTCTCACCCCTAACCCTACCTCTATACTACTCTACCCTCCTCTAACCCTGCTACATCCCGCTGTCTCCAGGGTTCCAGAGTCGACCTACGCCACCTCGCACTTCACCCTCACTCCCCCCTTTGACTAAAACCCACCCTACCACCCCCTGGCCACTCACCCACCTCGAAAGCCCCCGTGTTTTCAGGCTTACGTGCGCGTTACGTGTACGTAAGCGCGAGAGATCTCTCTCTCTCTCTCGTTCAAAGTTATATAGTATATATGTAGGTTCGTGTCCTTCTCCCAGGGGCGGATTTTGCCCCTGCGAGACTTGTACAGAATCTCCGAGGACCGGAGGTCGGTTCGATAAAATCGACTCGCGCAGAGGAAAAGTGCGGAAAAGCGAAAGAGGTCGGGTTTTTTTGAGAGGGCTGGCTTTAAGGGAAACGATTTTAGGGGGATTTGATGATGGGGTTTTGATGGAAATCCGTTTACTGGGGCTGCGGCGGGTGGTGGAGATTGAAGCAATGATGGCATCATGGCAAGATGCAAAAAGTGAAAAGAAGAAATAGGTTTTAATGAAGTTTAAAGAGATTTAGATTTAACTTTAGATTTTAGAATGACTTTTTTGAGTGATTTGTACTGTGGGGCTGTTCAAGTATTACGTAGCACACTTTTGGGGAGGAAGGGGTTCTTCAAATGTTATTGTGCGTTACATAGCGGCGGGGAGGTATTTGATAATCATTTAAATGTATTATTTATTTTACACATGTAAATAGCAAAAAAAATCTGCCCGCTTCGCGGGCACATTCTCATCGCGCGCTTCGCGCGCTTCTGTCCTTCGTGAAGCTTGCGCTTTACAGGACGCTTGAACCTATATGTTTTTTTTTAATTTAATTAAATTATATATTTTTTATATATAATTTATATTTTTATATTTTAATTTATTTTTTTATATTTGTAATTTATATTTTTATATATTTTTTAAAATTTAATTAAATTAAATTTAAATTAAATTAAATGACAGCTTTGAACGCAGAAGTTAATTAATTTACTTAAGGTTCTATCGACCTTAAGGAGCACATTCTCATCAGAGCACTCGCGCTTCGCGCTCGATATTTGATTTAAACCTCGCGCTCCGCGCTCGGCTCTGTTTAACAATATTTTTCACGATTAAAACGGAAACTACTCATCCTATTGAAAAATGGCTAAAAGAGAACTTGTAGATCTTTTTAAGGCGAATAATTATGTTTCTTATAATTTTCTCCGCATCTCGCGTTTTTTAGCTCAAAATTTGAATTTTCGATTTTTTAAGGAAATTCAAAAAGTTGTTATGCGGATCCTATAGGGCGTTCAAAAAGAAACATTTTTCATCTTTAGACTTTTTTTCATATCGTGCATTGTTTGGCTTCTAATTTAAGTTATCTTTCATTCTTTTGGATGTTCAAAATGTTATGTCATTCAATTTTTCTTTAATCCAAAAAAAGTCATTAAGAAAAATTGTTCGATTTTTTGAGTATACCAAAGGACAATCCAATCTGTCAATTCTTTCGAAAGTTATCGTGCTCACAAACTAAAAATCTACACACACACACACACACACACACACACACACACACACACACACACACAC
>CAJFCO010000119.1:1784333-1830035 GCA_904066015.1 Synergus gifuensis
GCGCGCGTAAAAATATGTTTTACCTTCTCTGATGAGAATGTAAAAATTAATGTTTAACATCATGTAACCTAAGGAGGGGGCAAAAGCATATTGCACAGTGTTACTGAAGGGGGGAGGGAAGCTTAAATCGCTAAAAAGTGCGTTATACGTAATACTGTTCGGCCCCTGTTTAAACTTGAATCAGTACAAATTTCACTGGTTTAATTATTAACTCGAAATTTCATTGAAGAGATGAATGGATGAATAATTGGCAGAATCCATTCATGATTAGGATAATCTCATTAATTCAAATGGTGCTTTTCACTTGAATTTAGCAAATCAGTGGATTCTACTGAATGAAAATATCCTCTTTAAATTCGAATCAGTTCAATCAGTGAAGAATAGTAACTTAGTAACGTACTGCTGACTATTTGAATTAGTGAAATTTCAGTCACATTTCATTGATTTATCTAGTTAAAAACGACTGGAATTTTCAGCAATCGACACCAAAAATTCTAGTTGTTTTTGACTGCGTAAATCAGTGAAATTTAACTGTTTCAGATTTTTTTCAGTTTTTTGTTATTTTGTTTCTTTTCTACTCACAAATCTCTTCAAATTCCAAATTAATTTATTACAATCATAATTGGAAGATTTATTATTT
Organism: Synergus gifuensis; assembly: GCA_904066015.1. Taxonomy (NCBI): domain Eukaryota; kingdom Metazoa; phylum Arthropoda; class Insecta; order Hymenoptera; family Cynipidae; genus Synergus; species Synergus gifuensis. The sequence goes on from CAJFCO010000119.1 coordinate 1,784,974, forward strand.
GGAGAATTTTAAATTCAAATATTAAAATTTGGAGAAAAAATAATTTTTTAGTAATTTTTCAAGTATTTAAAAATCGCAGATTTAACCTCACTTAAGCGATTTTCACGCTTTCAATATCATTTTTTTTTTCATGATATCAAAAGCATGTCACGTTTCTTCCATCCAAGCATTTCAAATTTTTTTTCTTTCTTCCTTTCGGATACCAAACCACAACTTTTCTCCTCTCTACTCGGATATTCGATAAATTTCACTTTATTTTCGCTTTGTGATATTTAAATTCAATGTACATAAAAAGTTTTATATTTAATCATTTAATATTGAATAATTTGAAATTCAAATATTTTGAAAATTTGAAATTGAATAATATCACTTTTTAAAAAAAAAACCTTTAAGGAATTACAAGAGATATGAGTCGTTAAAAAGATTTTTTAAAGATTTTACAGAATTTCAAAGGAATTGAAGGGATTTCAAAAGATTTAGAAGGATTTTAAGAGATCGCATTTTATTGTAGACAATTTCAAGCGATTTAAAAAGATTTAAAGAATTCAATACACTCGAGTCTCCCAAATGTCAAGAAATTTTTGCCAGAGGTTCTCCCAAATGTCAAGAAATTCTTTATCCTCTATAGTCACATCAATTGCGCATGCGTATTGCGTATAATATAATATTTTTTAGCATTTTAAATTGATCGCGAATAGCAACCAATCAGATGCCGAACGCAACGCGTGCACAGTGGTTACAAGTGGGATTTGAGAAAAACGGACTTGACATATGAGAGAAACTTGACTTGACATTTGGGAGAACTTGAGATTTGGGAAGTTGACATTTAAGTGACTCGAGTGTATTTCAAAACATTATCAATGTAATTAGGTTTTCTTTTTTTTTGTTTTTTTTTTTCCGGGGGTGGAAGTAATTTTTACAAATTTTGTATGAAAATTTTTCCTACAAAACAAGAAAAAGAAAATCTAAATCCGTTGATAAGTTTTCGCTGAATTTCAAAGATTCTGAAAAAAAAATTTATAGTGTTGTAGATGTAGACCCTAAAGTGATTTTAGGGAATATTAAGAGATTTAAAAAACGTTGAAAGTACATATTTCAAAAGATTTGAGAAGAATTTAACGATTTTAATTTTAATTATTATTTTATTTCTATTCTCCAAGAGTTAATCGAACTTGACTTTGTCCAACTCTGTTTACAAGATTGCCTATTATCTTAATTATCTAGTGATGCACTCAAGCGAGACAGACAGTAAAACTCAAGTTCAATAATTTGTATAGAACTTCAAGACAAGAAAATTAATCTGGTCTTTACATTTCAGTCAAAAAATCAATAAATAAACGAGAACAAGCGATAATCTTGAATGCTGTCTTTGCTCCAAATGTCACATTGACAATTTGACATACATTAAAAATAGTTTTATTATAAAAACTATAACTTCCTAAATTGTCAGAGTAAACGAAAATTTAACAAATTTGGTTGAAAAAGATATTAACTGATTGTTTCAGGCGCGGATTCAGAAATCGTGTATCTTTCTTCAATACTTGGAAAACAAAGGGGGGCCATGACCCCTCTATTTGTCCTTTGTTTTCCAAGCATTGAAGAAAGACACACGATTTCTGGATCCGCCCCTAGATTGTTTATGACAAATGGGAGGCATTCACATTTAAATAAAATGTCACATGCAATTTGTCAAAGTGACAGTTCCCTTTGACAGATCAATATTCAACAATATCGCTGGATTTCCTTGGAAAATGACAGCGAGAAGAGACAAGAGACGATAATAAACAAAAGATGTTTAAAAAATCTCGTTGCCAATATTTTTTCAATATCGAGCGATAAATTCAAGAATCAATAAATCCTTGTCTTGTCGTGCATCACTATAATTACCCGGAAAAGTTTTTTCAATCCAGAAATGACACTCGAAACTATCTTATATAACTTAATGTCAATAATTTCACATGTGATTCAACTTTATCAATTGAAAAAAAGATGAAAGAGTGACAAGTTCCCAAAATAGCTGAAATATAGGTAAACAAAATTAAAATAGGTGAATAGGTCACGACCTGTAATAGTTGAAAAGTATAAAAATTCGCAAAACATGTGTTTTGTCACTATCGTAGTTCAGAGGTTGAAATATAATAGAAGAGTGACAAGTGAAGTAGAAAACAGTAAAAGAGAATATGGACAATAGAGGAAGGAAAGAAAAAAGGAAGTAGAAAAAGAGGAAGGTGAAAAAGGAGATGAAGAAGAAGAAGAAAAAGAAATAGAAGGACGAAGTCAGCATGTTGGTCCATTGTTGTCCACGCCTCCGCGTAGCGGTACATTCTGTCGTTGTCTTGCATTCACTCACACATATACATATACAGTATCTACATCTACATAAGTATAATAGATATATATCTACATAGAATTGTATAAATGAATATGTGTGCACGAACATTTGGCTTGTTCGCAATATCTTTCTGCTTGGACTCCGGGATCCTCAAACTAGGACTCAACACGTGTAAGTAAATAAAGAAAGAATAAAAGAAGAAATGTAGAAAGGAAAAAAGAAAAGAGGAAAAGAAAGAGAGAGAGAGAGGAAGTTAAGGTAGATGAGCTTCGTAAATACGACCTTGCTACTCGTCATTTACAACCCCCGTGTCGACCTCCCACGAGTTTCAGTCCGCACTGAAATTCTCGGCAATTTGCTCAAGTCCATATATATTTAATTGCTTATCTACGCACCAAATGAAGCCACACACGCAACCAACGACCGTAACAAAGTTCCATTCACAAGGGATCATACTTTATGTAGTTCTGCAATTCTTACAATCTTAGAACGACCTTCACAAGAAAAAAAAAAAAAAAAAGAGAGAAAAAACGAAAACGAGAAAGATGACATAAGGGGACGTTCACTAAATACGGATTTTGTTTAAATGTATTTTTCGGTTTATATAGACTTATCTCTAATTGCTTCGTTTTTTAACTTTAAAAGTGTTATTTTGTATTTGAAATACGAAAATCAAGAAGAAGCGAAATGAAGCCCTTCTTGACCACCACCTGACATACGCCCTTATTGACCCTCTCAAACATACATAACATATGTACATAACAATGAAATTAAGATCATTCATTATATATACTTTGGTTCTAATATTTTAATTTATGCTTAAGAAAAATAGAAATAGAAAATAAAAGGTGGGGTCAATAATTAAAAATTTATAGACGCCCACGTGAGATACGCTCTTATTAACCCCCGCGTGAGATACGTTCTTATTGATCCCAACATGGAGATACACCCTTCTCGTTTTTTCTTTGGTAATGATAAATAAAAATAAAATTTGCTTAAAATGAATGTTTTCTGACATAAAATTATAAAAAATTAAAATAAATAAATGAATAATAATTATTTATAAAACTATTGATTCAAAATAAAAGTTTCTCAAAATTAATCTAAATCTAAAACAGACTAAGATTTAATTCAGTTATATTTAGAAAACGAATAACAAAATAATATAAAATTGGGGTTGGCGCACGGGGCGCGCAGGGGGGTATGTATAATAAATAATTAATATAAAATATTTTAATATTATTAAAATATTATTTATATTATTTATAGTTATGTAATATGTATCTATTTTTCAGCATATTTTTCCGCCGCACTTATTATTTAACACATATTTTTCTTCACACCTCTCCACATACTTTTTACACTGGCACTGTCATACGACTTTATGCACTGGAATGTGGAGGTTGATTTTCAGGTACATTTCCATGAAAAAAAGTAACTTTTTTTTGGAATGGCCTCGTTATGAGCGGACATGTATCGCTGGATATAAAGTGAGTATAGAGCTCACGCTACGCGATCACGCAGCTTAAGTCTGACAACGGTTGTAGGTTGCAGTTGCTGGAGTTTCCACGGATACATATTTACAACCCTTTCCCGGCGAGACCATCATTCGGGACCTCCTTTCAGGCCGAGCGTGCCTGAAATGCACCGTAATTTCAGGATGTCCGACCTGCGAACGTTCTTCCGCACTCAGCCTACATGGCCGGCAAAGTTTCCCTCTTTTCTCACCCTCCATTTATTAGCTTTAAAATATTTCTACTTTCCGCGGAAACGAGCAGTTCGACCAGCTGCGTGCTACTTTCATTTTCATTATACACTTACAACCCACGTTATGTGAGTTTTTAATTCCCACAGCGTGTTTTCGGTACATTATATGCATCTTAAAAACTGTCTTTTAAAATAAGAAAACTGGCTAAAAGCAGAAAAACAAGCTACACCCAGAAAATGTCATTTGTGCGAATTTTTATGATCATTTTCATAATCAGCGTATCAAAATACGAAAGTATGTAGCCTCAACGAAATCGAAGCTAAGGGGTTTTTGGAAGTTTATTCAGAAGATTTCAAGACTTTAAGGATTTTCAAGATATTTTAAATAATTTAAAACAGTCTCAAGCATTTTAAATTATTTAAAAAGATTTATAGAGATTTTAAGGAATTTTGAAATCTTGAAAATCTTCAAATTTTTTTTAACTCATTTTATATCCTTAAAATTATAATTGCAGCTTTTAGAACACAGGTAAAAAAAAATTTCTTTTTTGGGATTCATAAATTCTGATTTTATGCATCGAAAAGAACCAAAACATTCGTTTTTGACTTATAAAGATTGCAATTAAAAATTAATTATTTTTTACTAAAAGTGACTCAAATGTCTGTTTTCTGGAATTTAGACCCACGTACCCCCCTCTGTAAGGGTCCGTAAGTTTTTAACACCCCCCCCCCCTTATATTACGTAATATTTTTCGAATAAATTTTTTCTTAATGTTGTTGTTTGAGACAATATAAAAACGTCGACTCTTTTCAAACGAACATTTATAAAGGTGAGATTAAAAAATTTCATGAAATATAACATTATATTTAAATTTGATTTTCAGTGATTTTTAAAAAGGAAAAAATTTTACGTGAGAAAGTTTTTTGACCACGTACCTCCCACGTAAGGTCAGCATAGAAAAATTGCTTACCCCCCCCCCCACCTAAAAACATTACGTAATTTAAGGAAGGCCCCTAACAAAAATTCGTTTAATAAAAATTTACAATAAAATTATGAGAAAGCAAAGCAAAAAGAGAAAAATTTAACCAAAAAAGCAAAATAAAAAAAAAGCAAACTTTAATCAAAAAAATCTATTTTTCCCTTTATTATAGTTACGTGAAAGAAATCAAAATTAGATATTTAGAACTCATACAAAAAATTCGTGTTTACCGGTATAATTTATAGATTATTCTGAAGTGAAACAATTGAAGATTAAGAAAAGAAAATTATTTCATGATAAAATTTAAAAAAAAAATTATCATATATAGGCACAAATTGACAGACACGCACGCATGATATTTTGACATTCAATTATAAATAAACAATAAAGTTAGATTAGAATGTCATCAGAAAAGTAGATACATAAAATGCATGATGAAAGAGCTAGTATTAGAATTGAGATCCTTCTAAGCAGTTCCGTGTGCAATTTACCTTTTTTTTAAATATTTATAATGCAAATCTGTTACATGAAAATGATAAGTCATGATATTTCTAAATCGTATCTGTGTGTTGCTCTCTGGCTTTTGAGGGTCGCGGATAGAGTTGGAGGCGGATAAATTGAACATATAATACCTTCAGGGGCAGAGATCATTGGAACGTAATTACAGGCCTTTTCATTATCCCCATTATTTCAGACGGTAAATCGTCTTGGCGATTATAACCGTACACCCTGTGTATAGCGGCACACATGTAAATAAATACTCGATATAACGGCGAGGTACGCCCAACTTTGCGAGATTATCCGGAATTCCAGTGCGCTCGAGCTCCCGAGAGGTCGGAAGAGTTTGTAAACGGCAAGTAGCAAGGTCATATTTACACAAACTCGTATTTGCGACTTTGCTATCGCGCCTGCGTTACCGATATAGTCATGTGGAAGGAAAATATAGTTATAGACACGCGACGTGCATAAGCTTCAAAAAATGGGGTCACTGCATCGCAGTTTATCAAACTTTGCAGTTTATCCGTTCATTCGACTCTTTCTCAATCAACACCTGTTCCTCATCCTCCCTTCTTTCTCGCCATTAAACCCATCAAAGTTCTTCTTCCATATTTTAGATATGCGTTTAGAGTTTTCGCGTGGAAAGTTCTTCGGCGAAAGTTTCGAATTGAAATTCATTTTGCAGCAATTTGGAATTTTCCGAATCATTCCAGATGAATTTGTATCCGAACCAAACAGTTTCATTTCGATCTAATCCGAAGGAAGTTTTAAATCCGAATTAATCCGAAGCACATTCAAACTCAATCTGAACCTTTAATTCGAATGAATCCGGTTAACCCAAATTAATCATAATAAATCCCAATCTTCAATTCCAATGAATCCGGTCAATCCGAATGAATCAGAATTTATCTGAATTTTTTAGAATAATTCGGATTGTGTGGGATAGACCAGATTCATTCGGATTGAAAGTTTAAATTGATTTTGTTAGACCCGAATCATTCGGATTAAAGAATTTTTAAATTGATTATGTTCTTTGATATCTTGCAGACATTTTAAAACCAAAAACAAAAAGATCGTCTGAAGGCTTTTTTAAAAAAGTCGATTTTTGCAAAAAAAAAAAAATTGAAAAATTTTATGCAGTATAGTAGCTCAAATGATTAAAAAATTATATATTTTAAAATTATAGATAGAATTTTTACTTTTCGAAACTTTCGCCAAGATACACTGAAAGAAATTTAATATCAATACTTGTTATTTCAATATTCATAATTGATAAAGACGATTACGATTTAGGGAAATATCGTATAAATATACAAATTATTGTTAGCATACTTACGAAACTTTAAAATTCTTGAAAACAAGAATTGGTATATTCAATAGCAAAGATTGATATTTTATGTATTACGAACGTAGAATGATAAAATTTGATAATGATATTATCCAATAATATAAAAGCATTTACAGAAATTACTAGCTTGAGTTACATATATTAATAGAAATATTCTACAAATTAATATAGACGCTAACAAAAATTGTAAGCTTCAGTTGAGGAAATTGTAAGTCACGATATTAAAAAAACCGAATTCGCCGACCGTAGCGTTACAATGTGTGCATTTATGTGTGTTTATAATCTTATAATTGTGCAGTGTGAATTGACGGAGATTCACGACGGGTTACGAATTTATTCTTTCTCTTTTCGTGTTTTCGTCTATTCTTTTCGCATGACTCATAATTTTTAGTATAGTCTTTAGCAAATTTCAGAATCCTTTATATTACTTTCTGATATAAATACCCGATTTCCCTAAATCGTAAAAGATTATACTAAATTGTAATATCGATTTTAACGTATTATGTTACAAAATTTCTTTCAGTGTAAATGTGGAAAACATGTTTCTGTTGATATAAAGAGATTCGGTAAGATAATCTTCCCGATTGGATAATATGTCTTCCCTAAAGTCAACATATGAGTCGATAATTATATAAAATTCCAGCATAATTCCGTAACACAGGGATTTTCACCTCGATTTTCACGAAAAAGGTAAAAACCGTAAAATGCATGTTTTGCTTCTATGTTAAAAACAAGATTCAAATGCTAATACAATCTTTTTTATTGGATATATGTGCCTTTTCCAAAATCGATATAAATCGATAATCACTATGAAAATTGAGTAATAATTGCACAACATAACGAATATATATGTAATATGTAACATAACGTTACATATATTTATATATAAAAATCATAAAATGCATGTTTTACGGTTTTTTGATGGTAAAAAGATTCAGTGGGTAATATAATCTTCAAGTTAGATATATACCTTCCCTAAAGTCGACATGAACTGATGGTTATTTTAAATTCGAGTATAATTGCACAACATACCAATTTTCGCGAAAAACATGAAAAAAAAGACATGGCTTTGCTGTTGCCAGGGGGATTGAAAAAAGCTAATATGCCCTAATATGACTATAATTGAGTACATAAATGGAAAAGTACTTTCCATAAAGTCGTGTTATCCATAAATATTTCCAGATCCTGTTCATTATTAATCAACAATTAAAAAATTATTGTAATAATCTGAATTTATGAATTATTATAATGCGCAAATAAATTATAATAGTATCAAACACTTTTTGCTGTATTGGCGATACTGCGAATTCTTGTAATCACTTTTCTCTATTTTTCCACCCAAATAACTGAATTTTCGAAAACGGAAATTTCCTCTAAGGGAATTTTCTCACGCTGCGCAGAAAATTAAGGGCTCGGCGTGGCTTGAACCGTCGATCGATCCGCGCTCGTATGTAGTTCGCAAGCCAAATGTTCGGACTGCAATAGTCCGAGGGAAAAGTTTTTATTGGAGGATTTTCCTATAATCTGAGGTAATTAACGAACCCCTTCGTTTGGTTTGACGAATTAAGAGGAACACCTGCCGCGAGCCAATTTTTCTTTATAAGGGATGTCTTTTTTCCGAATTCGCGCATGTGGAGAAAACCTTCGAAATTCATTAAAATTCGTTAAAACTTCTTAAAATTCCTAGAACAATTTTGAAAATCCTTAAAAATTCATAAAAACCTTCAAAATCATTGATTTCTTAAAATCCATGTTAAAATTTGTGAAAATCTCTCTAAAAATTCCTAGAAACATCTTGCAGTTTTTGAATATTTAAAATCTCTCTTAAAATCATTAGAAATTTCATTAAATTCCGTGAAATGCTTAAAAACTTTACAAAATCTTTTAAAAATTAGAAAAATCTATTGAAAATCGTTAAAATTTTACGAAAACCTTTGAAATCCTTGTAAATTTTGCAAAATCTTTTATAAATCATAAAAGTCTTTTGAAATCCCTCAATAAAATTCCCTTACAAATTTTCAAATCCCATAAAATATTTTTAGTCATTAAAATCTCTTGAATTCTCTTAAAATTTCTGGAAATTCCATAAGAACGTTTAAAATCCCTTAAAATCCTTAAAAATTCTCAAAAACCTTTTGAAATTTCGAACTTCCACAACAAGATTCAAAATTCGGGAAAATCTCTTAAAATTCCCAGAAACTTCTTGAAATTCTAAAAAATGCCAGAATAATAAAGTAAAGTCTTTTAAAAATAATTAAATCAATTAAAATTCTCAGAAACTTTGAAATTTGTAAGTTCCACGACAAGATTTAAAATCCCTTAAAATTTCAGAAAGGCAGAAACTTTTTTAAATCTTTGAAAATTTCACGAAAACCTTAGAAATCACAAAATTTGTGAAAATCTTTTAAAAGTCCTTTATATCCTTTAAAATCCACTAGAAGTATTATGAATCTCGTCAAATTCCATGAAATCCTTAAAAATTCCATAAAATCTTTCAAAAATCATTAAAAAATCCTCGAATTTTCACGAAAACATTCGAAATCGCTTAAAATTCGTTGGGATCTTCTAAAATTCTTAGAATCCTATTAATATTATTCCTCAAAATTTCAAAACATTTGAAATCCCTTAAAAATTCCCTAGAGTTCTTAAAAATCTTTTAAAATTTTATGAATTCCTTTAAGATCCCGTGAAATATCCTGAAATTCCTTAAAATGATGCGAAATCTTTTAAAAATTCTATTAAAAATCTTTTTTTACATAAGTAAATGTCCCTAAAATCTCGCACATGTTGTTTCAAACCTGCTCTCTAAATTTGAATCAGCGAAATTCCTCTGGTTCAGATTAAGGGCGTTGGACCCAAGTGTTAAGATCAAAATTCCATTCTCCATTTTACTCAACGAAAATTATAGATAAATATTTTTTCGCTCTGTAGCGTTAATCTTTTTTCAAATATAAGACTGCATACAGAGCGAAAAAATATTTAATTTCGATACTTTTTGCATAAAACGAAAAATTGAAAATATAACTTTAAAATTGAATATTTTCATTTTACTTAAAAAATATTTGAATTTGATATTTTCTCACTCTGTACGTATAATTCTAGTTAAAAATGTATTAATTCTTCAGCGGGAAAAAATGCAAAATTTTATATTTGTTGAGTAAAATAAAGAAATCGAATTTTTAAATTAGAACTTGGCTCCAAAACACTCTTAAGAGATGTCATGTTTATGATTATTGACATTATCATATTTATATGATAATCTGACATTAAATTATTAATCATAATGATAATTTGGAGAAGTAATTATTAAATTTTGTCAGTTTTTATCCTAATTTAATGAAGAACTCACTTTCTGGCCCTTTGGCCCTTTTAAAGTGACCTAGTTTCTGGAAGTTTGCTTTTACTCCTGCTCTTATCGCTTATCGTCAGATAAATGATACTGCGCAGTGCATGCAAGCACACACGTTGTTTTTATGGTGCACGTTATACTTCTTATGGTGCAACGTGTTATCTTCAAGGATGTTGGATAATTATTCGACAGATGTCGGGATTACTTTAGAATAAGAATTATTGAGGTCCAGTTGTAAGTTTCAGTAGAAAAAATTACCATAAAAACTTACCTGAAACAAAAAAAAAGTGTAACAATCATGAATGTTTCTGAATAATTTTGAAAGTTTTAGAAATAATTATAATTAATAGTCTAATATCCAAGAAATGGTAACCAAAATTTCTATTTTCATACCTAGAATAATAGCTAATAGTTCTAAATAATAATTTTTCACAACTTGTATTATGTTTAATAATAATAAAATCAGTATAAAAAGAAGAAAGTATTTTGTATTAATAAAGAACTTAAACAATGAAAAAAGACTCTTTTCTTGATCTCTGCTTTCAAACTAAAAAATTCTTTCCACCGAATATTGCATGCCTTGAAACTCGGACATCGAATCTCGAATAAATGAATAATGATTACAGGAATAAGAAATAAATAAACAAAATCGAATTCACTGTCATTCGATTTTCGAATAAGAAATTATTCCTTATTCGAAATAAAACGTTTCTTTTTGTTTTTATTCACCAAGCGTTAAGGAAATTTTATTTTCATATCCCAATTCTGGATGAAATTAGCTTGAAAGTAGTTTGAAAAAGTTTATTATTAAACGTCAGTTATATCCTTAATTTAATGAAGAACTCAGTTTTTGGCCCTTTGGCCTAGTTTCTGGAAGTTTTCCTTTAGTCCTTTACTCCTGCCCTTATCAGCAGATAAATGATACTGCGCAGTATATGGAAGCGCACGCGTCGTTTTTATGGTGCACGTACACAAGGGTGATAGGGGAGAAAGGCGATCCAGAAATTAACGACCCCTCGTCCTTTCCTTCGACTCTCGACCCTTGGCCACTACTTTTTCTCGCGGGTTCGAACCGTCTTTTTTTAATTCTGCTGATTCTGAACTATTTCTCCACTTCAGGAAAATATAAAAGACTGATCGAAAATTGAGAAGCTGAAAGTAAAAAGTGGATAAAACTATTTCATTTTTAAAAATAGGATAAAAATTCTTCAGAGTAAAAATGGGGTAAAATGAGTCCTCATAACGAAAATGGAATAAGGCAAACCAGCGGTCGTATTGACGCTGCATTTTTGTTCTGAGAATTCACTTTGTTCCACTTTTTGATCTAAAGAATTTTTATCACAATTTTACTTTACGTCGCTAAACTTTATATTGTTTCTCTTTTTAATTACATCAAATACTACATACACTACCGTCAGAAATTGTCAGTACGCCTGTTTTTTAGCAGTTGGTTAAAGTTCTCTAATTTTTATAATATTAAATTAAAAAATTTTTCTCCAAATTGGTACAAAAGCTAATAAAATTCTGCGTCTAATAATCCAAAAGAGAAGTTAAAATCTGTATTTTATATAAAGATATTACCAAAAAACCTCAAATTTCGATGTTTTCAAGAATGTTAATAACTCCGAAAATATTTATTATTTTTGAAAGATCTTGGTCTCATTTTAAAGATAAATTTTCATAGTTTTTATGTACGCTATTTAGATATTTTTGAAATTATTTTCCTAGCTTCTACCATAGGCTCAAACTTATACGAAAAAATGGTAAAAATTGAAATATCCATAGTTATTTATTTATACAAGAATTTTCAAAAATAGTATATTACATACCTAGGCCAGTAAAATAAGAAATGTCTCAGATCACATGTAATTGTCGACCGAGGCGAAGCCGAGGTTGACAAAAATGTGATCTGAGGCTTTCGTTTTTACTGGCCAAGGTGTGTATACTATTTTTCTGCCCTCCGGCCAGAAAACGTCAACTTCCCGGCCGCTGCGCTAAACGAAGTTGCCGCTTTCTGGCGTCGTCGAGCAGAAAAATAGTATATACACACCTTGGCCAGTAAAAAAGAAAGCCTCAGATCACATTTTTGTCAACCTCGGCTTCGCCTCAGTCGACAATTACATGTGATCTGAGACATTTCTTATTTTACTGGCCTAGGTATGTAATATACTTAGGTCAAAAAGCGGCAACTACGTTTAGCGCAGCGGCCGGGAAGTTGACGGTTTCTGGTCCGAGGGCAGAAAATAAAAATATACCTTATTTTAATCAAATGTAGTAAAATCCAATTTGGTGAAAAATTTTTCAATTTAATTTTATAAAAATTAGAGAACTTTAACCAACTGCTAAAAAACAGGCGTACTGACAATTTCTGACGGCAGTGTATATAGTACAAATAGTATATGCATCTATATAACTAGAAAAAATAATCAACACCTATTTTTTATATCGACCCATAAACAATTTTAAGGGTAGAAACTACCCTTTATATATGAAGGGTGGTCTTTACATTTCAATGTCAAAAAGTCGGGTGATTCAAAAGGTGAGATGCTTTTAAGGGGTTTTCGATGTCGCTGAATTGAAATCTGAATTCAAAATTACGAAATTCAAGATGGCGAATCCAATATGGCGACTAAATAATATATTATCCAATATCACCCGACTCATTATAGTAGAAAAATGCTCGCGTGCGACAAGCAGACGCCATATTGGATCCGCCATCTTGAATTTCGTAATTTTGAATTCAGATTTGAATTCAGCGACATCGAAGACCACCCTTTATATATGAGGGGTAGTTTCTACCGTTTATAGAATTTTTTATGGGCCGATATAAAAAAATAGGTGTTGATTATTTTTCCTAGTTCTACAAATCGGCCAAGTTTCATCAAAATCCACGTGTGACAGTTCCCTAGCTTTACTTGTAAGTGTTATTATAAAATATTTAAAAAAAAAATCTATTGATTTTTGAAGATCGATTCAAAAATTGAACTTTTTATCTTATTAAATCGAATCGAGAATTTCAGAATCGATCTTTTAAAGTCGATTCATTTTTTTTAAGAATCGACCATTCCTAGAATGATGTATGTATGTATTATATGTATACTAGAGAGATTTTTATATAAGTGTAGTAGAGAGGATAAGATTAACAGTAACTAAGGTGATGAAATAAACATGCCCAATTTCGAGCGGGTCGCGTGAACTGGAGGCGGTCGACAATTCTGTCCATATAACTTTAGGTTAATGCACCGCATAGCCATGTGTCTTTATTATTGAAGCAGCGGAGTGCATTCAGCCTTCAGTACAAGAGACGAATTTTAGATGCTGTACAATCTGCATGTTCTTGTCAAGACCAATTTTGACCTCATGATGAAAATCACTTAAAGGATAAAAAGTGCAATGTATATAAATAATGGAAAGGTTCATTTAACGTTCTTTTTCAATCAGTAAAATTTGTACTAATTCAATCAGTACTTTAAGTTTTCAGTGATGTGTGAGAGAATTTTCCTTTTTTATTGGAAATACTAGCCAAAGACTGATAAAAATTCGTCATTAAAGTGAATCAGTAAGAAAGAATCAGTACTGTTTCGTCAGCGATTAGTTTCACTGTTTTTTTCAGTTGAAAATTCATTCGTGTTAAGTTTCACTGAATTTGAGGAGTTTAACTGATTTTTAAGGTAATTTCAGAGATTATAAATGAAGTTTGACTGATTGAGGCAGTGAGAAATAATCAGTGGTTCTGAATGAAGTTTGACTGATTTTTAGTGAAATTAATCTGATTTTGAGTAAAGTTTATCTGAATTTTTTTAAGCTTAATTGACTTTGAATAAAGTTCAACTGATTTTGGGAGAAGTTACGCTTATAGAGTCAGTCAAAAGTAAATCAATGCTTTTGAATTGAGTTTTACTGATTTTTAGTGGTTTCACTGATTTTCAGAGCGTTTTGAGTGATAATGCGTAAAGTTTGACTGATCATTGAGTCTGAATGAAGTTCCATTGATTTTTAGTGAATTTTCACTGATTGAGTCAGCCAAACATAAATTAATAATTCTGAATGAAGTTTTACTGATTTTGAGTGAAGTTTCACTGATTGAGGCAGCCATATATTATCCCTGATTTTGAATGAAAGTTTTTAGGGTGATTTTTCGGTATTTTGATTGCTTATGAGTGAAGTTTCACTGATTGAAACAGCCAGATAAAATCTAGCTCTGATTTTGAATGGAGTTTTACTGATTTTGAGTAAATTTCTACTTATTTTGAGACAACTTTTACTAACTGAGACAGCTAGACGTAAATAAATAATCCAGACTGAAGTTTTACTGATTTGGAATTACGTTTCACTGATTTTTAAGGTATGAGTGCTAATAAGTAAAGTTTAACATAATAAGGAATTCTAAATAAAGTTTCCCTGATTTTGAGTTAATTTTAATTGATTTTTAGTCAAGACTCACTGATTGAGTCAGCCAGACGTAAATTAATGATCCTGAATGAAGTTTTACTGATTTTTAGTAAATTTAATCTCACTTTTAATGAAGTTCGACTGAGTTTGAGAGAAGTTTCACAAATAGAATCAGCCGAAAGTAAAAATTAATGTTTCTGAATAGAGTTTTACTGATTTTGAATTACTCAAATCTCTTGTAATCCCTTTAAATTCCTAGAAACCTCTTAAAGTCTTAAATTATTGAAAATCTCTTGAAATCATTAGAAACCCAAACAATCTCAAAGAATCCCTGGAAATTCTTTATAATCTTTCGAAATCCTTGAAAAGTTTCTAAAATCTGTTAAATAAACTATAAAATGTACATATGCCATACAACAACAATAACATAGTTTGACTAATACTAATTAAATTCAATTCTAATTGTCCGCAATAAAGCCTTCCTCCAAATGCTCCTAAGCCTTATAAGGAGCTCAATTAATTTCACATTGCAACATAGCTCTGTACAATTCAAAGCGTCCTTTTGTGTCAGCCGTCAAGGAAAGGTGAAACTGCGGTCAAAGAAGAAGGGGTTTAAGCAAAGCTTCTGATTTTCTAGCGTTTTTTTTTTCGTTCCCCAGAAAGTCTCAAAAGGTTTCCGGGATTTTCGCGTTTTCTCGGATCTGCTTCGTTGTCGAACGAAGGAAGAACGAACCTTCCTTCCTCAACCAATCTACCTTGCCTGAAGCCTGCCTGCTTCATGCTTGCTTTCCTGAAACTCGCTGAAAGTGGATCGTTCGGCTTGCGTTCTCGTTTCTAGCGGAAACTCGGGTGGTGATCGATTCCTATGTAGTTTCCCCGGTTAAACCCACTACGAATCCCCATAACTATAGTAGGGCTGCCAACTACACTTATCCTTTATCCAAAAACGGAAAGAGATGTTCATCGAGTTTATTATTCCTCACCAGTCTCAGTCTTCCTCATTTCTACTTATTTTATTTTCTTTATTCTAAAATTCTTCTACTTATCCCTAAAAATTTACAGGGATTTGAAAAGAATTAAAAAGATTACATTTTTTCTTTTAACTAAGTTAAAAGTTATCAAACTCCTGATTAAAATGAGACCAGAAAGAAATCACTTTGTCAATTTTTTGAATAGATAAAAAACGTCAAATCTCAATCTTTTATTTAAAAAAGTCAATAATTTAGATAGATTATGATAGACTATTGAAATAATTGTATAATTATTTCTCTGTATTGTATTTGGGCTTAAATTTGAATTTTCAAAATATTTCAAGACATTTCACGTAATTTAAAAGAAATCCCAACGATTTGAAATGATTTAAAAGAATTTCTAGGGATTTCAAGAGCTTTCAAGTGATTTGAAGAAATTTGAAGGGATTTTAAGTTTTCAAAAAATTTCATAAGAGATTTTTGAGTGTTTTCATGTTATTTAAAAATATTTTAACGAATTTTAAGGGATCCCAAAAGAATTGATAAGAGTTTCAGGATTTTTAAGCGATTTAATAAGATTACAAGTTTGTAAAACTTAGAAGGATTTTAGAGCATTTCAAAAGAGTTTTCAAAAGAGTTTAAGGATTTTTTAAAAATATTTCAAGGCATTTCGAGTAATTTAAAACAGTTACCAAGAATTTTAAATGATTACATAAACTTCTAGGGATTTCTAGGGATTTCTAGGGATTGCAAGAGATTTTAAATATTTTAAAGTGCTTCGAAGGATTTTAAACAATTTTCGAGAATTTCCATGGATTTGAAAAGTGATTTTAAAAAAAATTTCAAGATTTTTAAGCGATTTCAAAATACTTCAATACTTTTAAAGATTTTAAAGAATTTCAAGAGCGTTTAAGAATTTTCAAGATATCGCAAGTTTTTTAACACAGTTCCCAAGAATTTTAAATTATTTTAAAAAAATTCAACGGATTTCAAATGATTTCAAATGGTTTTAAAAACTTTTTAGAAATTTGTAGATATATCAAGATTCAAGATATTTCAAGTAATTAAAAAAAAATCTCAAAGGATTTTCAATCCTTTCAAATCAATTAATTAAATTTCTGGAAATATTCTGAAATCTTTTTAAATCCCTTGAAATCTTTCATCGCAGTTTCTGTATAGAACACAAATTTGAATTTTCAGTAAAATATATTATTTCAAACTTCAGTAAAAACAACGACTGGAATTTCACTTGACTTTCACTGATTCTTACATATTTTCGATTGATTTTCGCACTGATTAAATTGTTTAGAAAATAAACCTTTACTTTCAATTAAAATAATGTCAGAAAAGGCCTGCCTCAAAAAACAAGCAAACGACCCCAATTCCTTTTCACCAAAGAGAAAGAACCCTACTTGCGAGACGAAAAAAAAAATGTAAATAAGTAAAAAAAGGGTCCTCATTCTAAGTAAGACGTCCCTGGCACGCGATCGATGTAAATCGTACCGTGACTCGCTTTTTTCATTTCGTACTCTTCGACTTTCGCGTTTGCAGAGTTGGCCTCGACCATTACTTGAGCTCAGGGGCAAAAAGTGGTTTTTTAATAAACCAGACTCGAACTGGACCATTGGTAGATCAGAAAAAATCCCCTCTCTACAGTTGAATCAGTGAAAAAGTTACTAATTGCATTCAGTGACTCATTTTCAGGTATTAAATCAGTAAAATTAACTGATTTTTCAGTCGATCTTATATAGCTATTTCCCGAAACTCTAGAAATCTGTAAATCACTAAAAAGTCAAATTCAGTGATTAATTAGTGAAAAAGAATAAAATTACTCAAATTTTGAAAGTATAAGATTTCCAGATTTAAAAAGATTTAAAAAGACTTCAAGGGATCTCAAAAAGTTTCAAAAATTGCAAAGATTTCGAGAGATTTTCAAATTTCTTAAGGGACTTCCAAATTCTACAATTTTAAGGGATTTCAAACAGTGGCGTAGCAACCCGTAAATTTGGACGGGGGGGGGCAATATAGTCATTCCCCCCCATTCAAAAACAATTAATAGTGATTTTTTTAGTCCAATCGAATTAAATATTATCTCTAAAATTATTTCACATTTTGCGCACATCATAATTTAACATTTAAAAATTTGAACTATAAAGCTGTTAAAATAACAAAAATGTTTGTGACGCTTAAATAAAAATGCATTTATATATATAAATTCCGTTTCAATTCGACCTTGAAAAAGAAAGAAAATATTTGAGTTTCGGATTTTTTGACCTCAGGATCGTCAAGCCGGCCCATTTTGTACGGAATTGGTCTTGTGTTCTTTTGATCTGTTTTTCTCTTGAGTTTAATTTTCTGTTTCTGTCTTTCGCGAGAAGGACTGAAGGCCGAGCAAAATTGGACCCCGAGTAGGTGACTCGTATGCAAAAGAGAAAGAGAAGATAAAAGAACGAGATGCCTACAACCGCAAACGCGTCGTTATTCGCGGTTCCCCCCTTTCGGCCCCCCTAAAAAGGGGGAGTCACTCTTTAGTCTTTCTCAATCACCAATGTCTTCGAGCCACCGGTTCCTTGCCTTATTTTATGTTCTTACATATACATATATAATACATTTATATTATAGTCGTTTCCCCTCCCATCAATGAAACTAATTTGCAACGCTTACAACGAAATTTTTTTTTATTGTAAAAAGTACGAGACCCAAAATTTTATTGTTTTAAATTTTTCTATTAAATGTCCAAAGAAGTCCAAGAAAAAGTTTCATCCTAGAGAATGAAACTTTTTTCCTAGAGGATCACCCTCAAAATCAACCCCTAAGCACAAAAAAAATGATTTAAAATCCCCAAACTTCGTCGAGACATAAAATTTTATTGTTTTAAATTTTATTCTTCTATTTAAAGGGCAAAGAAGTCTTAGGGGTTGATTTTGGAGTTGATCCTGAGATGAAAATTTATTGGACTTCTTTGGACTTTTAATAGAACAATTTTAAACAATAAAATTTTAGATCTCGGAGTTAGAGGATTTATATTTGTTTATTAATAATTTTTTAATTCAAAATATGGAAAAACTGAAATTTTTACATAAAAATTTCTTTATTTCTTAAATGAATGTTTGGGGACTCACAGTATACAAATAATTTGTTTAATATTTCATTTAATTTTTATAAAAAAATTTTATCTATAAATTGGCAAATTGTAGTCTTACTGTTGGTAAAAAATTTTGTATTTTTGCTAAAATCGAGGGTAAAAGTGCTTCGTACTAATGTAGAAATGACATTTAATCACAAAAATAATGAAAAAGATAAAAATACCCTTTGTTAAAAACAATTCTTGTGGCAAAATATTTAAATTTGATGTTTTTTAAAATTGTAATTTCCTCCAATCGCCAGAACGACTTCAGATATTCCTTAAAATTATAAATCTTCAATAATATTCGGTAAAATATAACAAAATTAAAATTTTGACTATTGTCCAATTTGTTGATAAAATTTGTTTATAACAATTAAATGGAATAATAAACAAATATTTTTATTTTTCGAGTTCCCAAAAGTTTACATACTTAACTTAACAGTTATTAAATCCTCCTATTTTGTGACTCTGGAATTAAGAGAATTTTAAAGTTTCTTTTTAAAGTAATTTAAAATAATTCAAAAGATTACAAGAGATTTACAAAAGTTGCAAGTGTCAAATAAAAATATGTATATTGATTTAGGGATGTTCGATTCTCTTAGAAAAATCGATTCTAGAATCGATGCTTATTTATGCATTTATGACATTATCAATTTTATTTAACATTTTAATTTATTAATTTAATTTCATTAGTTTAATTAATATAATTAATTTAATTAATTCATTATATTAATTTTATTTTATTTCATTTAATTTATTAATTTTTCCATTTCAATTTTAACATTTCATTTAAAAAATCGACTTAAGAATCGACTTAAGAATCGAATAACAACGAAGGGTGTAAAAAATCGATTTTTTTTTTCAAGAATCGATCTTTTGGAGAATCGAATCGGAATCGAACATCCCTATATTGATTATTCGGAAAACTTTTTTTAAACCGGAAATCCACTTCCCATATCAAAAATAAAATCAACAATTCCCGGATTTTTTTCAATTCCCTTTCCTTAATTTTCCGCAGAGTAGACACCCTGTTTAAAATTAAATAAATCCTTAGTTTTATTTTTAAATCCCAGCTTTAGCCCGGTTTCCACCCAGTACTCAAAATTCAAGGCTAATTTCCGGTTTTTTCTGTTTTCCCAGCCAGTGACCATCCTGATTTAAGAAGACAATATTTGCGTTTCGAAATATTTCGTAAGCTGAGTGGTCAGACAACCCGATTTCATATGGATTCGGTCGTAAAATAAGAAGAGGATGAAAGATAAAAAGCTAGAGAGTATAAGAGAGAAAAAGAGAGAGAGAAAGAGAGAGAGAAAGAGAGAGAGAGAGAAAAAGAGAGAGGATGTGGAGGATGAGAAGGCTTCTGGCTTCGCGGTCAGTTAAGAAAAAATTCGCGAGAGCCGTCAATTAGGAGCGCTCCGAGTCCAACCTACGAGCGTCCTCGTCGTCTTTGGCTCGAAAACAGCCTACTCGCTGTCTCGAACAAAGAATCTTGCTTTCAGGATATCGCTTCACAGTTCGTTTTTTGGCTTCTTCGACTACTCGCAAATGGAACGAGATCGTTGGTAACGCGACCAGATATCGACCGGATGTCTCGTGAGAGTCGCGAAATGACCCCAGGACACGTCCTGCTGACATTGTAGGTGATGGGACTGACGTTAGAAACCCGTGGAAACCCGTAGAGAAGGAACTTCGAACACTCTGGGCATTAGTGTGGTAATGGGCAGTAATTTAGGCACGTTTTGCGTCTGCTTTGTGGTTGAATGCCAAAAAGGGGAAATTATGTTTAAGTATAGTCCATTAGTATATTTTATGGAGTCCCTTTTAATAATAAATGAGGAATTTTAATTCAATGTGAGTTTGTTTGTAGGGTTTGTAGTGTTTAGCCCATTTTGCTAACTAGTAATTTAGTATTTATAACCCGCTGGTCAAGAAATAATTAATAATTCTGTATCTAAGTAGACAGTGTAACTATTTCAGTTCGGATTAGTAAGATTTTACTAATTCGAATAGTGCCAAGTTGCAAAGTTGCTTAGTACATATTATTTAATATAGTTTTGACTGCTAGGAAAAAGTTTAGTAAAGTTTTTGACTGAATTAGAGAAAATTTACTAATGTAGTATAGAATTATATTTATTTAGTACAGAATAACTAATTTATTTAGTATACATTTGACTGTTAGTAGAAAGTAACTAGTTTAGTAAAGATTTTACTGTGATTTGGTAAAAATTTACTAATTTAGTATAGATTTCTATTTATTTAGTATAGAATAACTATAATTGGTTTAGTATAAATTTGGCTGTTAGTAAAAAGTGACATTTAGTATGAATTTCAGTAAAAAATAAATAATTCATTTTGTAGGGATTTGACCATAATTAATAAAAAGTAATTCATGCATTTATTACAGATTTAACTGTTAATTAGTACAAAATTACAAAATTACTATAGATTTATATTTACTTATTATAGAATGACTAATTCGTTTAGTACAGATTTAGCTGTGAATTAGTAAAAGAAAAATAATAATACGAAATTGTCTTCACGGAAATTGAATAATTATCCAAAAGATGGCAGGGCTAGTTCCAAATAAGATCTGAGACCCAGTTGTAATTTCCTAATCCTTAAAGTAGAGGGGGGGAAGGGCCTGAACGTTGCTTAGAGGCCCCTCTACTCTGAGCGCCAGAAAATCGTAAAAGTGTCTTTGATAAAATTTCAATTTACTCAATTATTTATATTTGAATGTGAACTTATTCGATTTAAAACGTTTTCACTGATTCATTAATAGAAATATGTAAAGCTTACTGAAACTTCAGTACAATTGTATTGTTTTTTCATTCATTTCTCAGAAAACAGCGAACAGAATATAAAATATTAGTCACTGTCAAGAAGAGAGTAGATTTTTTAGTTAAGAAATTATTATTTTACTGATTGATTTTGCTAATTTCACTGATTGATTTAAAAAAATATAGTGTTTACTCACTGAGCTGCTTGCAGTAAAATTCGAATCTTTTATGATTAGAGGACTTTCCAGTAGATAAAAATTGCCATAAAAACTTACCTGAAACAAAAAAAAAGAAAAAATATTAACAATCATAAATATTTCTGAATGATTTTGAAAGTTTTAGAGATAATTTTTTAAGTCTAAAATCCAAGAGATGGTAATCAAAATTTCGAATTTCATACCATACCTAGAATAATAACTAATAATTATAAATAATAAATAATACTTAAACTGATAATTTATAATACCTATTTAGAATTCAATAACAGGATTAATAGTAAAAATATCTTCAAAAATAGAAGCTATGCCCTTTTTCTTTTTCACAACTTTTATTATATTTAATAATAATAAACTCAGTACAAAAAGAGGAAAGTATTTTATATTTAAGTATTTAAACAATGAAAAAGGGCTCTCTTTTCATTCTCTCAGCTTTCAAGCTACGAAATTCTTTCCACGGAATATTGCGTGCCTTGAGAGTCGCACGATTATCCGCTGAAAGGGATCCAACCGGAAATCTTGGGTAAGCCATCGCGAGAGTGGACATTTGGTCACACTGTCCCTTCAACTTCCGGGAAAACAGGAAATGAAACATGCCTTTTTTCTACCCAGACACACACAAATATATCAATGATTATAAAGATATACATACATAGATGTATAATTGTATATACATAGATGTATATTATAGAAATAGAGAATATATAATGATATAATTGTCAAGACATTCATCAGAAGTCATTAAATCATTCATTAATCAATGGAAAATCTTCTGAAAGAATTTTCGAAACATTTAACCCGGACATAAACGCTATAAAGCTCTAAATGTCGGTAATTGTCGGTAACAGAAATCTTGAATTGGAAGCAGCTGTAAATAAAGAATATTCATGTCGCAACTGTAACAACAGGGACCTTATGGGAAAATGCGGGAATTATACGGAAATTGTCTGGCAATTAGAGATGCAAAATCGAAAGTGGAACATCGATGTTTCAATAAATCGATATATCGGAAAGAGGTGTATCGATGTGGACGATACATCGGATCGAAAACATCGATACATCGGAAAAACATCGATGTTTTCGCTATTTTCAAAATTTACATAATTTTATAAGGCAATTATGATAAAAAAATTTATAAATATATACATATATATATTAAGGAACATTTATTTTTCAACTGAAAAATCTACTTGTAAAATTTCTTGAGCATGAAAATTTTGATATCTAACATCGAATCTTAACATCGTTAATTGGCATCGATGTATCGGAAGCAAAAAATCGATGCTAAAATATTGATATATCGATCAAAAACTAAATTACAAATTTCAAGTTAAATTTCTCTGAATAATTTGTCGTGACTCAATTTTCTATGGGAATTAGTCAGAAGCCGAATGTGTCATTATGTATTTTGGAAAAGCGAGCGATAAACAGGCCCTTTTACTTATCTGACCCGCTGACGTATATATAGCCAGCAATATACACGGATATTTTTATTTCCACACAGCGAGAGTTCGTTATTCTTTATCGCAGTGGCCTCTTTCTGCTTCACAGCAGGCAGCTTTTACCGCGGGCGGGTCCAGAATCTCCGGGGACTTAAGCCCCCAAAAAAAAAAACATTCCTGACCCTTAGTATAGTTGAGATGACCGTGAAAATGTCACCGCTTCTCTTTTCCATTCTTCAGTTGATGACGTAAGTCGCGGATAAAGAGAGAAAGCAAAATGTCGTCACGTTTATCTCATTTCATCTATTTTCAATTTTTTTTCGGATATATCAATTTAGATAATTGTAATTAACGGTTACTACCCGTGTATAAATTTCCAAACCTGCGGCTCAGACCGGTGATTAAACGCCCGGCCCGATTGCTCTTTTAAAATATATAAAATAGAATAAAAATCTGTTGTTTTCATACAATGTTGCAGCAAAGTTGCAGAAAAATTGACCAGTCGCTATCATATATTTTAGCAACTGTGCAGGAAATATTTCCAATTATGTCGCAGGCAATACTAAAGCAACATTGCAGTAACATTGCAGCAACATTGCGACATAATTGGGCCCTCTTTTCAAAGTCAGATAATTAAAAGTTAATTACAACCTTTTTCCTATTGATTATTCCTTTTAGTGGATTTCGAGAAAATTATAGGTGTATAATTTCATTGAAATCGCCCTCCGATATTAAAACGAATAGATCGCTTATAGTATTTCCAATCAAAAATCATTCGCATATCCCTTGTGTCACTGGGTTACTATACTTTGTAGTTGTGAATAGCGGACGTTTATCTCCATGTGATTTACGACGAAATCCAAGCGTTTCCCTCTGCGAGTTCAGGGCCGTACTCACGTCCATAAACCATCAAATGTTTCCGATTGGTCGAAACGTTTTGTCATTCGATAAGCATTTACGCAACGGTGTAAAATTTCGCACAAGTATGCGATATAAGTTACAAGCTCAAATTTTATTGCTTAAAAAAGTGAGCTAAATAGGTATAGTCAATAGGAAAAAGACGGATTTTAAATTTTTCTCTATATTTCGAAGTCTCTTTTGTAGGACGAAAGTTTTTTAAATTATTGGAACTTTTTGAAATCGAATCAGTGATTTTCTGTCTGTCTAAATATTTGAAAATTGATCCTAAAATCAGTAGAAAAAGATACTGAAATTTCATTGGAAGGTGTAAATGTTAAAAGTTTTAAATAAGGTACATATAAAATTGAAAATTTGACCACATTCGTATATTTGAAATGCTTTCAATTGAAAATTGTTTAATTTAAAATGCTTTCCATTTGGGAGCATTTTTGTTTCATATTTTGAATTGAAAATGATACAATTTATTATGCTTTTCATTTTCATTTCAAATTGAAAGCTTCTAAGCGATTTGCATTATTTAAAAATAAACAATCTTTACAGAGGTCACTTGGACTGAATCAAAATTGATATATTTCAGTTTCAAACAATTTATGTTTGAAATTGTTTGCTTTTGAACTCTTTTACTTATAAACTTAAATTTCAATGTAATTTTCTTGTCTTCAAACTTTTAATTTGAAATGATTCAATTTTGACTCTTTGTTAATTTAACATCATTGAAAAATTTATAACTTCATGTGCTTTTATCCTGATTACTAGACTTTGAGTGTTTTCAAGTCAAAATTGTTCAATTAGGAATATTTTCAATTTAAAATTCTACTTTTGAAAGCATTTTGATGAAAAAGTCTACAATCTTTTTCACTGAATAAAAGCAAAATTGCTTTAATCCAACCAGTAACGATTTTTCACTGATTGCTCTCTAAATTTCAATCAGTTATGATTTTTACTAATAGTAATCACTGAATCAATTTTAGCTATAAATAAGTTATTTTTTACTGATGAATCAGTAAAGTCAATCGGTTTTACAGATTCATTAGTAAAGAAATAATGGATTTTACAGATACAATTGAGTCACTGATTGAAATTAGTAAAAATCGTAAGCTTTACTATAGCAAAATAAATCAGTAGAGTACATGTACCAAAATTTTTACTGATTCAAATAGAGAAATTTAACTGATGCGGTTAGCGACATTTGAATAAAAATTAATTAAAGAATAACGGGAAATTTATTGTAAATATGGATTTTAAAATGAAAATGGTTAAAAATTTTATTTTCAAGGTCAAATTTATTGCACTAGTGAAATGCAATACAAAATTTAGAAGGGGGGAGAAACTAGAGTAAATTTTCGTGTTAGAATACCTTAGATAAGAAAATGGTGAACTTTTTCCTGGAAGTTTTACAATTTTCTTAAGTAATGTGTTCTTCTTGTTACATAGAATGTACTTCTGATGAAACCAAATATTATTATTATTATTAGGTACATATCAAATTAACTTTTCTTAGGTGGATCGAGTAGCTTGAATCTAAATTATATAAATTGTATTATAGACGATATCACAATAAAAGACCAATAATAAGCAATAAAAGTATCGAATAAATGTATTTAGTAAATACAGATTACAGAAATTTAACCTTCGGCATTGAAAACGTAGGTAATTGACGTGAAAGGTTCGTTTTGCATTTATAGCTACAGACTTCAAAGGGACCGTTAGAATTCCCCCCTGTTGCGTTCAAGAGTTTAAGGACACTTTAATATGGGGTGGGGCAGTGTTGAGGATTTCTCTGCCTGAGTTTTCTTCCGTTAGTCTATCTGTGATCATAAGGTCATAAAAATTTAAATTAAATCCGAAACAGAACATTTCCGATATTGAATGGAAACAATGAAATTTTCACGTTAAAGTTTTCCAGAGTTGGGAATTATACGATCGAAAAATTATTCAAATGACCTACGAATAAAAAATTTGTTTATATTCGACAATTCGTTAATCACTTCATCCATTATTAAATTATTTTTCATTTGTAAGCAGCTTCGTTCGCTTTATTTGTTGACATAACTTTATTCATCATTCGCCGACATTCATTCTGTATTCGAAATAAATAAACAAAATCGAATTCACTGTCATTCGAATAGAAGTTAATCGAATTTGATTTTGCCTCGGATTTTGTCCAACTCTAGTAGACTTTTTATGCTAAATTTGTCTGCTTTCAAATATATAATGGAATCCATTTATAAACAGAGACTTTATTTCATGAGTTGGAGATGATTTATTTCAATTAGCCAAAGACTATTGAAACAATGAAGAAAACTAGCTTTTAGCTTTTAGCTAATTTAATGTTTAAACAGATTTTTGATCGAGAAACCAGAGAAACGGTAAAGTCGGTCACGACCATAATGTAAAAGGCCAGCAATCCGGCACTGAAAATTCCGCCGCTGCGAATTGCTGGCGGTTATGGTAATTAGTTACGATAATCAGCACCTGCCGCGAGCCTTATGACCCGCGGATCAAGTCGAAAGGAATCTCCCAAGCATAAAAATAAAAAGAGAGAAAAAAATGGGAAAAATAATCAACCGTTTGAGATGTTTGATTTTCAATGTACTGGGATTTCGCAACCACGCGCATTATTTCATCTCATGAAATTAAATTATCAAAATGAGACTGTAGTTTATACTATTTTCAAAAATATCATGAACGTTGCTAAACAAGTTATTCTGGATTAAGTTTTTGAGAAGAATAATTCCGAATAATTCTATTGAGTTCATTCTTTCATGAACCAACTTTATTTGTCAACTTTTACTGATAAGACTTAATTTTTTTGTCAGATATCCTATTTTTAAAAAGTGGTATAACGAATTGTAACGAAAATGTTGCAGAAATTCTTGTTGCAAACCTGATTGGTTTTTTAACCACTTGAAGTTGTGAGAAGGAAACAATATTCCTAGAAACCTCTTGAAAAATTTTTAAATATCTTAAAATTCCTCGAAATTCCAGGAAAAAATTTAAAATTCCTTAAAACCATTTAAAACTTCTATAAACCTTTTGAAATCCCGTAAAATATCACGAAAACCTTAGAAATCGCTTAAATTCGTTGAAATCTCTTCAAATTCTTAGAAACCTCTTAGAATTCCTAAAAATTTCATAACATTTAGAATCCCTTAACAAAATCCCTTAGAATTCTTAAAAATCTCTTAAAATTGCATGAATTCCTTTAAAATTTCACGAAATATTTTTAATATCCTATAATTCTTTGGAATTTCGTAAAAATCATTTGAATCGTCTAAATCTCTTAAAATTCCTAGAAATATCTTCAAAATTTTAAAAAATCTTTTCAATGTCGTAAACATCACTTAAAAATCGTCGAATTCCCTTAAAATTCCTAGAAATCTCTTGAAATTCCTCTCTAAAAAGTGATTGTTTTCTTGTTCGAGAACAATTACGCTAAATAAGACAAGAATAAAATGAATAATTCGCAATGATTCAGTTTTAGAGATTCACAAATCGTTGAAAATAAAAAATCCATCTTTTGTATTTTCACTGCCGAGTTCACTGCGTAATCAATCAAATTCACTGTTTAACAAGCGGAAATTTTATCTGCTTTAATTCCCTGGTTCAAATTTACACAAAGCACAATTGGGCAATTTCAAATTACATATTTTAATATCTAAATTTGAATCAGTGAAATTTCTCTTTAAAAATCTTCAAAAATTGGGTAGAAATAATTCAATAAAATATCAGATTCAGTTACCGTTACCGTTACTAAAAAAAAAGTAACTTTTCCTGTCAAGCTTATTTCTTTTATAAAAATATATAAATATTAAATCGACCTCTCATTACGAAAGTTTCAAAAATGACGTCGCAATTACTATATCATAAAAGCAAATTAGAGTTGTGAATTCAGAACAAATGAATTGTACTTAAATAAGTAATTGAACTTAAAATTATCCTACTTTATAAGTTAAGAATGGACTATGTATTTCCAAATGTTCATAAAACGTAGGCTTAAATAACTATGCAGGTATTTCATTTAACGAAGAATAACATTGTTACATTAGATTTCGGGTTGTCTTCCGTGATTCACGTCACAGTTGTCCCTTCTTCCTCACTAATTGGAGGCAAGCTTCTATTCTATTCTTCTATACTATTTCCGGACTACCTGCGAAATTCTTATTACAGAATTACCGGAATACCGAATTATCTGTACCCTTACTACCTGAAATGTTCTGTACCATTTTGACAATATACTTTACAACTTGAAAACAAGTCCTAATTGAAAGCAGCTGCGAAGGATCCCAGAATATGATGGATTTTGACTTTGGTTAGTGGCAAATTCAATTACAAGGTACATCTCCGCATAGGCCCAAAGCTGGCTATTTGTATTGTTATGAGTCTATTCCCGCCTACACTATACTTTGAATGTTCTTTCTTGGCCGTGTCCTTGGCAGAGATTATATAGGTTCTTCCACATTTCCATAATTCTTGAGGGTATTTTGCAACTACTCAAAGGGTTGTAGCGAGGTAAATTTTTGTCCTCGACAACGTCTTGAAAAAAATTTGAGAAAAATATATATTGAAGAACATATTACAGATAAATGCATACTCTCATCGTTTCTCATCTATGTACGTAATACAGTAGCATACACATTAAAAAAAGACCCTCTTTTCGAAAAATTCCTGAGAGACGAGTGACGAGAACGATCAGGTTTCCTCACGGATCTTCGGTTTCGTCGCGAAAATTAATCCCTCGAATAGGGCCATATCTCCCACATGTGTGGGGAAAAAAGTGTCACTCTCGGTGTCAATTTTATGAACAGGTGCGATGGTAGGGTGTCCGAAAGTATTGTATACATACTTTTTGGGATGTAAAAAACAAAAGAATGTTTTGCTTCCTGGAATATGGAGGTATCAGCTTCTGTTTGGTGTCGAAATTAGTTAATGTAATAATGTGATAATTACCACCAGAAAATAGGGAAATAAATTAAATTTTTCAATTTATAAGTATATGTTAAAGTTCTTGTTTAAGTTAATGTTAAATTTTTAAGGACGTATACTAAAAAGAGACAATGAAGGTTGTTACACCTTCACTGAGAAAAAAATACTCGGAAACCAATAAAAATATACTTTTCTATATCAATATAGATCTCGTTCAAAAGCAGATATTTTATTGATTCATATATACTATAAAATTTATAGTATTATTACTATTGAACGAAGATGATTAATTTTTGTTTCATTAAAAATTCATTTGAATCTTCGTTTGAATCATTAAAAGATCTGCTTTTGAACGAGATCCATTGATTCAAAAGTATATATTTATTGATTTCCGAGTATTTTTTTCTGAATTTTGAAAGTGGTTATTTATATTCAATTCAGCAAAAGCTATCAGATCCTATATTTTACTGATTTATTTTGCGGTAGTAAAGTTTCGATTTGAAACTTTTTAAATTTCTTGAATACAATTTCGAATATTGCACGATTGATTGAAATGGAAAAGCGCTTTCTATAAAAAATGAGAAATGAGTTATACAGAATCAAATTAGTAAAGGTCAATCAGTTACAAAACGAATCAGTTTATACGATTTTTACTAATTACAATCAATGAGTCAATTCTAGGTATAAAATCCATTATTTCTCACTAATGAATTTGTAAAACCGATTGATTTTACTGATTCGTCAGTAAAAAATAACCGAATTATAGCTAAATTTTGCTTTTATTCAGTGAAAAAGATTGAAGAATTTTTAATCAATGCTTTCAAAAGTAGAATTTGAAATTGAAAATATTCCTAATTGAACAATTTTGACTTGAAAACGCTGAAAATCTAGTAATCAGGATCAAAAGCATATGAAATTATAAATTTGTCAATGATGTTAATTTACAAAGAGTCAAGATTGAATCATTTCAGATTAAAAGTTTGAAAAAAAAGAAAATTACATTGAAATTTAAGTTTATAAGTAAAAGCGTTCAAAAATAAACAATTTCAAACATAAATTGTTTGAAACTAAAAATGAACAATTTTTAATCAATACAAATCGCCTCTGTAAAGATTGTTTGTTTTTAAATAATGTAAATCGCTTAGAAGCTTTCAATTTGAAATGAAAATGAAAAACATGATAAATTGCATCATTTTTAATTCAAAATATGAAACAAAAATGCTCCCAAATGGAAAGCATTTTAAATTCATCAATTTTCAATTGAAAGCATTTCAAATATACGAATATAGCCAAAATTTTCAATTTTATAGGCATTTTATTTTAAACTTTTCACATTTAAACCTTCCAATATGTTGTCAACACATTGAAAATTTGATTAGTTTTTGTAAATTGCACGAATTGTGTGAATACATATGTATATCGAATTTGAAAACTGTTTTCAGATTATTTTCATTGTCAAAACGATTACTAATAAGAAAGTTGTATAAAAATAGAAAATACTTTAAAGTGATTAGAAAGAAATCAAACAGGTACCGTTACAAGAATTTTAAAGTATTGAAATAGATTTCATGAAATTTTGAGTAATTTTAAGAAATATGAATTGATTTTGCGAAATTTAAAGGAATTTCACCAGATTTTCATGATATTAAAGACATTTTAAGATATTGTATAGAATATTTCTTAATATTTAATATTTCTTAATATTTCTTCAAACTTTGTGTATCTGCTAAATCTTTTCTTGACCCCGCTTAAAGGTTTAGGCTCAACGCGGGCCACTTGAGTATTTCAGAAATACATACAAATACGACCTTGAGTTTGGTTTTATTTAGTGAGAACCTATTGCAAATGAAAGGAAGAAGAAAGAAGCATTTAAACCATTGGAAATTATTTCCTTTACCTCCGCAACCTCCGTCTTATTATTTATGAAGAGACCCTCGCGAGGACCGAAGACAGATTTGAGAAAATAACATTGGTAGCCTCAGAGTAAATACTATGAACAAGCGCATAAATCTACGACGTGAAAAGTTTGAAAATTAGAGAAGAGGATATTATAATCTTAAGGTTCACGAGGTGACGGGGCTCTTTGCAGAATGCAAGTACTTTAAGATTTATTCTAGGATAAGGCCACAATTCAATGCCTAGTCCTCTAGCTTCCTTCCCGAAAGACAACCTGACCAATGTATTGTTCTTTAAGGGTACTTTTGGTACATCATTTGTTCTGAATTCACAGCTTTAATTTGCTTTGATTTCACTGTCATTTTTTAAACGTTCATAATGAAAGATCGATTCGCATCTTTATTTCACATCTTCATTTCACATCTTAATACCACATTTTATGTTTTAGATTTAACAGGTTAATGTGAAAATGCACTGTGAATTTCGAACAAAAGAACGAAAAGCGCGCAAAGCGAAAAACGGAAGTCGAAAAGCAAAAGTTAAATAAACACCATAATTCTTCAGTGATAATGATTTTCCTATTCACATTTTCCTATAATTTTTCGCGATTATAAGAAATTGCAACTTCAATTAGTCATTAACAATTTCAACTGCCAAAAATAAATGGTTTCAATAACTCACCAAAAATAATCTTCTCAAACTAATATATATATCTGTGTAAACTATAAACTTCTCATATCTCAATATGTAAATGCTCCGGCAATTATATATTTTGGTGCCTCGCCTCCTCCCAAGTTTAAGAAAGATTTCTATTGTTAACAGGCAACAGAATCTAAGGAAAAAATTTATGGGTTTATTTGCCTGTTGAAATCTTTACGTGTTTCAACAAGACAAAATTCCCCGTTAATGACCCAAGCGGCAAACTGACCCACCTAATCTTTGAAAATCCCCGTGACGTCAAGAAATTTATGGAAACATAATCAATGGGCTAGACACTTATAGAGGCTACATCTCGGGCTACATAGTATATTTATTTGTTTCAAAAGGAAAAGTGAAATTTCGGGGATAGAGGGATTGAAGTAATGTTAACCTTCTATAGATAGTTATGCCGTTCTATCTGTAATGACGATCTTCAGAAGCCGAAAACTCGATTCGCTTTTCCATTCCTCGTCTTCCTTTCGTTCAATAAAGAAACAAAGGAAAAAAGACGCCTCCAAGAATTAGAGACTCTCCTAATGGCAAAGAGGACGTGTTCTTAATAAAGAACCTACATAATTCTTATGGCTTTCGCTTTTTCATCTATCTTTAATATGATGTTTTTTACATTTACTATTTTAAGTTACAAGTCTAACCTCATAGCTCTGCTTATAGTTACACATGTCTCTCTTTGACTATATTAAGGTAAATTCGGATATATATGTCTAAATTAGGGCGAATGCTGATATGGTTATGTAACTCTAACTCGCTATATGTTAGTTACATGTGCATCTTGAGGTAGATGTATAAGTATGGCAAGACTGCACATATATACATTACATGCATGCCCATGTGCGTATTACCCTGCAGATATGTGCATCTCTCTTTACATGCATACACCAAAGGTTTACCCTCTGCATATCCCAAACATGTGCATTTCCGCAATGCATGCACGTGCAATTGCACATGTGCGTTTATTCGCGCGCACACAAGCATATTTGCAATATCAATGAAGATGTGTGCAAATGTACAAACATAGAAGCCTCTACGTGTGTATTTTAACGCAAAGGTGCGCATGTGTCTGTTTTAACGCAAACTTCCCTATGTGAATGTTTTAACGCTTTGAACCTGTGTGCGTTAATAGAACACGTGTGCGTTACATTCGTGAGCATGTGTCTGTGTGTGAGGGTCTCGGTTTCCTGCCCCGCAACGCCACGTTTTACCACCCTACACCCTCGGATGTAATGTACTAGGTAGGGACCAGCCGGGCAGAAGAGCCCACGACGACGACCCACTACCGCGCCATCGACTCGGTGTAAATACACGTCCAGAGGCAAACGCGACCGTGTTCACGACCGAGGGAGGTACGACCGCGGCATTGAGTTCGACAGAAGAGCGAGTGAGCCAGGCCCCTGAGGCCTGAGTTAGCTCGCGATGGAGAAAGCAGGATAGGATCCTTACAGTGGCTCTAGTCTAGTGTATATATCTATATAGATATAGCACTAGACCACTATCTCTACTACTATAGATGTAGCTGTAACTCTAGCTATATCTATATAGTAATAGTGGTGTTAAGCTATAGCTATAGCTATAGCTACCTATAGCTATACCTAGCCTATCCTATATCTATCTGCCCACCTATAATCTACCTCCGTGCCTTCGTACCTATAGCTACCTCTACCTACCTACCTAGTTTGCTTGGCCCTCGCCATTGGCAAATCTCACCCGCCGAATGACGCGACTAAGGATAAAGCTGATATTTTCGGGGTAGCGACGACGCCTCGGTCACGGTCTGGTCCCTTTGTTGCGTGCCTTGGAAAATTAGGGTCTGAAGATAAAGCCGCGCGTCCGGTTTTCGGAGATACGGCTTTGGATACGGTTTAGCTGTATATTCTCCTGAGACTCTTGAAAGCACGAAGATGGAGGCGTATTCGCTATTTAGGTTCGAGTTTAGGCCAGCACGATTTAGGCTTTAAAGA
Organism: Synergus gifuensis; assembly: GCA_904066015.1. NCBI lineage: Eukaryota > Metazoa > Arthropoda > Insecta > Hymenoptera > Cynipidae > Synergus > Synergus gifuensis. Next base: position 1,818,533 of record CAJFCO010000119.1, read on the forward strand.
GGATTTGTGTTCAAGGTGACAAGAATGATGCAGATTGCGCATGTCTCTTATAGAAAGAGGTACATAGCAAGCTGTTTCCTCCGATTTTTCAGCACCTACTTCCTGAAGGGATTCATCATCCTATCAATCTTGATTGATGGGCGCATTAATTGACCCAGGGGCATCCTTTGGATCTCGAATCCAGCAAGTGGAACTTTCTACCCTAGAGCTCTCTCGCTATTTGCGTATAAAAAAAATCGACCTCACATTAAAACGCAAAATGGCAACAACCATTTGCATTCTGCATAACATGTTGATTTACCCAATAGCGACACTTATCTTTCATGGAGTGTCAACAAGAACAGTTATTAACTTCCCCTCTCAATTTCCCCTCTTGTTAATTGTCATATTCACACCCATCGATCTCTTAAGATTTGATATTTATCCAAACACTCAGATAAATATATTATCAATATACAATTATATAAATATATATCTATTATCTATATATTATATATCTAATATCTATATCTATTATCTATATTATCTATTACATAATATCATATACAGACATTTCCCGCGAATCTACGCACAATACGCAACTCACAATTGTACACATACATATGTACATACGCGCAGAGAACTGCTTACACGTAATGAAGGACTCACACACATATACAGTCATACATAAACACATATACTCGTATGATAGACACATATATAGATAGACACACATATACATATATACAACAAGGTACGCACACACAGAGGGCAAATTCGCACACAGGAAGAAAGCACGTGCACGCGAGGAGTCGAGGGAGCGAAAAGGAGAGAGGAGAGAGGGGTAAGGTTAGGAGACAGCTGCAGGCCATGCGAGGGTCCGCCGACCAGGTCTGGCCGTTTACCGCGGAATACACAAGCGCCCGGTTCCCCCCAACCCCCCTTGCCGTGAAGAACGCTCTTCTCGCCGCTACACCTCTCGCCGCGTTGCCTGCTTCCCCCTACGCTTCACCCCCTCTGAGCCAACCACGCGGCAGTCGCTGAGGAGTGTTTCCAACTATCCCAGCAACCCCCCGCCCCCTCTGTCCCTCGCCCTTTACCATCAAGTCCGCGCGGTATATAGCCATACCCAACGACCCAAACCCTTGGCGCCCCTTTGCTCTTAGCCGCGATGCGAGACCCGCGACGAACGGAGGGCGTAGGGAGCTCAACGAGCTCCACGGGCAACTTCCCCGTAACTCGCGCTCCGGTAAATTTCCACGGAGAGACCCTATAGTATGGCTCTCAGGTTTCTCTTGGGTTTCTCATCTCTTCTCTCTGTTTCCTTCGTCGTTGGTGTCTTTAGTTTGGATGGTTGTTTGGGGTTGAGGGGGGTGACGTATAGTTGCAATATAGGGTTAGTATGGTTGGAGTAGAATTCTTGGTTTTGAGAAAATCGGGAAGAGAAATTAATTTAATTAATGGAAGGTAGACGAGTTGTGAAATGTATTTTCGTATGAGCTGAAGAGAAATTGAGGAAGTTGGGGGTGTAGGAGTGATCAGCGATTAATTGATGCACGAGGGATTTGGAGAGATTCATTATTGGAGAGAGTAGGTCGACGGTTTTGTGATTATGTATGTATTTAGTTTTCAGGTGGCTGAAGCTTTAAACATTCAATTATATTATCTGCCCTATAGATAGCGAATTAGTACATTAGCGTGTATCATGAAATTGGTTTTAATTTTTTGAAACTTTAAATCTAAAATTTCTTCTTTTTGGTGAGAAAATTCTATTTTTTTAGATTTTTATATTAATAATTTATTCTATTTTATTAATTATTATTTTATTATTTATTTATTAATTATTATTTTATAATAATTAATTTTTGAACTTTAATTTCTACAATTTTAATTATTCAATCTTGTGCAATGCAGAGAGTTGAAAAGAAATTTTATTAATACTTGTCCTTGGTTTCAAAAATCACTTTTTTTTCAAAAATTTTGATAAAACACTTTTTAGCGACCTCTATATAATTCTTTAAAAATAAGAAAAAAATAGGAAATCATTTTCTTACCAAAGGAAAGAAATTTCAGATTTAAGATTTTCGAAAATCAAAAACAAAGGATTTCATGAGGCACCCTAATGTTAAAAAAAATTTACTTGAATCAAAGAAATGTAAATCTGAATATACTCAACAAAATATTTTTTTTATCGAGAGAAATTTTTCACGCAACAAAAATAATTTTTTCCATTTGAAAAATACTACATACTTCTTGAAACAAGAAAAATTTTCTGCAATCAAAAGTTAATTTATTATTTCGTTGGATGTTTTCAGCAGGATTCTAGGGAATTAAAGGTAAATTCTAGTTGAATTTATAGAAATTAAAAATTAATTGAAGAGAATTACAGGGAATTAAATATATAGAATTTAATCGATTATTTCCATGTAAAAGATTTCAGGATGAATTCTACGTGAATTCAAACAATTCTAGATGAATTTCAAGAATTTGAAATTAATTGAAAATAATTTAAGAGAATTTTAAACAAACAAAAAATTTAAGAGAATTCTAATAAGGAAACATATTGACGTGTGTCCCTCTCCGATTTTGATGAAACCCATTTAAAAAAAAACAAAGCGGCACATGTTTCTTTTTATTGACCAAAAAAAATTTCTAAGGGGTAAAAACGACCCCTAATGTTCACACCAAATATAAATTTTATTAGTTTTAAAGTAAACTACTCAATATTTCTTAACAAAATCAATTGGATGTTATTCGGTTTTGAATTACGAATTTGTGCGTTGTATTTTTTCCATCGGAGGTTGCTGCTTCTACTTTTTTTTTATTCTTTTTTTTAGAATTTCATTTTTTTCATTTTTCATTATAATAACCAACTGCAGCTTTATGAACTCTGTGAAGACTATGTCATAAAAAGCAAGAAGAAAATTGAAGTTTATGTGGTCCAGTACTTTTTCTTTAAAAATTCCCTTTAGTCGGTAAACCACCCGTATATTCAATTTATTAGGGGTTTTTTTACCCCTTAAAAATGTTTCTCAGCCGATAAAAAAATATACCTCCATATTTTTCCGTGTAAGAATTGGAGATGAATTTCAAAGAATTCAAAAGCAGTAAAGGGAATCAATAATAAATTTTTAAAAATTCAAAGATTATAAGGCTAATTCAAAAGAATTCAATGTTAAGGGTATGTGATACTTTACCATAAGAGCAAATTAGTTATACCTATTATATATTCATAATAATAAATATTTTTAGTAAATAAGAGTCAATAAACCTTCGTTTCATGTAGACGAAGGTTTATTGACTCTTATTAGCTAAAAATTTTTATTATTATGAATGTATAATTGGTATAACTAATTTTCTCTTATAGTAAAGTATCACATGCCCTTAATGCAGCGTAAATTTAATTTAAATTCACTCTCCATTCCCAGTTTTCCTAGTGGCCACTCGATTATTATACCGACCGCTGATTAATAATAGATTAATTGAAAAATGGTAAATACAGCTTTTTAAAGAGTGCTGTTGTTGTAGATGATTGATACGATAAAACTTTTTTGCCTCGTCTCGAGTGTCATAAAGGTGCATTTAGCCACAACTCTTCTTACAGTTTCATGATTGAAAGTTGGCTTTTCAAATATTCTATGTGAGTTACTTTTGCTTATTGAAACACAGTCAGAAGTTTAAAAGTAATCTTTCCCCCTTATATTTGTGCATTTAAAAATTGCACAAAATATTTAACAGGAGTGCATACAGTAATAGTCGGTGACAGCAAAGGACGAGCTTAATTGACTGATTACGGGTTGTAACCGCGTAAGTGGATGAGGACAGGATTTATGGTTTTTAGGGAAGAGAGGTTTACGATGGAAGAGAAAGATGGGGTCGAGATGAGATACAGTTCAGCGAGTTGTTTAGAGTTTGGAGTTTCACGAGAAGTTGTCGAAGGTTATGATTTCTGTAATTTCTATTGCTGGGAGAAAAGAACACAAGGGGATTTCAAGATTTAAACGCTCCGATTCTTTCAACAATGATCAAATGGTATAAGGGGGAAAGATTACTTTTAAACTTCTGACTGTGTTTCAATAAGCAAAAGTAACTCACATAGAATATTTGAAAAGGCAACTTTCAATTATGAAACTGCAAGAAGAGTTGTGGCTAATCAACTATCAATAATCAATAATCAATAAGACCAGAATTGTCGACAGTGAAAACATTATAGTGAAAACATAATGCTATAACGTCATGTAACAACATGGTTAAGAGAAGTCCTCAAGTTTAGAAAAGTTTGGCATTTCCGACTTGTCAGGCATCACGGGTCATTTGGAACTTTCCGATAAATCAACACTTTGCCGAGGCTAAACCGTCGCGACGAAGGGGCTTTGAATCTGGCCATTTCGTCCCTGGTCATTCTTTCTTCGTGATCGATCTTCCGCTTCGAGTATCGAGCGTCGCCATCGCTTTGACCCTGCCAGTTTGAACCGTCATTGAGTCGCCCGAGGCTATGCTATACCGTGGGGGTGGCATGGCGAAGCTTTCTTCCCCTTTCCCAGTTCCCCATTTGCACCATGGGAGTCCAGAATCCGGAGTTTAGGGCCACCCGCAGCGAAGCGGGGAAAATCGCGACAATCGCGGTTGGATACTATGCGACGCCATTTTAGGGACCAAGGGTCGGTCACGTCACCAAATCTCTTGAGTTTTACTAGACGCTTTTCCTTGAAAAACACTCAATAAAGAGGAATGCACCGTATCTCCCAAGATTATTTAACGCTTCGAACCGTTTAAATGCTTCAGATACCGAGGCTTCATGTACAAACAGTTGGGCACGAAAAAAATGGTAAGTTTCCTTGCTTTGAAGAGTTGTAAGAATTATCATTTATTCTTTATTTAATCTTTTTTATTTAATTCTAAGTTCTTTGATCTGATATTCTAAGTTTGGTATTTAAAATGTAATTCAGGGATTGCGTGCAGCGACAGGCGACAGATAATTATATGTTAGACGTAGACTTATTAACATGCCTTTCATTTTTAAACTCCCTTCCATTTCAAGTTGGCATTCAAACCCTCAGTTGTTGATTAATTCAGCGATTTAAGTGACGGTTTATAATACTTGGAAGAAGTGAAATATTTAAAATACTTATATGTGAAATATTTGAGTTTTAGGATATGTACATTTCTTAGGTTGAGAGTCCAGTATATAGTATGTATCAGAGAGGCTTCCAATCTGTTGATGCTGAGCAGATTTAGAAGTGATTAAATGATATAATTCTATGATAAAAAAAAAGTCTTAATGAAAAAGCATTAGTGAAAAAGCTTTAATGAAGGGATGGTTAGTTATTGAAGCTATCAAAAGAAGGGTTTTTGATAACCAATATGAGAAGAGCTTATCATATAGAAAGCTTTATTAGTGCTCAGAGAGTTAAAAATATTGTTATTGCCAATGCGGAAATATTTTATGAACAAGAAAACGATGCAACGAGCGCTTGAACAATTAGCAGAATTCTTAAAGTAGAAAATAAGTTTCACCATTTGTTAACACAAGATGGGTTTCATTGGAAAGAGTGAAAAGGTGATTTTTTAAAATGAAAATATAGATGAGGAAAATAGGTGACAAAAAATTGTAACAAACTCTAACCAACAAAACGGAGATATTAATGCATTTGACTAAAGGCAAAAAGAAAATAACGTTAAAAAATTAAGAATTCAGGAGCAATTCAATGGAATTGAAAATTAAAAAGAATTTAAAATAACTGAAAAGAAGGATTTAAAAGAATTCAAAGAAATCAAGAGAACTTTAAACAATTCAAGGGTGAATAGAAAAGAATTTAAAACCATTTTAAAAGATTTCTTTTGCAGTTAACAAGATTTCAAGATATTTCGAATGATTTTGCTTTCTCATAGAGTATTTTTATAATATGTACTTTATTAATTTTAGTAAAATTAATTTTTCGACTATACAATATAACTTCCCAAATAATCAAAATTCAAAGCTGATGTAACAAGACAAAAGAATCCTTGTTCTTGATTAATAGATGAACAGCTCACATCGTGTTTAATTAACTAATGTTTGTCCTGCATCCGGAAAATTCTGGGATTAGGCGCAAAACACGAGGCAATACATGACCATCTGAAGAGAAGAGAAACTCTACAAATCAAAAAGCGTTGCCTCTTTCGCGGAAGGTAAAATTTACGGGTAAAAAATGGGAGGCGATACGTGATTTCCTTTCGATAGGAGAGGATTCGCGTGGGGAATTTCGAAATTTTCAAGCGATAAAAAAAGAGATCGATAACCACCCTCGTTGGACCGGAACACGTAGACCTTCTCACGTACGCGTCGACCGCTCACACGGACAGGGTTGTGCACTCACACGAATGCCCGCACCCGCGTAATCGCTCCCAAAGAAGAAATCCCCGAAGCATCGTCGTCGCAGAAGCGGAGGCGGAGGAGGCGGTGAAGGAAGAAGAAAACGGGCTTTGCTTTGGTAGTGGTGCAGCTGCTGGCGATGGTGTGGTCGTGGCAGTCGCAGCAGGATGCGAAAGTGGAGAAGTAAAGTAAAGTAAGGACCGAGGGACGAAGGACGAAGGACGAAGGACGCGAATGTTGAGGATGCGAGGAAGAATTACGACGGAAGAGAGAGAAGGATGCAGGGCTGTAGCTAGTTGATTGGCAAGATCGATTGGCTCGTATTTTCTTCCTTAAATCGGATTCTGCCTCTTATCGATCAGATGATTAGACAGTGGTGCTACATTCCTTAATAATAATTAACTCTAAATTGATCATCCGCCATTATTTGTAACAGGTTCTACATATGTAATGTCAAATAAACGGTTCTTCAATTACATCAGTAATCGCAGTATCTATTTTCATTAAATGAGGTGAAATGCTGATTTTTACAAATAAAAGCAGATGAGAAATAGGTGTCAAAAATTGAAACAAATGGAGATACGAAAAAATGTGGGTAAAAGGGAAAAGAAACCTTGAAAAAATCCGGAATTTCCAATAAATAAAATTTTAAATAAAGAACTCAGAAGAAATTCAGGGTAATTTGAGAGAATTTAAAAGAATTCAAGAGGAAGAAAGAGAATTCTAAAGAAATCAAAAGAACTTTAAACAAATCACGGCAAATTCAAAATTCAATCAAATTCAAGAGGAATTTAAGAGAATTTTGGGTGAATTCACAAAAGTCTTTCCAGTCCGGAAAGATCCTAATAATTCCAATATTAGTAGTTTATTATTTGATTCAAAACTGATTTAAAAATAATAATTGAAAAAAGCTGAAAAGGTGTTAAGATAAATCAATAATCTATGATTAATGCTTTTCAGTTATGTTTAATTGAAAAGTTCCTAAGCAATGAGATTAAATTACTGAAAGCGAAAGAATGAGATGCAATACAAAACAGAATTGAATCGCATTAAATCTGATCAAATCGCATTCAAAATGTTAATAATTTTCAATATTTTTCAATCCGACGTTTTTTACAGCTCTATGACAAAGCAAATCATATTTGCTTCCAAGGAGTAACGAGCCTCAATAAACAAAAGTTTATGGAACTATCACAGCTAGTTTCAGAATATATATTCAGTCTTGCATTGTCCGAAATTATATATCACGATACTTGCCTATAGATATAGTTAACTGCCTTTCTTAGAATGAACGCATATTTTTCACGTTACACATCTTTTTTAGATACTCAGGAGCTGATTTGTCTCTCTTTGGTGTTTTGTAGTCCCACGCCAATGTAAAACTGGGATTTTGCATGCGTATGCAGAACTCGACGTGCTCAAAGTTCGCGTATTAGTTCGCGGCGGTTTATATAGCGCGCGAGAATCGAAAGCCGATCGTTTCGCGGCTTTCTTGCGACGAAGTTGTGAGAGCTACGCTTTTTAGTCATGCTCGTAAAGCCCGAAGGGGGCAGCAATCGATAAGCTGTCAATTTCCTGTTGCATCGTTATGACCCTCGCCTGGTGCATCTTCCGTGTCGGCGACGAACGATTTTTTTTCCCCTTGAACAATCAACCGACTTCTACCACGATGCATATAAGCGTAATACATAAATTGATCCCCGATACTCGAAATGGCCAATTAACTGGCAAATAAAAGCCTGGAGGAAAATATTTCAATTCTGTAATTCATAAGTTATAAAAGTATAAAACCTTGCCAATTGCTACCTTGTTAATCTAAAATCTATAAAGAGAAGAAAAATATAATGCGAGAGATTCGAGATTCAGGATAACTTGGTATTCTACCCATTCAATTTTTTTGTATTCGAGAACGACCTTTCGAGGACGGGATCGTGAAGAGTAATGACAGTTTCGTTGAAGCGCTTGAAATAATCACTTTCCCTCATAAGGACATTGTAAAGTCGGGAGAGATTTGTCGACCTTCTCGAGAAAATATTATTCGACGCGAGCGTAGCCAGGAAGAAAGGCAAGAAGTCGAAGAGAAAGAAATGCCATCGAAGTTTCACCGATGAGCCGAAAATCGTTAATTATGTAAGACTACTTTCAACCTCGAGGAAAAAAGTCTGTTTTTATAAAAAGAGAGGCTTTTTTCTTTAAACGATGCTCTCTATTGTGTCGTTCGAAAATTTCGAGATTAAAAATAGATTCCTCCAGTTTTTTTTTTTTTTTATTGACAGGGAGCCTATAAAAGTCTCTATTTCGAAGGCGATAAAATTGTTTTTTATGTATTTGAAGACTATGCAAGACGACTTAACCTCGTGTCGCGCGGTGAAAATTAATCGCTTGGGCAAGACGGATTCTGGGTCTGGCATTTTTAAACTACGTATTCGCGAGGTTCAAGTCCGAATGGCCTCTACGTTCTACAATGTGTTTCTTCGTAGAGACCATTTATCGTCGCCGTCACTTTGTCGTGGAGCCTCACGATAGTCGCTCTCAACACAAACACACACTCTCACATTTAAGCACAAGCACAAACACCATTTCTTGCACAGACGTGGAGCCACGTGTCTGAGTATGAAGAGAGCTAAGGATTTATGCCAGCACCTCAAAACCGCAATGCCGTAAAAAAAACAATCCCTTAAGCTACACCTAGAGCCACTAACTAAACGTAATAAATTTTTCAGGTTCATTAGATTGATTAAGTTTCATTTTCAATTTTTTAGAAATATTGAAATTTTTCATTTCATTAAATATTTTGTGTGGGCACTTAGGAACAAAGAGAGCGTGACGCGCTTTTTTTCTATTAGGAAAAAACTAAGTTTAAGAAGTTTTAACGTATTTCAAAAGATTATCATGGGATCTTTTGGGATTTTAGGAAATTTCAGGGGATTTTGATTTGGAAATTGGATTTGAAAATTTAGAATTGGATTCCAGAAATTTCAGCGAATTGTAAGGAATTTTACTATTTTTAGGGAGATATTTCATGTAATTTCTAGAAATGCTAAGGGATTTTGAAGGACTTTAAAATATAACAGCTTTTCAGGAATTTTATAGTTTTAAAAATATTTCATACAGAATTTATAAGAATTTCAAAGAATTTAAAGAAAGTTCAAGAGATTCCATGGAATGTATCAGAATTTTAAGGAATATATTGTATATTAATTAATATAAAACGATTGCGTCGGATTTTGAGGAATTCAAAAAGATTTCATTGTAATATTTCTAGGAATTTTACGTATTTAAAGAGGTTTCACGAAATTGGTGAAAATTTTAAGAAATTTTAAGCGATTTGAAAATATTTCGAGATTTTATTGGAGTTTCTAGAAATTTCAAGGCATAAAAAAGAAAAATAAATAAAACAAAAAGATTTAAAAGATAATTAATCTTTAATCTTTTAAAAGATTTCATAATATTTTAAGGTTTTTATAACTGATTTCAAAAGCTTATATTGAAATTATCAAGAATTTTTATAGATTTCAAGGGATTTCAAGAGACTTAAAAAGACTTCGAGAAATTAATAACACTTGAGTTTCCAGAATTCCAAAAGATTTTTTTCAATTTTTTACGAATTTTAAGAGATTTCTTGGAATTTGAAGGTATTTCAAAGATTTCAAAAAATTTCTTGGTATTTCAGGAATTTGAAGATATTTTAAGAAATTTTACAAAATTTCCAGGAATTTTAAAGAATTTGCATAATTTGAAAGATTGAAAAATGAGATTTTTAACAAATTCCACAGAAATTTAAAGATTTCTAGAAATTTTATATGTAATTTCATGCAATTTCAAGGGATTTCAAGTGAATTAAGGGAATTTCAAAAGATTTCAAGAAATTAAAAAAAAATTTCAAAGGATTTCAAAGGATTTCGTAAGATTTCAAAACGTATTTAATAATTTAAAAAAATGTTATACATTTTAAAAAGCATTAAAGTATTTTAAAGAACTTATACCTCGATTTATACAGAATTTTAATAGATTTCTTGGAATTTAAAAGTAGTTGATGTGATGTAAAAAAATTTCAAAAAATTACATATACCATAATAAGAGATATAAACCATATACGAATTCTATAACATTATTTATCATATATTAAACCAAATTAGAGTTTACACAAATACTGAATTATAGTTTCCATAAAATTGCAACCTCTCTTTAACGAAACGATTACAAGAACTTTTTCAATGATTTCAAAAAAAACCCTAAATTAATTATTTAACTTCCCCGGTACAAACCCCCACCCCTCCTCCCACATATCTCTTGTCATCCCATCAAGAGAGTCCCAGAAGCCATTTCTCGATCGCTTCACCTCCCCATTAATCTTCTAATCTCTCAATCCCCTCTTCCATCATCCCTATCGATTCCCACTGAAATTATTCAATCCTCCCACTTATCGATCTATCCTATCGATCCCTTTCAATCTCTCCCCTCCCCACAAATCGCTACCAGTGGCGACGCGATCGCCGCGAACTAACAACCCGCGTGGAATATTCTTTATCTGCAATCAACTCCTCGCTTAAAAAAAAAAAAAAAAAAAAAAAAAATTGCAAAAAATCACTAGATTCTCGCGCCGGATGAAATATCGCGATTTCAATCGCGATCGCGAGCGCCTCTACCGCGTATAGATCGCTCGGGGGCAAAAAGATCGTAACGAGCGGGCAGCGTTCGCGTTTTGCTGCCGCCGACTTGGCGTCGATCTTTCACAGCGTGGTGTTGTTGTATAATGTATATATATAAACCCCAGAGCCGTTACACGCACATACGGGTACGTTATATAGCCGTCCGTCGGACGGTTATCCTTCCGCGAAAGACCGTGAGGGAAGCAGGTGAAAATTAATTGTACGGGTTACCAGCTCGTTCAAGGAGCGTGTATAGGCCTGCCTTGGCGCAAAGTGTGAGTCTCGAAGTACACAGGACGCGTCGATCGATTTTGCCCCCTTTCCCCCTCTTGTAACCGGCACCCCACGTTTCCCTCCCCCTATTCCATCGCCTACCTCGCCCATGATGCCCCCCTCTCTCTCTCGCTCCTTTACCGTTTCCTCGAGCCTCTCGCGCTTTCTCTCTGTCCTTCTCCGTTTCGCGCTGACCTTATCTCTCTCTCTTGCCCCCCTATTCTCTCTCCCCTTAACCCCCTCC
>CAJFCO010000120.1:0-15049 GCA_904066015.1 Synergus gifuensis
AACCTGAATTGTTCTGGAACTACGGTGTTGTGGAATTCACTTGAGAATTTCTCGACATTTCATCGTTTTTTTTCATGAAAAAACTCGTCAACACTAAATATTGTTAATTAAATAATTCTACCTTTAACTTTACTGTTCTATACACTGTCCTTGATGATAACGGGATTGGAATTACTCAATTATTCCTCCAAAATATGACGAAGAAAATAGAATGGCATCACGTTTTAAACTTAATTTCAGAAGCGAAAAAAAGTTCAAATTTAAATTTTTATGGACTGTTAGCATCATTTTTAGTGTGATATTACAATCACAATACATAAAAAAAATTAATCGACAAAATTAAGAAAATCAATAACAATGAGATGTAATTTTTTAAAATACCAGGAACACATCCTCATTCCATCATAGCCAAATGCACAATGACAATGACGGAATGACGACGCGGGATTCGCGGGAACGCGTCAAAAAGTTAGCTATCTGCGCGCGCAACAAACATAGACTTCTGGCTAAAGAAATACTGTCATTGGTTGTAATCTGGCGCGCGATTCAAAATAAAGGTAAATTAATTCGATTTTGAATTACAGGCTGCATGTTAATCAATTACAAAATAAAAACTAGAGAAAATGGAATCTCCTCTTGAAATATTCTGAATTGTGAAGATATTTAATAAATACATTTCAGCGACAAAAATGTTTCATATGCTACGGATTTACACCATTTTAAGAAACTATATAGATTTTATGAAAGTTGAAAGAAAATATGTCGATTAGTAACCTGAATTGTTCTGGAACTACAGTGTTGTGAAATTCACTTGAGAATTTCTCGATATTTTAACCGTTTTTTTGTGAAAAAAGTCGACATTATTAAATATTATGCAAACAAACATTTATACCTAATTATACGAAGATAATATATAGAATGTCATCAATATTTAAGCTTAAATTCAAAACGAATGAAAGATAAAATTTTTACATTGATTACGTCTGAATATCCTTTTTAGGTTTATCCTACAGAATCCCAACATTCTCTAGGAAAAAATGATTGGATAAAATTAATCAAAACGAAAAATAGTAAATGGAACTGTCTAAAAAATTGCCAACACGTCGCCCCCCCCCACATCCATCGTAGCATGACGCACAAAGACGAAGCGACAATGAAAAAAAGATGCTACGTACCAAAAGCTCCAAAAATGAAAACCAGAAAAAACATTTTCACCTAGTCAAAGATTTAATCTTCATTTGCATGGCCTTTACCATGCAAATTAAATTCCTATTATTGTAATAAACGATTATATTTATATATATATATATATATATATATATATATATATATATATATATACATATCTTTACCTTTCTAAATTATATATATCTTTATAATTGATCGATCTGATCTGATGCTGAAAAATAAATCGGTCTCTATTCATCCGGAATTCCGGACGCTATATAGCGTTTTTCTTGTTTTTATATTTGCTATGTTGTTTTTATATTTGTTTTCAATCTTTCGTTCTTATTATAAACTTCAATCAAAGATATTCTTTGCTGTAATGAAAACGTTTGCTTTTTCAAATATTCTAAACGTCTCTTTTACCAGAGATGATCTTTTACCTTTTTTCTTGGTAATGTCGTTCACTTTCTAAGAAAGAATTGACCATCAGAGTCACCTGGAAATATGATGTTCCATATCAACGATAGGTTATGTTTTCATAATGCAAAGCAAAGTTTTTTGGAAGCGACGCGAGAGAATTATCAAGAATTATCTTTGGGGAAAGTGATGAGAGTTTTCGTTTTCCCTGAGTGCGTGCCAAGAGTGCGCCACCGTCAGGGGCATTGTTCGTCCTTGATCACAGAAACGCATTGAAACGGGAAATCATGAATTAAATGTGCCTCTTACAGAGGATTTCGGCAGAATTTGAAAATCGCGATTGAAGTACGGGCAATGTCGTAGTCAGGTCAAGTCTTTGTGTACACCTATTTAATATTTTAAACGAGTTTTACTTCGTAAGTGGCACACGCTTGTTGCACAGTTGCCAAGGCGACTGATGATGTATATGTACCAAGTGCTATGAAAAATAGGGCTCCAGCATCGAATATTCACGATTTTCTTATTTCTAATTTTTCGAACGGCCGATTAATGCGAAAAACGGGGTTGGAAATACAATAAAATGGACTTTTCGATCTTAGGTCAATACGATCCGTCCGTAGACGCTGCGGGAGCTATTTCTGTTGAACATGATTTGTTGTGTGAGTATTCCTAGCACTGTTGTCAGTATTTTGACAGAAGTGACAGATCTCTTCTGTCATTATTGGAAGTCTTTCTTATCCAAATATTTAAATTTCAAATTCTGAATTAATCATTTTGATTCATCTTGAAGAGAGTTTTGTCTTTTGTCTTACCTCAATCTCTTATCAGTATTGTTTGTATAGAATCATATTTGCATAATCACCATATACGTAGATGTATAATTTTTAAGAATTTTTAAATTAAATTTCCACCTTTAGACGCAGATTTTTCTTTTTTTAAGTATAGCAATATGTGTATTTGTTTTTTTTTAAATATAATTTGATACAAATTCAAGGGCTATGCGTGCTGTACCTACGCTACGTATTTTTTAAATGCGAAAACAATGAAAGTTATTTTAAATATATTAATATTACATTGATAATCATTTATAGCGTATTTTCTTTTCAAGTATTTCAAATTATTCTATCAGTAAGTAAGAATGAAAAACAAACTAATGTGTTCTTGCTTGTTTGTTTACATACTAACTTAATATATGTACTTTTATAGCTATTCAGATATTTTTCTACATGTTATGCTATATTCAAATATAGCAATATTTATATTTCCAATTTTTCAAACAGGGGATGATTCGACATATGTATTGCCTGGAGATGGATTGGATGAATTGGGACAAGAATTTGCTGGAGTTGAGTATCACGAAAGACGAGCATTACTCGCCGATGGAGGAGACAGATTTGGAGTTTCTACGGTTCATTATGATTCAATGGAAGAGCTTTTGTGGATGGGAAACCAAGGGGTACTTAATATTAAAATCTTATATCTTTTTTTTTATCTATTATGTTCTCAAATATAATTTTCTTCTTAATATAAATAAAATGGATTGCAGGGTCACGTAACGTCTTATTATGGGTCTGGTTTACAAAAACACACCTCTTTTCAAGTTCACGAAAATCAAGAAGTTCGACATATTCATTCTGTTGATGCGGGAATTTTAGTGCTGACACAAAGCCAATTGCGATGTCAGCTACGACGTGGTATTCCAATATTTACCTACACGTATGTATGACCTCAATTTTACTCTCTCCAGTGAACAATAAAAACTTAAAAACAAGTTTTCAACTTTTGAATCTTTAAGTTGCTCAATATAACTCATATTCTTATAAAAACTATTAATTGATAAAAGTAAATATCTCCTTTCCTATAAAACTCTTGTAGTGAAAAATAATAACAAAAAACTTTTAAATTTGAATAAACTTGAAGATTGTTTGAAACCCAAGAATTAACCAAGAAATAACAGGATTTTTTTTAATTACAACAAACACCCTGTTAAATAAATATTCATTTTATTTGTTTAATGTTAAATATTACAGGTCAAAGTCTATGTCGGATATGCAATGTATGCTCCAAATTTCTCCCACGAGATTATTAATGGGTGGTCATCAAGAAAAACTGATTGATTTTAATCTCACCAGATACAGTCAGACAGGATTAGTTAGTATTGTTTCATATTTATTAAACTTCTGGCATTATTATTTTGGGACTTGAATTTTTAATTTCACATCTATCATAATGTTTCATTTTAAATATCCTTAGTTTTTTCTACTTAACACACATATGCAATTTGTGTTATTGTAGGTTCATGTAGGTGAAAATGGTTGTGCAATATTAAGACAACATAGCAGACTTATATGTGCTGGTAATCCTGCGGGAAGAATCGATCTTAGAGACCCAAACACACTCTCCATAGAACACACATTGGACACTCACAGTGGTTCCCTAAGTGATTTTGACGTACAAGGGAATTACTTAGTAACTTGTGGCTTTAGTAACAGGTGAGAAAAGCACAACTCCCCTCCTTCGTGATTTCAAATGTTAAATTTGTTATTGTAGATAAATCAGGAGCATGCACAAGAAATAATGAATTTCTCTCAAGACTACGTGCCCAGGTTACAATTAACTCAGCTTTTTAGCGAACTTTTCACTAATCAGAAATATGAATTTAGTCGTCAGGGAATGTCAGTTGACCGATTCTTGATGGCATATGACTTAAGGCAAATGAGAGCACTGAGTCCAGTCACAACTATGATTTGTCCACTCTTACTGAAGTTCCTACCGAGTTACTCCAGTCGCGTTGCTGTCGTATCTTCCCTGGGCCAAATGCAGCTTCTTGATACTATTTATGCTAATGTGCAACCATCAATGACTTGCTTATATCAGGTAAAAAATATAATCATTTTTTATTACAAGATTCGACATAAAAATTGCTGACTGGTTTTTCTCTGGGTATATATAATCAGAAACATTTAAATTAAATATTATTGTGTTCAGGTTGCTACTGGAGGAGCTATGATATTGTCTTTCGACGTGTCTCCTACATCACAATGCCTTGCTTTCGGAGATTCAGCAGGATCTATACATCTTATGTCTACAAATACTGCAACGCCACAGTTTAACACCTTTTCTAGGTTGGTTGAATGAAAATAAATGATTAAACTCTTAATTGAAGACAACTTGGTAATTTCAAACGTGTTTGTTTTCAGGCCTACGGAATTTGCAGATCCGGTAGAAACCCTTCAGCCTATCTCGTTTAACGATAATACAACACCTTTAAGTACTATACCGATGATGTATGTTGGTCAACCACTTTTCAGCGACTGGCCTCCAGAATTCATCCAGCAAGTATATAGGTAACTTCAACTACCTCTCAAACTATAACTTGATTATCTAAGATAACTTCCAATTAACAAATTCGTATATTTTTTATATTTCAGAAAATCACCACAGGTAGATCCAGAAATCTTGCGTACTATGAAGATGCAAGGTACCATAGGTTATGCACCAAATCCTCAGGCTTTTCGCAGAAATCAAGTGAGGAAACAATATTCTCCCACACTACTACAATATTCTCCTCCATCCCTACTTAAGTATTCGTGAAGTCTGGGGCACTCATAAAAAATCTTCCGAACTTAGGTTTCAACCTAACAGAAATGCAGGAAAAAACGTTCATATATTAGAAATTGATTAGTATTTAATATAGTTATCGATACTGCCGATTCTTTTCTAAAAAGAAACACAGTTGATGACATACTACTCTTGTTGATCTGCTATATTCTAAACTAGTATTGTAGGAAGTAGTTTCTATTTCTAAACAAGCAATGTGTTTGCCACAGCACATTTAAATTGAAAAAGTTGGCATTTGGTTGATACCAATGTTTAAAGTGAACATAATGTTGTCATTTAATTAGTACTGAAAATAGTGCCATTACTAAAGTACACACGAAAAAAATAATGATATGCAAGACTGATGCAATATATCGTGATAATTAAACAAATAAGAACGTGATACTATATTTTTTTATGATAGTTTGCTGCATTTTACTAATTAAAAACAACGCATGAGAATTTTTGACACAATAATCCGTGTATTCTTCTAATTAATTTAGATATGCTGTGATTACAAATAGTTCACGAATGTAAATAATATTTGCAAGATAAATTCGGTTTAATGGATTCTAAAAACAATTTTTCAAAAGTTAGTCATTCTTCCGAAAAAGTATTTTATTTAAAGAAGCGCAAACACTGAGAAACATAAATTCATATACACGTATAATATTTATACGCGCTAATATCTTGGGTCATTCTGAATTCAAAATAATTTATCCTCTGATTTTCAGATTCGTGCTTGATAATTTCTAGATCTAAATATGTGTATTTATATGTAGGAATATTGCTTACGAAATGTATTTAAAAAGTGTATACGGTTGAAATAAAGGTTGTATGAGATCCTCATATGCCTAATTCAATTAATTCAGCGCTCGTTGCTAGAAATTAATTCCCAAGTACTGTGATTAGGTATTATTTATTTTATACGTAATCAAAACTCACCTCGTAATCCATTAATCATCAGTACGTAGAAGTGACGTTCTCTTCAATTCATGTGTATGCAGTCGAGATCGACAATTCGATCAACCGTACAAAAATAAATAATACCTTTTTTACAGATTCCATACAATTTGGAAAAGAGGCGTGGTGTAGCCACAAACCTTTTCGGTGGAGACTCACGAGCTAAAACAGATGATGGGACCTTTGTGGCTATACCTAAACGCTATCGTAAGACAGAAGTGAAATACTCACGACTTGGTTATGATGAATTTGATTTTGAGCAGTACAATCGCACCAACTTTTGTGGGTTGGAAGCTACCCTTCCCAACAGCTATTGCAATCCAATGCTTCAAGTAAGTAAAGTTTGAATGTAGTATAAAAAAATGTAAGCTTCCAGTTCAATAGATGTGTAGAGACTAATTGAAAAACGCGATTTTTCTTACAGATCCTTTATTACTGCGAGCCATTAAGGACAGCACTGCTTTCTCACTTATGCCAAAGAGAATTTTGTCTGTCTTGCGAACTGGGTTTCCTTTTTCACATGTTGAACACTTCGCGAGGGGTTCCTTGCCAGGCTGCAAACTTCCTTAGGGCTTTCCGAACTGTGCCCGAAGCATCAGCTTTGAGTTTGATACTCAGTGATCTCCATCCTGAGGCGAAGAGAAAAATCAGTCTAATAAGATTGATACAGGTAATATTGTTTTTCTACTCTTCTAAAATTTATTTATTCATTTGCAAAGATTTTAATTTATAATTGTAATATTGCAGAATTGGAATAGATTCATGTTACATCAAATGCACTATGAACTTCTGGAAACAAAGAAACGTCAGCAAGAAGAAGAGGAAGCTTCACGTCTCAAAATGGGACCTAAGCATCCTGCATTCGTTTACAAGGAACAGGACTTTCCTAGCATTCTACAGGATCTTGGTTCACGCTACAGGAACAATGAGGAAGACAGGAAGAAAAGACGGAGTCAAGAGGAGGATGGTAAATATATGTGGATCACATCGAAAGGTAAACACAATTCATGTGTAACCTTTGCATTGGGCACTTTTTTGTGTTTATTTTTCAACCTACTGGCTACTGATTATGCTTTTTTATTCTATTAACGAAACTTTAGAGATATATCTGAAAGAGGAATAGAAAATATGAATGATTCGTACTTTTCTGCTACACATACTACATAATTTCTCCCTTTTTGCTAGTAGGATATATCACTAATGTTTCTCAACAAGTCGTATTTTTATTAGACTGTACTTTATTTTTTCAAGGAAATAATATTTTCCTTCTGCGCTCGCACGGCTATAGTAGATGCTTTTAGGAAGCTTATTCCCGCTTATCTTATTTTTAGAATGACAGACAGCTGCTTCAATGCAAAAAAGGAAAAAAGCTGTGAACGGTTCACTCTTTTTTCAAGAGAGAATATTATTTACTCGATTCTCGAGGTTCTTGAATTTTTAAGAGAAATTTATCAAATCTTCTTCTGTATAACATAAACCTAGATTTTTATCACTAATATGCTTTGAATGGCATTTTGCATTACTTTTATAAAAGAAACGCACTCTCCTAGCCAAGGAGAAGTTTCCAGTCAATTATTTTATGTACATGCAATATTTTTAACTTCCCTGATATGCTTTACACCCCAACTTATAAATATTCAATTTATTGTAGACTTCGTAATTTTAAGATTTAAAAAGTAAACGTATCCACTCTTTTCAGTGGAGTGGATACGTTTTCAACTTATTGATATTTTTTTTGTTCTTTTTAGTATGCATAGGTGATGATAGCAAAAAGTTCGCGGAGGAAAACACAAATCAGGAAGAAGATTCTGAGATCAGTCGACTTTTTGGTTCTGAGCAAATGCACATACATCGTTGTTTGAAATGCAGCCGCGAAGCTTCGAAACATTCCATTATGTTACAATGCAACTTGACTTACCCTGAAATGACAAGTCCCAGTAAGAATGAATTTAAATTTTATTTTGTAGAAGAATTTACAATTTAAAAATTCGAACTTTGTAGTAACCCTGAATCATGAACTAAATATTTTAAAACTTGAATTAAATATTGAATCTCGAGACTTAAACAATATATTGTATCAAACCTTCATCATTTTTAAAATTTATTTTTAAAGATATGGTATTTTGTTAATAGCGGAAGAGATTCCATTTACAAGTGTCTTGGCTAAAAGTTTGACGCCTGAAAAAGTCACTCCTGCCTGGTGTGAGACTTGCCAAAAGTATACTCCTACTCTACAATTGCGGCAGTTGACCAAACTACCTCAAATACTCGCACTTAATTGTGGATTAGACACACAAAAGGTAAGTAGTTTCTTATCAAAAATAAACATACAATTAAATATCGAATAAACCAGACTGGAGTTTGATTATGGTGTTTTTCAGGACAAAGATTTTTGGCAGAATCAAATGGACATCGTCGTCCACAAAGTATTGAACGGAAAAGAAGGCCTTAGTCCTGCTTCGAGTCCTGTACCGTCAATTATGAAACCATGTCGATATGGTACAAACTGTTCTCGTTCTGGTTGTCGATTCAGACACGCTGGACGAACTTCAGGTGAAATAATTCTACAATTTAATACATTGTATAGTTTACTTTACTAGTAAATTAATTATGTAATTGCACACTTTTCCCTGATTCAATAGAAACACCTACAGCTTCACCTTCTGCACCTGGACCATCGCCGATTACTCGATCCTTAACACCTTCGAGCCATCTTTACAGTACACATTCCTGGGTGCCACACAACATAGAAATAACGTTGGATGAGAAACGGGAATTAACTGTAAAAAAGGTACAGAATCCATCTGAAAATAGTAGCAGTAAACAAGAATTGTCTGCACAGAACGGCAAAACCAGTAATAATTCAAATGAGGAATCGAAAAAATTAGAAGACACTCTTGGAAATCTTGTTATACAAGAAACGGAAGCTGAAAGTTCTGAACTCGAAGAGCAGTCTGAGGAGAACAAGATCCAGAAAGTTCAATATGTTTTGAGTGCAGTGGTTTGTCACATTGATGACAAAAACAATGAAGATCGAAGAAATCTCGTGGCACTGATTCGCGTTGCAGGGCACTATCGTGAAAGATCCAATGGAAATTCAGTTCTTCAGTGGTACATTTTCAATGACTTCTGGTAAGAGAACACTTTATATATTGGTAATAAGTTCCAGTTTATATCTTTAAAAAAACCTAATAATACATTTACTTTGCAGTATATCAGCTGTCTCTGCTCAAGAAGCTGTTTGGTTTAATCTTGACTGGAAAATACCCTGTGTCCTTCATTATACAGCCACACCATCCTCTGAACATGCACCTTTTGTAAGTCCTTTAACTTATGATGTTTTTGGAGAGGATAATTGCATTGCTCGCAGTGGTGGAACTAGAGGAATTACTTTTACTCCTCTTTCAACTGAAGAAATGCCCAAAAAAGGTAATTTATATTTTAAATTCAAACAGAACACAGACTTATATTCTTCAATATTTTTCAGGGGATTTAGTGGCAATCGATGCTGAATTTGTTACTTTGAACCAAGAAGAAGCGGAATTACGTAGCGATGGTAAGATGTCAACAATAAAACCGAGCCACTTGTCAGTTGCACGAATTACATGTATTCGTGGGTGAGTAATTGATATAAATATTACTAAATATGTAAATATGTAACTCTAGTTTGTTTGGAAAAAAATCTTAATTATTCTACTGTTTCTATTTATTAGACATGGACCTCTTGAAGGCACTCCCTTTATTGACGATTACATAAGTACTCAAGAACAAGTAGTGGATTATCTAACAAAGTTTAGCGGCATTCAACCTGGAGATTTGGATGCTAACTTTAGTAGTAAACATCTCACCACACTGAAGTCAACTTACCAAAAGTTGAGGTTTCTTGTGGATAATGGCATAATATTTGTTGGACATGGACTCAAAAATGATTTCCGGTAATTTTTTCATTGAGTATTTAAATGAATAAACTGTTGATTTTCATAAAACACGTTTAAGTTGACTTTTCGATTTGAATTTTTGAACGTTTCTTTATAGGTATTAAATGGTTTTTAATTTCTACTTTCTAGGGTGATTAATCTAGTAGTACCACCAGAACAAATTATTGATACAGTACAATTATTTCATCTTCCCCATCATCGAATGGTATCCCTTCGATTTTTAACCTGGCACTTTATGGGTAAAAAGATACAGTCGGAAACACACGACTCGGTAGAAGACGCGCGCGCAGCTCTTGAACTGTATCATAAGTACAAAGAACTGCTTAGCCGAGGAACTTTGGCCGAGTCTCTAAAGGAACTTTACAACATCGGTACTCGATTATCGTGGAAGGTGAGCATTAATAGATAATTAAGAGCATTTTACCATAGTGATTTTAACTTCACAGTAACTCAATGTAATAAATTTTTAAAATTATTTAAATGTTATAGGTTCCAGACAGCTGATATTCAAACAATCAACAGAATGAAAATTACTAAAATTAATTCACCAATAATCGACGAAGCTCGATTATGAACAATCACTTCTTAGATATCTAAGAAAAACAATGAAAGGTAATGAAATCAGTCAAGTTTCATATGGCTTTATATTTAAAGCCAAAGTCCCATACTAAGAAAATTCTGATAGTGTCAGACATTGTAACTGTTTTACTGTAGATTGTAGTTTTCGACATGTCTGATTCTGTTAGACTTTTCAAAAAGTCGTGTGCTGTGTAAATGTTAAATAAGTAAATAATTTTCTCTGTATAAGTTCGGATAAAATGGGTAAAATGGTTTTTAACAGTAATTAATAATAATTCATCAGGCGGCTTTACGGGTAATTCTAACGACCTTTTCTACCATTTTCTGCGAATTTTTTTATTGTACAACTGCGTAATCGTCCGTGATAATTTATTTTACAATGCAATAGGTTCTTGATCAATGTGATTGTTGTCATACATACAAAGGCAGTTAAGTTAACATTGAAATCAGTATTGGAAATTGTGAATCGTATGAAAATAATTATGAACTTATTGTGAGAGAAGGGACCGTAGTGTAAGTTACTTTTTACAGTCATTCATTTTGTACATACTTATAATTCACATTTACGACAACAACTTCATGCGAATTGCTGTTTAGAAGCAAATTGCATATTTATTTTAATTTAATACGTCCAGAGCAACTTAAGTGAGAAATAGAGTGGCGTTTTCGCCAACGAATCATAGGACATGTAAATATCTACATCACTAGTTTAGAAACAGTAACTGAATGATGTTTAAATAAGGAGATCACATTTTAGTTTCGTTTTTTATATACGTATACATTTTTACCGCCATTAATTTTTAAAATGTTTTTAATTGTACCTTGAGATTATTTATTAATTTTTCACGGAAATAATATTGTCAAGTACCATACAAGGATGATTACGTATTGAGCATTTTTGTGATAATTTGCAAAAAAAAAATTACACGAACTTCAATTTATATTAACATCACTTTTGCTAATTACATAGTACCTTAATGTCTCTTATTGTTTGTAATGTTACTTAATTTTTAAAACGTAATTTTTTTACGCTTATACAGTGAAACAGAACACTCTGCTAAAATAATGTTTAATTGAAGGCTAGTGCTTTTTGGGAACAAAAAATAATGGCTAAATTAATTAATTATTGTCTCTAGAACTAGAAATCAAAATGGATTGATATTATATTGTTCCTTTCAATTTTTTTTACATTTCTGATTAACTATGTTACCAATCAATGTTGTTTTATCCATTGGCACACGAAAAACTTTTAGATTCCAATTGTAACGACTTTTTGTATAATGTATCGGTTATCAACTAAATATCTATATATTTCCATACGGTGGTAATTGTAGATTATTTTTTATATGAATTTTATGAAAAATCAACAAAATAGCGATTGTATAATTCGCCAAACCATACAAAACGATAAGTGTAGTCTACGTATTTTTTAATAATGAATGAAGTTTGTTACCTTTACGTTCACAAAAAATGTCTCCACTTTTTAATTAATGTGCATAATAATTTTTGTCCGCCTGTCTGAATTGTACAAATTATAAGATCGGCAATCGATAATAGATGGTTTTTTGAAAAATGTTATCGCGTTACATCATTGTGATTTTTTTCAATAAATGGTTACGTAGATAATTATTATTTTCTTCTTTTTTGTCTAATGAGAAAATATATCTGAAAAAATATATACATAAATACGTATTTTTCGAATTTTTTTCTATATTAAATACAGTTAAATGCGGTAGAATTGACTTAAATGGACTTTAAGTGATTGTCATTAATTTTGACTTCAATTGAATAATTTCTTATAGAGTACATTTAAATTCAGTAGAATATTATTTTCAATTCACTTGAAGATAATTAGATTAATTTGTTCATTGCATAATTAATTTCCAATAAAGATAAACAATTATGGAAGATAACGGTAAACTTATATATTGAATTAATATTATTTATTTCAATATTAAAACTTAAATCTGTATATACACGTCAGTTCTACGTCCCCCTTTTTCGTTGGGAACAGACCGAAATTTGCTACCCAGTTATTGCATTAAGTTACTTCATAAAGATTTTAGTAAGGAATTAATAATTTACAGATTGTACACACATACGCGAGGCATGCGGAGTCTCGTTCACATTATGGCATTCGAACACATTCGTAGATTTTTAATAAATAATACAATTCTCGTCTCAGACTTCCTCTTGCTATCAAGCTAAATAATATAAGTAAGTCAATGAAAGTAAATTAACCATGAAAAGTACAATTATTGCGATGCTGCAACAATGAGATCTGTCACAGTAGAAGAAAAAAGCTAATTATTCAGGTTGAAAATTCATTGAAATTTTATAAGTTTTTACTCTCGACTTAAAATTAATCACATATTATACAGAAATTACTGTAAGATCGTTGAAGTTTAAACACTTTGAAATTCGCTTTCAAGATAAATAAAATTTGTACGTAGGTACTTCATTTTTTAAAATGTAAATCTAAAATTTTTATATTAGTTTGTTACTGTCATTAGAAATACCAAACTAAGAGAATTTTATATGGAAACTAGAATAAATCGAGCAGTCGTTGAATTAAATTTCAGCTAAGAAATGTAAAACGGGAATTTTCTACAATAGCGAATACAAAGAAATCTTCTAAGTACAGTATTTTTAACTTTCTGTCGATATCATTATCATCTTTCGATTAAAGATTAGTAAATGCTTATTGCCCTCTGAAACATTAAAAAATAACTCTACATTATTTGTTCGGCTTTAAATGGCTTCCTCGTTTTTCGTTATATTAATCTCTTAAAAAATCACTATGTTATAGTAGATTACACTCCATTGAAAACTTCGTCTTTGATAGCGTCGCGCACTCCCACAGCTGACGGTACAAAAAATATATTTACATAACAACGTCGATAAAAATTTCTCGTCATTTTGACGAAGATTCGCGACTTAAAAATAGGTAAGTTAAAAAACTGTTTCTGACTAGAAACTTGTAAGATCGAACTGTAGGAGCCGGGAAAAGTATTCATTGGCAGTATATAGTCAATAGAACAAATTAAGCTCTGTGAAAAGAACCTGATGCAAGAAATAATAATTTTCTTTTGAGTCAATTAGAATATTTTGTATCCTGTTCCCTCTCTTTACAGAACGAAATTTATGCTAATAAAATTTTATTTTGTGGATAGTGATCGTAGGTAAGAAAGCACTCACACTTGTTATAAGAGAGGCATTCGAACGTTTTAGATTTTGTTTTATGTGATAAGTGCCATTTTAATTATTCTTCGATATGAATTTATTCTAAAGGCACTGATTCATTTCTCTAATCCACATTGTTTAATGATCATCTCCATGGAAGTGACCATTTCTGTTTAATGGTTGTCTCTCTGGAACATTGTTTGGCCTATTTCTCTTGAAGAAACCACACTGCAACAACAAATAGTTATACAATTTTAGAGAATACTTGAGTAAAATAAAACAAATAAACCAGTTCGTACACTCCAGATCAACTGATAATAAGAATTTTACTCTCGGAATGGGATTTGAGTATTTGACTGTAACTCTACGTATAAGTCGAAGCAACGAGCATTACACCACATCATGCTGTTGAGTAGATACTTGTTAGTCAACATTACATTTGATTTTTTTTAACGAGCAAAATTTTTCTTATCAGTTGGCAAGGACTCAACAAATGAAAATAAACAACAAACCTTATAAAGTAACAATATTAACAGCAACAAAATGATGACACCTGCGCAGGCGGACAAGACAACAACCCAAAGTGGCACAACATCCGCAACAGGTGGAGGTGCAGTGGGTTCGACGTTAGTGAATACTTCTTCGATCTTAATTTTCTGATCAACGAGCCTATTTACTGATGCAAATCTCGTTATTCTAGTTTTCACTTGCGTTGAAACTTGAACCGGCTCCCTGTAGGCAACTTTCTTCAATGTAGCTGCTTTAATTCTGAACTTCAGACTCAAATGAGCCTCTTCTCCCTTAGCCAAACCATGCAATACACATTGTATCTGGAAGCAATCAGCATGTTTACAGGGATTTTCTGTAGATTTCAAATTAGTCTGATCTAATTCCCTATTAGGGCCTAAATTTTGCAAATCCACTTGTCTACGTGATCTTGTTTCCATATTTTTAAAGTCCTCAACATTGATCACATCACTTTCACGCCTATACCTCGAATTTCTTCCTTGTGGGTCATATCGAGGATCAGCCAAGTTTTCACTAATCGGTAAATCGCTATTTCTCGAATACACTCTCGATTGAACTCTTCTTTCATTTGTGCGTCTTTCCTCGTGGCTACGAGAACTATGCATTTCATAATCTCCCGCAATATCGCTTCCGGAAGTTGAGGATTCTGTATGCCAAGAACTTCCAGAAGAATG
>CAJFCO010000120.1:20049-174845 GCA_904066015.1 Synergus gifuensis
TACAGACATGAATAAACTTTAAAAATGATTAAGAATCGAAATCGCAATCGTGGAAAGCTAATTTGCTGCAATCTGTCGTAAAAAAAGAAAGAACACCAGCGATATTAAATATTAAAATGCGCTTAAGATAGTTGTCATTGCGTATCTAATTTCGAATTAATAATTCTAAAACTAAATAGCCGCCGATGTTGGTTTCGACATCGTAAATAATTGTTTAATACGGTATTATTAATTATTAATAAATTACTATAATACAGCATTAATCATTACGGCGAAACAGCTCTCTTTTTCTCTTCTGGTTACTGCAGCGCTGCTTTTGATGCACGAAGCTGTAAAAAGCGGGCCAACACCAGTTAGATATGGCCACCCTCTACTCACCTGGCAGTCATTTAATTAAATACATTAAAAATATAAAAACAGTTTAGTAACTCGAAAAACGAAAATCGAACTCTCGATTAATGCAAAAATGCAAACTCTTCAAAAAGATCAAAGACTCAAAATTCAAAATCGCTCCCCTATTACTTTACACCTTACAGGCTCAAAATAGTTAATATGTTTGATATAATTTTTTTTATAGGTGGTTATATTCAAATCTGACTGGCTATAGATATTGATTGATGCAAACGAGAGATGTAAAATTATAAACTACAAACTAAAAGCTGTATGGCCCAAAAAATGTAATGTAACGGATAATCGAAACAAAGTATTCATTTTCAGTATTGTTTATTAATATTATATTAGCAAGTGTTAATTATAATGTACAACCGCTCAACTCAGAAAGCCAAATAACCTTTTATTGATTAATTAATTAATCATTAATAGCATCACTGCCAAGCAAGTATCAAGGGGTAAGGGGTTTTGTAACACTCTACATCTTTGCTGATCAATGGTTGAATATAACATTAATTCTTTTCAATATTTCATCAGTAAGTCTCGAAAAGCTTGAATTTAAATATATGTTTACAAATAAAACGATGGATCTCCAGTAAAGAATGTTGAGCATTATTATGTGTTAATTAATATGCACATGATTTTGATAATAAAACGGTAAAAATCAAAATGAAAGGGGTGGGATAAGGTAAGCAATAATAACTCAAGGGAGACCTGAAAACTCGTGGTACCTTTAGGAGAAACTAATCGGGTATCATCAGGGCAAAATTCGAACTTCGTTTGGCTGTCCATCGAGTACAGCTGACCTGAAATATTTTCAACAAGATTCTTCTCAATTTTTCACATTCTTAATTGCAGAAATCTTCCTTCCTAAGGTGCCGAATTTCACTATATACGTATTTATATTATGTTTTTTTTTTAATTATGACACTTAAAAATTTAACTTTTTATTTCAAACATTCTTTGAAAGGTTTTGATTGAAAGTTGAGACACATAAGAAAGAACATTATGATGTTTTAAAGTCTAAAAATGATACTTCAAATAGCAAAATTTTTATACTTAATGTTCACATTTATTTACAATTTGAAGAAAAAGGGGAAAATATTAGTTAATAAATTACCTTGCCAATACCAGCTTCCTGGAGCTCCAATGAAAAGTCTCTTGCCATCCTGAAACAAATAAAAATTTGATCCATTAATATACGGTATAAAAATAGGGATTAAGGTAGCTGAAAAATCTTGGGATAACATAATATTCTTCGAAGATAATAAAGCTTTATTGAGGGAGAGCAATGTATGAAACACGCTATAGGTTGTACGATAAATCAGGCATTCGCGTGCGCGCACGTAGACTCACTACGCATGTTTATGAGATTGAAACCTCGGTGGCCTTCTAGATAAAGACTTCTTGGTGCATTTTGCCAAGCATCCTCGTGGAAAATAAAACAATCGCGAATCAATCTATCGAGTTCAAACATGTACGCTCCTTTCACGAGAAAATTTAACAACGTCAGCATTGCAATGCGAGGCCTCATGAACCTTTATTTCTAAATTAAATCCCGTGTTCATTTAAACATAAAAATAAAATTAAACCTCAATTACGATAATTATAAGAAATTATAGTATGCTCACAAACTTTGTTCATGCAGATTTGTAGTATATAATGCGAGGAGACAAATTTCGAGGAAATGAAAAGGAGAATACAAAGGGTGTTTGGACGTTGATAAACGATTGAAACTGTAATTTCGCATAAGTCATGTTTTTTAATCGCGTGAAAGAGTCTTTAAGCGCAAAATGCATTTATTAAAGTCACATTCAAGAATCGCTGCGTGGAGGGTGTTTGACGCAGGTTAATCTGTGTGAGAAAACCATCATAAGTACCACTCGAGACGATATCGGCATACCGACATCACTTTCTTTCTATATCTCCTCTCTTCTCATGTCTCGAATCTCGAACTCACTTTAAGTTACATATGTACCGTCTACAACTCTGCACATCAACATGCACCACCCTTTCAAAGAAGATTAATTCGAACAAAAGTGCATATCATGCGATTTATGCGCCACAGATCAGAAATTCACTGACTATTACATGCCTCAAAATCTCTGTTTGCACTTGTGTTAAAAGAATTCTTAATTTGATAAACATTAGTATCCCCATTGCAAAAAAAAATATAATAATTCAGTGATGAATTCAAAAGAAAAATGCAATGACTCCTGCATGATTAAACCTGCGGTCATAAATATTTAGTTTTAATGGCAACACTATTTTAGATTCTAGATAATAACTATTTCTTATTTGGTGTTTCATTTCCGCCTGCAGCATTTTTTTAGAAATATACGAGAAGTACGACGCGTGACTCCGTAAATTGCTTCAACGCAGAGACTTGATAGGCATTTAAGTCTTCCCATTGATAACGGCGAACATTATACGGCCGCAGAAAATAAGACTGCAAAAATCATTCCTTTCTGAGATGATATACGTCTTACCATTAATGGTTGCTGACAATCAGTTCGGCACAGCATGAACGAGGTAATATGGATGTTATTACTCATAGATGCAAGGACAACCCCCTATCGACATTTCTGACTATAAAACTATTCTCGAACTGTAATTATTTCAAATATAAAAAGCGACGACTTTTAACATGTACATACAAGTAAAATGTTGTTTAGTTTTATTTGCAAGATATTGTACTCTCTATTTTATAGACTTATGACCCAGTTTCCTAAAGGTTATGCATAGTCATCTCTCGACTTATAAATGCAGAGACTGCAGATTCGCAAGAGAGATTGATAATAAGATCTTAACAAACATTTAAATGTTAATGATACCCCGCCGACTTAATTTCTTAAAGGACTGTTGAGACTTATTCAACAAGGCTTACCATAAAGCAGCCTCGATTCCTCTCTTGAATGCGTATGCAAGTCAAGGAGGAATAATCGTGCGCATCATCGCCACGTGCTACTGTGGAGTCCGCGGCAAAAACAGAAGTCCTTTCGAATACGGTGCGAATTATATTACCCACCTAAATCTCAAAAACCTGTCTACAAGAATGGGAGTAAAAAATATTTTACTTTTTCAACTCGTGCGAATACAATGAGGACATTAAATGGACAATGGTATTACATGAGATATACTTTCTCGTGTACCTACTTGTGTAGTGCACCTACGCGCGAAAAAATTATATGCCCACGCGGAAAGTAGCTTCATGTAAATGAAGAACATCAAGTACATGAAGAGATGATCAAAAAGAAAGTCAAATGTTGAGACGCCAGAGCTTTCACATTTTTCAACAGTCGCATTACAAGGTTATTTTAAAGATAGCCAAACTACGGTAAAATTTATCTTTTTAGAGAATGCAGAGACAATGAATTGAGAGAAAAAGAGAATTGAACTGGCATTAAAGAAAGGGCAGTTTGTAAGTCTCGAGATCGAGTGAGCACTCGAAAAGAGCGTGTCTAGCTTTGTTTTACTCTGCTTATCATGAGAAATGCCAGCCGTTTATAAACCGAGAGAGGAACAGGACCACCGGGAGCGTAGGTGGTCTCTACAAGTAGGGAACACGGAACACGGTGACAGAACGAAATGTCCGAGCCTTAAATGGCGGTCTGAATCTCCGTACCATGCACCATGTGTAGAAGATCCTCTGTTCTTGTTCACTCACTTCATGTGCTCTTCTAAACACCAGAATGCGATCTCCGATGTTCTAAGTTTTGAATTTCCCGTCGAATCACATTCCCGGGGAAACACCGACGCTAGCATGAGTGCCAACAGATCTCGCAAGAATCCCATTCCATTTATGCGAAAATATGGTACAACTACCCTTGAGAAACTGTAATAGATTCGATAGCTTTTGCAATAAAAGCATAAAACAATCAATGCGAGTAGATTTAAAAGAGAAAAGCTATGATTATTTATAGTGAAAAGGCAGTGGTTGTATGTCCAGAAGCCATGAAAGGCACCTGCGTTCTTTCAAGTGGCGCCAAGTCAGTCGTGGGTCATGTATTTCGACCCCGGTATTATTTATCGCTGGGCACAAATATTATTTGTGCGTCTTGCTGCCGTTCGCACGGACCCGAACAATGGGACTCTCCTCTGGTCGTACGACAATGTCAGCATATGGTTGGTTCACATGCATACTATAAATGCATAAACATGGATGCAACAAACCGTGACTTCTGTTCCGGCGCCAAACAAATGCTGCGCGACTCTACGACCTTACCTGTGAAGTAAAAAGGACGAAAAGGCGTTGTCACTGATAAAAAAAACTTCATTTAATACTGTGACAAACAACAAATACCTTTTATCATCTGCTGCATCGAAATTATCTAGTGTAAACGATAAATTTAGAAAAATAATTACTTCATATTTCTACACTTATATAGTTTCCACTGCATTAAACAAAAGGAAAATTGACAAAATCGGGCAAAACGAAGTTTCCAAATCGATTTATCTTTTCCGAAGGAATGTGTTTCCCTTAATTTATTCGTCACACTGGAGCCCTTAAATGGTTTATCCGTATGTTTTCTACAATACCTCTGGACGAATAAACCCATGTATACGTATGCTTACATGGGTTTATGCGACAGTGCGAGCGTTTGTCGGTCGCCTCGTAAGACACAACAGACAAGGGAAAGACTTGCGCGATACCCCCTACCGAGTGGTAGTCTCTTTTGCTTACATGAAAAAAATTTGCAACCGGAACAATAGCGAGAATAAGGGACTCGCTCAAGTCCGTCTGCCAGGAAACACGACCGGCACGAGTTGTGTTCTGGCGCCGATCGAAGAAAAAGAGGGTGGGTCCAGATTGAAATATAACCGCGTCTGTCCAAATATGTATGCGAAAACACACGGACTTCGTAAGTTAAGTGATCAGGTCCACGCAGATTTATTCCCACCCAAGTTTCTTTCAGAAATGTGGACGGGTAGAGCAGACATTGACATTTTCTTTTGAACTTGATAAAACATTGTCGAAATGATTAATTAATCACATCTGAAGAGAACCGAGTAGTTTGTTGGCTCGTCATCAGAATGCATGCCTGTGAATATACGTAAAATTGATGTCGTTGAAGAGTCATCGTTCGCTACTGGTTACGTATGTGCCTAGTGCATGGCAGATGTATGATGCCACGTAGAGATGCATGTAAGAGCGGTGCATAAGTGCATGCCGAATCGAGTCGAGCGATTTAGCAACGAGTATACGAGTGGGGAGGACAGGTCATTGCACAGACGAAAATGCAAGTATAGCGCGCTAATCACACAATTGCCAACACTGTGAATGTACAGTGCCTAATGCGAGGTCTAATGATCATTGAGGGCAGCAAACTGCGGTGTTATAATTGCACAGTTGACCTCCCAAAAAGGGAACTGCATATAAAAGAAACTGCAGCTTTATCGCGAAATGAGAACCCGAAGAGCTACTGGTAACTTGATTAATGTGAATCAAGAAAAGAGATTGGAAGAGGAAAAGTGCGACACTCCATCTTGGTGCATTTTTATGCCAAATGCCTCTTTCGCACTGATAGCGTGGAACTTCTGGTTATAAATATAGTGCCTTTCTGCACGCAGGCGGTTGTATCGCAAGAGTTAAGAGTCCCCTGGACACGAGGGTGCGTACCCAATATGGCCAGGAATGCGAATTCTTCCTCTGTACAGTCTCTTTCTACTTGAATATATACGTATTCTTATTTAAGTAATGCCTTAACATACGTTACAATTGTATTATCGATTGACCGACCTCTCTTCTCTCTGAAAGCTTTCGATTCCTCTACGTCGATTGTTCAATACGAAGTCGTCGTAACTCTCTCCTACATCAAGCGACATTAGCAAAGGGAAGGTAGTATACAATACATTTTTCACAATTCATTCATTCATTTTTTAAAATAATGTATGCTTTCTCAGAGAGTATAGTAATATTAATATCATTAGATTTCAAACCCATATTGCTTCCTTCTTTGCATGCTTATACTAACAAAACGTGACTTCATTTTCATTCCGATGACGAAATAGTCTCTTCAGTTTTCTCAACTTTCTCTATCTCTTTCCCCTCCTCGAAATTCTGTTCCCCATTGGTTCGATTGCCGCCAAAGAAATAGTGGGACAATCCACGGGCACTCAGGCAGCTATCTCACGGATGTATAATTCAGAATTGTCCGCTATATGGCGGATGTTTAATGCATGTCCGGCGGAGCTAACCTGACTCACAGTATTCAATGTTAATACCCCTCCCACCCCCGCTTTTACAACGCGTGGAAGATTGTGGTGCATCTGAAACGCCAATGATTTTAGGCAAACTCTATACTACATAGACCTAACTTGGGGAGTAAGACAAATATCATTGTCCATTTAAACCTTTCCATACATACAGCTACGATTGGTGCGCAGTAAATCACTTGAGAGATTTAGAGCACATGCGACGCCATCAAATAGACGATCGACGATCTATCTTTTACTCCAGCTTCCACCTTCGTCAGCTGACAGTCATGTCAACCCGGGATTTCGTTCAACCTTCTTATTTACTCCACCTATTTTCTACTTGAAGTTGAAGAATTACTTTTAGATCTCGAGGCTGCTGATATTAACATTTATATTAAATTATACATAGTATAAATGTACTTAGTATTTTTGTTGGATAGAAAAATAATATATAAAAATGGACATGTGCTTTAAAAATGGGCCTTACCTTCGATACTGCGGCCCCCAATCCTGCTTGACATGTGCCCTGTAGATTGTACCCTTGTTTTCCTGAAACGGAAATGTGCAATTATTGTATATTGTCCGCCTATTCAGACGAATAAAGTCATCACTCGTCATATCTAGCCTATTGTATTCAAGTCCAAGAGGGCATAATAATACTGACCCAGAGGGCCAGAGGTCAGTCGTAAAAAAGTCTGGGGCCCAGTATAACAAATTATATTCACATTAGAAGAAAATAAATATCTATAATTGAGACTTGTTCACGTGTGTAAAAATCAGTTTATAAATTATGAGCCAGCTATTAAGTTAAAACAGTATATATATTTATCCGCACAGCAGATTCAAATTAAGGTTTAATTGATTTCAAAATTGAATGCATAAAGTAATTTAAATTATGAATTTAGATAATTGGAAATATTGCTTAAATGATTTTGAATGATTTTTCTTCTACAAAAATATTTGCGAATTTCATGACATTTTCTTTTTTCATCGTGAATTGCACGCAGGAAGAACGACTTTCCGCTTTATGAATCCGGCGACATGCGGTTGCCCTTTTTACGGAAATGTTCACGCGTTTCGAGCAATCCACAAGTGCGATGATATTTCAGTAGGAAATGCGATTCTTCAGAATGTGCATTATTGCAAAAAGTTTATAGTAAACCATAAAGAAGTACATGCGATTTCATTTAAATTATTAAAGATGGAACTTTAAAAATCTGTCATAATATAATTGTATATAATATTTATTAATTCTGCTATTGTTAATCATTCATCTAATTTAATTAATATGTTGTAGATAATTGCGATGTCCGTGAAATTATAGCGATTCATGATACTTAATCAAGTTAATTACGTGACCCTTGGATTAATCAGGAACGGGTACGTTGGTCATGAGCGGTAGCAAATTAATTACGAACGACGTGTTTAAAAATAACCTGATAGAGTAGGTAACTGGCAGAGTCAGTGGCGAGCTGATGCATGCGGTACAGATGCCAGAAACTATTATATATCTTATTTAATTTTAGGGAGAAATTGACAAAAATGGGTAAAATAAATGTAGATTGGGATGGATTGTCCCTTAGTAAAAGAAACAAACTCTGATATGTGAATATCCGGAGTGTTAATTTCACGATCTTCTATCTTGTTGCATTAAAATTTATTCGAGGACACCTACACAAATGGAGACCAGTACTTTAGCTGACCTGCCAGTCACGCAATTATATGAATCAGTGGACGGATGATCCGGAAAAAGTCAATGAAAAAAAAGGGCAGAGAGCGGGAATTGCTCGCCTACAGAGATTGAAATTGGTTCTCCGCCCTTTAAAATCAATTGGCATAATCATAAACGTTTATTTTCTCCGTCAAAATATTCACATAAGAAAGTAGTTCACCTTCGTTCCTAGAAATTTTCTCACGCCAGATAACAAAAGATGCATTGCGTTGCAATTTTCCGTTATCAAATGAAATATCTTTGGACGATTTATTTTCGTAAATTATTGTAATAAATGAATAAAATCAAATAGTTATATTGGCTATATATTAAACTTTCAATTAATGTTTTATTTTTAGAAACTTTTTGATAAATTATTATTTATAATATAAACATTTTAAATTACATTGTATCATATAAATGTCTCAGCCTTAAAGATTCAGCAAATTGCTACCTTGGTTTTTATGGAAAAATCTTTCGTATCGGCAATATAATCGAGTTAATATGTCAAGTTTTTGCTGAGTTATCGTTTCATTTCGTCGAATCGGTAGCCACTTCATTCTGACCAGTAATTCGATTATTTCAGGTTGACATAACGATTATTTGTACAACCATAATACATATATTAACGATAACAAGATGATATCTTACATCGAAGTGGGAAACAAAGTAATTTTAATACAAAAAAAAGAGTATAAAAAAATGATTATCAAAAAACGAATTAGTGCGAAAGCAACATTTTTGGGACTATATATATCGCCAATTTTAATTTATTTAATAAACTAACTTACTTAATTACAGTAATTATAGTTCTTTTGCATGCATCCACAACACGCTAGGCTTCCGGCCGTTGTACGTTCATCACGTAATTAATTTAAAATGATTAATTGTTTTCCATTTAATTCTCATCATGCCGAGCCTAGAAAAAATCTTGCTACATTGACACACTTTATAGTTTCTACATTTTCATCATCCTTGAAAGGTTGAGAAAAAAATTGCACTAAAAATATAATTTTATGACTCAAATAATTTAAATGTTTTACATGGTAAATCCAGTTTGTAGTGCAATATTTTTCACATTTTATCATGTACGTGATCAGAATTTCAAGGGGACCTAAAGTTTTTTAATTGCCTTATTTCACTTCCTTTTGTTCCGCTTTAGGGGTATTTATAAAAACCCTTAAACTAAAATTACGTGGCACTTTACATGCGATTTTTAACCAACAAATTTAACGAGCCGGAAAGGATAGAATCCTTGACGTATGATTGAAGCGAAGATTTACGATCAGGAGAATTATCTATGCTGGTTTTGGTATCTAGTATGCACTATGCAGTCTTCAAGAGAAAATAAAGAATCGATACGCCTCGACGGCTCGACGAAAGCAATAATTAATTAATAATTATTTAAACCAGCCTCTAAGGTCAGGAAAGAAACGGTACGTTGCCAGTTGTAATTCACAGCTCGATTGTAATTCTAGTAGGATCAAGTACTCATTAGCCTTATTAAGTCAATGTTATGTTTTTCTACAGTCGTGGCGCCTTGTAATTAGCATTTTTTGAAAATAATTGCTCGAAATTAACGCAAATTCTATATTAAAAGGATCTATTCTACATTTCTATCGTCTAATCTAGATCCTGACCAGCGTTAGAAAATTTTTCTCACCCGTCCAGATGACTGATTCCCGTATAAAATCGAATTCCACGAAACTCGCTCGCGACGACTTCAGCTTTCAGTCAGCTAATCGCCCCGCTTAATTTGCCGACATTCGCAAAGCGAATGGTCAGGGAGATAGATAAATGACAGACAGCCTGAAAGACAAACTGACAGACAAGACAAACGGGAATTTTATCTAGAAAAGGTTACAAAGCGTGCGTGTACGCGATAAAAGATCGTCCACCACGTAAATTGCACATTGAACAGTATGTGCATTAACACGTCAAGAAACTAGATAGACATTCAATTCAAAATCACTCACTAACTTCAATTTGTTCTTAAAAAAGCATTAAAATAAATATTTTTCATGAGTCTTTTTATTTTTGATTAAAAAATTCTCTAGAAGACATAATACGATTATTAATAAACTGTGTCGTAATTATTTATACAGTTAGACTACAATAAGGAAAAATGAATATTATTTTCTGAAAGAAATGTAAACACTGCAGAAATGCAGTGCGAATAAATTTGAAAAATAGATTCAATTTAAATGAACAAATTCCTTTGTAAGAAAAACAGGATACATTTTTCCATGGAATAAATATTCTATCACTAGCTCAACAGAGACATGCACTCATAATTAGCAGAGAAGTAGTCGAACGTCACGGGTCTTCGACCGCTGCAGCAGATCAAGCAGATGACGTCGAGGAAATATACGTTTGATTGGTATAACTGCTTTTACTATAAACCTAGAAAACGTATTTCCTTAATTCTTAACTGACGCTTGCTAGTAAATAAGAAATTAAAACGATGTCAAACCCAACTAGGAAATTCCACTTTATATTTCTAGAGTTTGCATAAATTCCTTATACCTCTTTCAAAATCAAGATATTATTTCTATTTACTACCAGTAATAAATTTTCTAATTTATAAAATGATTTTCATAACAAGAATCTTATTTTAGACACATAATTAATTTAGGATGTAATTAACTAGCTGCAATCTTAATAAAATATTAACTACACATTCATTTTAATTGAAAATTAGGAAATTTTGAAGTAATTAAATTTGTCTCTTTCAGCACCACAGAAATAACAACTTCTGCGTAAAAAAGCAGTAAAAGCTGCAGACCGGAAGTGCTTCAAGAGTCCCGAACCATCAAGCACGTGCACCATTCGAGCATTGAATATCTTTTTGATCATTACAAGCTGCCTTACTTTATAGCAAGAAAGAGATTCTATAAATGCGAAACGAAATTTAATACTTGGCTATATTTAAAAATGTTTTTCTTCAGGAAAATAGTTTCTCCGAAGACCATGAAAATTTGAGCTGAGGTTTTAAGATTTTGCCACCAAAATCAAAGAAGGTATGCATAATCCATGACCTTGTTATGGCTGACCAGACTTGCCAGACCACCATGGGCAGGAAATATCCTGTTACGAAATCGTATTAAGTGTGACCATACGTTAAGAACCAAGGACCTGCCATATGCCTCGTACGCTTCTTAAACTCTCGAACTTCTTTGAATCCTGAAGGATTTTCTATCCCCAGCTCACTTATACGTAAAATATTTTCTAGTATAAAAATTACTTTTAAAACGAAAATTAAAATATTTAGTTTACGCTTCTCTTATTTAAATGTATTTGGAACTTTTATGTAAACTTCTTTTAAGAGAAAGCTAGTGTAAACCGACGATTACAATAGCTTTCAATCTTAATTTTACAGAAAAACTATGTTCCTTGTTTAGAATTATATATTATTATATATTTTTTGATAACTCACCAGTACGACAAGGCGAAAATTCCAGCGATGGACTAATAAAATTTGTCAACCAACATGTTCCAACTGGTTCTCTTTTTTCTGTTGCTGCGTGTCCTTTCGACACTTGTTTACCGAACCATATATATCTTGGCGCACATGCCTGTAAACAAAAGAAAATTGTTAATTAAACTCTCTTTAAAAAGGTAGTAAAGCGTTTTGATTAAAGATAAATTGTATTCTAAAGTCATACATAAAAGGAATTTTTCAATAAAGTTAAAAATAAACATTTCCAATAAAAATTGTCAATATTTTTACTCCAAACAAAGATAAGTACACATATGGAATTGACTTAAACAAGCAATAACGTTAACATCTTCATTTTCGACAAACACTTAGCAATTACGGTAAATTAAAATGCGCATAGCCAACGAGCCCGATTGCGTGTCACGACGAGATCATTGCCGCATTTAGACATTATGGTTCATACATGTTCTTCTGCACATTGAGTGCCGTAATTGAACAACTAAATGTGCTCAATAAGTATTCAAATCAGTCAAGCGCGAAAGGGCAAATTGCGCAGAATTATATTCATCGTTTTTTAAGGAATAAACTCATTTTTCCTTATCTTTTTTTTCTTTATTAGTGGTTCATTATAAATATGTAATGAAGCCGTCATTTGAAACCTATGGTAAGTTAGATGATATGATATATGAAAGAAACGCTCAGTAAAACTTATTCAAATAGATCTCAAGATCCCTTCGCCAATAATCTTCGCATAGAGTCAATGATCCGTTGTGGATAGAGGGTCGCAGTCAGATGATGATGACCTCAATTTACATCCTTCTTATGTTACATAATCACCACCCCATGACAAAAACTATACAATCAGGTCGAATTATTCTCCAATTTAACTTTGCTCTGACATCAAGGGCTGTAAATAGATTGAACCCATTATTCAAATTTTCGGTTATTTTATATGTATTAATAATAATCCAAATTAGAGATATTTGTGAAAGAAACATAATTTTTTCACTGACATTTACTCATATCATTTAATTATTGTGTAATCGATACAAAATAATATAAAAAAGAAAAAATGAAGTAAGCTGAGATCCCCATGGGACGAGGATTATTAATCTCCGTTATAAAGGGCGCGATCGAAGAAGACAAGGTGACGGAAGCGTCACTAACATTTTAATTACCTTTCAAGGCTTCTTCACGTGTAAAGTATTACAAGTGACTGTGACCGGAATAGAGTTTGCATAAAGCTGAGCATAATAGTCCATAGTTAAGGAAATTAAAAAGAATTAACTGAAAGAGCTGAATACACACATGCAGTATGCGCCATTAATTTTAGATCAATTATATGTATTGAGATATGGAGTAAAACTTCACGTTCACTGCTTCTTAGCTCCGTTGAAAATTATAGTTTGCAGGAAGGACACGCGCCTGATCAATTCCGATAAGACAAAGTTGCATGCAGCATAAATTGAAATACTCAATTACGTCGATTCACTGTGTAAATTAACAATCTAGAGATAACTGTTGAAGAAGAATAAAAAAGGTACTAGTGAATTTTCAAATCTCTAAATTTATATTTTTCATTAAAAAAAATATATAATCTTATTTATCTAAACTATGGAAAGAACATGAATTAAGTGTTTTAATTTTTGAAAATGCCTAAGTGGAGAAAAAATACCAGAATCCATTACAAAGAGCTTTATCTATAATGACCTCGACAGTGGTTATTATCACATCCTTTAACGCATTGATATAATTCGCATTGTTATTTAGATTACTTGAAGGGAATAGAAACGTCATAGTAATTTCGTTTTAAACAAAGAATTCAAGTAAATCCACTAAAATTGAAAATTAAAATTCTTAGCACCCGTTTTTAAATGTCCATGTCTTAGGATTGTAATCCTTATCAAAATGTGTATATTTTTTTAAAGCGTATAAAATCATTCTACTATATATTAATGGAAATATAAGTTTAATTAAAGAATATAGCTCAGATAGTGCTGGTTGTTCCGACATATAGGCCCTAATCTTAATTAGTATAGATAAATGCAGCCGTAAAAGTGTATAAAACTATAAACGAATCAAAAGAGTGGAAAGAGAAACCATATTTGAAATGGTCAATTATTTGCGATTAGTATACATTTAGATTATATTTTTATGGCTAGGATGATATACTGCTTCTGATTAGTTAAAAAGTCTTTTTAAAAATACATTACATTTTGATTTAAAGTATATCATATTTTTGTATCTCGTTGTGTAATTGAGTTATGTATTATCTGAGATTGCGAGACGAAATTTACTTCATCAGACATGAAAATAAAAAATTCAAGTAAATAAAATTTCATTAATTAAGGGTAATGCCTTCTCTCAATTTCTGCAGTTATAGTCAGAGCAACAAATCGGGGTACGAACATACCGCCATGTTAACTCAAATAAAAGTTAATGACCACAATTTAAATTTAGCGTTCGAAATATTTTATATGCATACCTTCGATTAATATTATTTTAACAAGAAATATTTAAAGGCCATTGCCTAAAAGTTGAAAATATATGTTTGAATCTTTTGACAAATACATTTTCGTTTACATAAAAAGAAGAAAACTTATGACTGAAATTGGTTAATTTATAGTAAAATAATTGATCCTGTATTATAAGATAAATTGAATGAAATAAAGATGTAAAAAAATCATTGACAGATTGAAAGACAGTGCAGCCATAATTTGAAAAGGGGAAAGTAAATTGAATGTAACGACAGCTTGTCTCTATCTCACTTTAAGCATCCTCGAGAATGAGATGCTATAAGAGAGAAAGACGGTGAAAAAAAGAAAGGAGAAAAAACAGAGAAGTCGAAGTGCAGCAATTTATCCATTGCGCTAGTTTAGCTCAATCGGACAAAGATAAACTTTTCTCTGTCTATCCGGTAACACAAGGAACACTAAAAGAATTATACTATTAAGATACAAAGGTTGTTAATTAATTAGTCAGCTAATATATTTAAAAGCTGCATTTTCAAACAATTTTCTATTTCAACCGCTTGAGTTAAAAAAAAATGTCTTATTGTTTATCAAATTCATTATATTTACTGTAAAATGTCCTAATGCATTTCAACCCTTGAAATACGTAAATTTCACTTTAAATTATTTAGAAAGGAATTGACGAGAGAATTTTTTGAGCAACGTTCATAGCATTTAATATTGATGGGGAGGCACAGGATCATAAAATATAAGTGCCACATTCAACGAATATGATTGGTTGAATATGACGAGCACAAGGTACGCCTGGCTCTGTCGAATGTGCAGCAATTTTTCGCACATCCGACGCCTTTAGGCGACGAAATACCGACTTAAGACGTTAAAGAACCATATATACCATTATAGCTGCGCTTAAATTCTACCATCTTGCTCCCTTTAATGAAGCGCTACGCGTGTGCAGATCGTAAAGCGCCCACTTTCCACTTTTACGAGTAGGACTGTGTCTTGTCCATTATTGCACGTCAACCTATTTTTCGACCTTGCAATAAATATATCTTTTATTTCTACTTAAATTATGTTGTCTAATAAATGTAAATATTCTCACATTATTGTTTTATTCTAGCCAAGTTTGTAAATCTGAGTTCCAAAGATAATTAAGAAACTACCAATATTGAGACAAATGAGGCTTTCTAAAATTACAAGTGTTGCATCTGTCGCAAGCAAGAAATTACGTTTCTTTTTAAGTAATTTGCAGCACGCTGAAGTTAAACTTTTTTTTTCTTTTTGAGAATCGAGTCGCCTGGTTTCTCTTCACTTGTTAAAGCAGAGCTGTTCAACCTCTCTTCGGATCTGAAGAGATGAGTGCTCGTACAAACAAGTGAATGCGACTGAAGAGTTTACACATTTCTAAAAAAACGTGAAAAAAATCCACAAATATATGTTTACAGTCTCTTTTTTATGCGACTTGATAAGCACTACTTTAGAATTGAAGAAGTTGTACTCGAACTTATGTTTATGTTTTTTAACTTTATGTTTATAACACATATATAAAATTCTTATTTAACTATACCTATTCAGATAACTGTAATAAATACTGCAAAATAACTGTGTATAATTCCGTATATCCTTAAAGTATAGACTTATATTTCAAAAAATAAAGCAGTCAAACGGAAGCCTTGAATTTTAAAATATCTTTCCCATTTTTGTTTCTCAGTTTCACGTTCCATAGCCATAAAATTTCCATGGGCCAAAACAGTGTTGTTCAGGGATAAGTATATTCATTTCATTCGAATGTAAGTAAGGGTCTTTGCAGTTGCACGTGCGTGCGTGCACATGACATATGCACGAGCCTGTTGCAGCTGTTGTCGTGTCAAAGTCGGGCAAGCCAATGGATTTACTTGCAGAAGTTTAATGCTCGCGACAGCTCATCGATTCATGCTACGAAGACGCATTTAATCTTCCTGGACCAGAGAATTCCAGTATTTTACTTCCCCTCTCTTTTTTAATTAACCTTTCTGACCCCAAAGTCGCTTTGAACGTTAGGGTTAAGATATATTAATAATAAAGCGACATCATTGCATATAGAAAGATGATGAGTAATTGCAAAATATAGGGTCATCAGTTTTTTCATGGAAAAGAAAATGGGAAAGGATAGTGAGTGGATCTATCACGAAAAATTTTTCTGTCAAATGTTAAAATGTGATATATGATTAATTGATTATACACGACTCTTTCTATCCTTTCCAATCTGCTGCCTTGCTCTCGTTGCCTTTTCTACTTTTTCTGAGTGAAAGGGCATCTCAAGACTTCTTTATTTACTGATACCAATAACTGGCTTTACCGTATTACTGCAACTAATCGTGATTGCCCGTCAGTACTTTAACACAATTGTTGTCAGACTGGAAACATACAGAGGCAAAATATACCTTTCGACTATATATATGTTTAATGTTTTCTTTTTATGTAATAAAGGCTTTTAAGTTTGCCTTTTGCAAAGTAAACATTGAAAATTCCTGTTACGGACATTTACCATGAAACAACTTTTAATAACATGATTGTTAAATTAATTCGGAGAAAAAAATGAA
Organism: Synergus gifuensis; assembly: GCA_904066015.1. Lineage (NCBI taxonomy): Eukaryota > Metazoa > Arthropoda > Insecta > Hymenoptera > Cynipidae > Synergus > Synergus gifuensis. Next base: position 36,841 of record CAJFCO010000120.1, read on the forward strand.
GTCTCTCGTTGCAAGATCAGAATTCAGCAGCATTGAAATCTCTCTAGATAGCGTGTTGCATCTTCGGAGGATTGGAATAATATATATGGTATATATATATACGATGGTATATAGAGGACCTGAATTTATTGTATTGAAATTATAAGCACGACAGTACATGGGCAATAATTTCAATTACTATCAGATATGAAATCGTGAGCACAACGAAACAAATATAAAAGAAAAGAATAAAAGAAAACATACCAACAACGATGTTGAGTTTTGATAGTATAAAGTTTATCTGGTCGCCTCGGTAATATCATTTATCTTCCACTATGTTAGCTACTGTTCAGCGTAGTATCTATTACAGTAAGCACTATAGGGTCCATAGGAAAAAAGCCACTTCCTCCATTCGTATTAGGGGCTTCGGTTGCAATACTAGCACCATCGCCTTCAGTGACCAACAGAAACGCGACTCAAGTACTTAAGCCCTAACCTACGAACTCTGACCACCATGATTTAATGTGTATATGATCTATGATGAATACCAAATATTATGACTACAATTTTTTTCATTTTTTAAATTCAAAACCTAAACCTTCAAATTTATAGAATCATCTCTCCATTCTTGGAAAAAAATCGTCAATTCCATTTTACTCACTCTCCACAATTTTTTAAAACTCTTACAAAAGATAATTTGTGGGGTAAAAATAATTTCTACATCGACCAGCCGTCCAATATAAATCTCTCGATTCTATTTTCTAACAGGAACCCGGAGCTATCTTTTCTTACGAGAAAATAAAATAGAATTTTATTTTCAGAAACATTTAAACCCTCCCTAATAATCTTACTGAATTTTGAAACAATTACACTCGAGTCTCCCAAATGTCAAGAAATTTTTGCCAGAGGTTTTCCCAAATGTCAAGAAATTCTTTATCCTCTATAGTCACATCAATTGCGCATGCGTATTGCGTATAATATAATATTTTTTAACATTTTAAATTGCGCGCGAATAGCAACCAATCAGATGCCGAACGCAACGCGTGCGCAGTGGTTACAAGTGGGATTTGAGAAAAACGGACTTGACATTTGAGAGAAACTTGACTTGACTTTTGGGAGAACTTGAGATTTAGGAAGTTGACTTTTGAGAGACTCGAGTGTATTACCAATAATTTTTGTTGATATTGAAAATCATCCGAGGATTTATGTCAGATTTACTTTCAGTAAACTACAAAGATTACGATTCTTAAGTAATATTGCTCGAGGAGTCTTGAATTTATTGCGATCGCGAATCGAGCTTCACGTATAGAATACAATTCCGTCCTGAAGACCTAAATTAACAGAATGACATAAATTTGTCTGAGCGCACAACTTGTCAGATTGGCAAAATATGGCTTCTTAAAAAGTGGCTCGTAACTTGTCATAGTTCAGCTCGTTCATGCCTCTCCCTCCATATATAGAGTCACTTGAACGAGGTGTTTGTACACTAACTCACACAAAAATTGCACTTACTTCTGTGCAGTCACCGTATATGAGAGTAATATACGGTCGACATCGACAATCATCGTAAAGGTGATGCGGAAGGTCTCACAATTTTCTTTCATTCTTTTATACATTTTTTTGTAAATAAGCGGTCTACATGGAAGGAGATTTCTCCTCAGTTTCGGAACGCTCATTGCTGTAATTCGAAAATGAATAAAATATCCTGCCGAAGAGAAGATTCTGACGCTGCATACGCTCTTGACAGTTTACGACTGCAGTGATTACCAGACTATTACGCCAGGCTAACGCGAAATTTTTGGCTGCTGTTATTTTTTTTTTTTTGCCCACTTAACTTGAGAGCCACAATATACTTCGCGCGAAATATCCTCGTTCCTCTGCCTTTTCATGTACCGACAGAAAATAAAAGTACTTTTTTTAATTATATGACCAGCAGTTTTGGCCATAATTAGTGTTTAACTGCTCTCTGAGAATTTATTGCAGTGACAAAGAGTAAAGTATACGTATTATTAGTTTTTTCCAGCGCTTTTTAGCTGTGCTTTAATTGTTTTTAGGTACGTTAAAAAACATACACTTGTGCATACGAATTAAATTATTAAGAGCAGCAGTTCATAATTTACCACGCTGTAAAGAGAAACGAATTCATATTTTTGAGTATGTACATTAATTTCACTCTGAGCTAACGCAATGTAAGATCGTATTAAAAATTAATTAGATTATTCAGGAAACCTTTTAAGAACTCAGATATGGAATCGCTTATATGGATGCACGTTATGCTTCAATAATTTCGGACAAGTAATCCACACTATCTGGGAGAAATGTTGATGTTTTGGACTGGAGCGGTCAAAGTAATTTTCTTGATAAGAGAATATCGAACCTTTTAAAAGCACTGTCAACCCAGTTAAAAGCCAGCTGATCTATTCGAGCTTGGTTGACTGGGTGCAGTCTACTCAAGATGACCTCATTCACGCCCCAAAATAACTTTCGCTTCCTTCCAACGCATGCTAGCCAAACGATATGTGCCGACCGCTGACTCTTCCTGATCAATATTATGTAGGAAACCTCACCTATTTCCTATTTGATACGACCTCCCTTTAAAATGCGTGATGCAACTTTTAAAATAACAGCTTTTCCGGTCAAGTCGCCACTCTGAATAATTAACCAAAATCCATTTGAACTTTTTAAACCTTAAACATTTTTAAACCTTTTTAAACATTTAAACATACCATCGTGAAATTGGAAAGAAAAAGAGAGAGAAAAAAGGGAGAATGTGACTCTGAATCCCTAGAATGGGAATCACTTGTGATCGAGAATGGGTGGAGGAGAAAAAAGAGATGCACAGGAGTCGAGTGGCAAAAACGTCGCTGAGTTCTGGCGGCATATAGTAGAATACGAAGGAACAATCGCCCGTAAAATATGGGCGAGTCCTGCCGATAAAACTAGTGGCGGCTTCCTCGCGGTAGTTGTTGTCGGCAAAAACGCATCGATTAAAACGGGAAGGAAGGCCACGTCGGGCACTCAGTCGCTGCCAAAGCATAGGACAATCACGACCTCGGCGACCTGTGCTGAAAGCAGAGCCTTGTACAAAACTTCTCTTCAGCTTTCAGGATCGGCTTCATGAACACCACATCCTATCAGACCAAGCGAACCAAAGTGCAAAGAACAACCAGCAACAAACAAGTGTTCATTCCACAGATAGAGAAACGAAATTACCTACTTAACATCCTTTACTAGAACATCAAGTTCTTGCATTCTGTACCTCTTGGGTACATTTATTACACCTCTGGTTTCGCAAAAACTGATGTCCATTCTTTTTTGTGTTACTATGATATAGTGTTTTCTAAACTGCTATAAATGAACAGGTAAAGCTTTTACAGATTTTACAATCTCAATATTGGCTTCTTCGTATTTTCTTGCTTGTTTTGATAATCTGATCCCTCGGGTGGGGGATTCTCACGCTTTCCGCGTTAACGAGCCTTCGACACTGAGTGTTGAGGAATCATCCTGGGAGCCGCGAAGAAAACGGTATTCTTGAGGTTTTGTGGTGATAATCTCAATCTTCTGCATTGTCCCGTAGAGAATACGACTAAGAGTGTAAGAAGGGCGTATAAAACTATCCAGGACTCTTGATGTGAAACGACCCGCTTCTGGCGATTGTCTTAAGAGACGAGACCGCCAAAGCAAAAAACGGCCGTTTAGCGGGCGTCGCAATTTGTCCCTTGGACAAAACACACGCTCGGAATGCGTATTGTCTACCGTTGGATTATCTTTCCTCTTTGTCACACAGACTCGAAGAAAGATCCCGTCAAATTGCTTATAACGAGAAAAAAATGAAAAACAGACTTCAAAAAATCAGGAGCGAGAGGTGCGCAATGCGCATACCTGTCGGAAGTGAAACTTGGACCATCTCACTGCCTTTGTCTTTATTTGAGAAATTATTTGTCGCGTGACAAATTACTCTGTAACTGGTGTAGCTAATTTAAAGAGAATGCGCGAAAAAAGAGATTAATTGCTAATGTTTTATAATTATCTAAAGAAAAACGCTGTTATATGTACCTAGCATATTTAAGTAGTCCAGTAAATTGTAGATATTTATCAGAAAATATTATACCTATTACTAAGTACGTCAAAGAAATATCCAGATTAATCGAACATAATGATCTTGTAATAAGAAATAAGAATAACGGTTTAAAAATTGTTTAAAATAAATATTCAACTCGGAACTTTCGTAAAATCTACAAACAGATGGCTATAAATTACAGAATTGCTGTTATCGTACGGTAAATGATCTGAACCCATGTGACATGAGAATTTCTCGTGTGCCCTTTAATTCTGCGTGAGGTGTGCGTTGGCGTTGTTATCTTTGGTTTTATGCAAAGGAGAGAAACGCAGAATTGCAAAGGGGCAATCTATCAATAAGTTAAGCAAGAAATTGTACTTTCATTATTTTCCTCTCATTCTCATTGGAGATACAAAAACTGAAAATTTAATTTCTGAAGGACTCAGAAAATTGTTTAACGAAATAAGGACTTGTGAGATCAGTCTGAAAAAAAATAGTTTATCCAACTGTAGCACTTAATAAGTAGAAGAAAATTAAGAAAAACTTTGGGATTCATGCGTACGCGTCCTATTAGTGCCGATTATCGTTCCCATGCTCGCGTAATTTCACATAACTGACCGACGACTGGTTCAGCGGCAACGACATTCCCATCTCTTCTAGTCGGCATAAAGCAGAAATTATCTACTTACTCCAGAATGCGACGGAGTTCTCTCGCGTAAATGGCGCCTTTATTTTATTCCTTTGTTTATCGTTCTCTACATGAGCAGGAGACTTTGCAATACGAAGAAAATGAAAATTATGATAAGTTCTTAGCTTCCAAACATATAATTTCTTCTCTACAGAATTTCTTTTTGGATAGATAAAAAAAAGTCAATGAAGTCACAGGAAGTAGTTTGTCCTCGGATGGAGAACGAAATTTGAATAGAAATCGACGCTTAGAAGCGGTTCGTGATATCTTTAATGACTGAAGTTAGCCATGGCGAATCTATCGTAAAAAGGTTTACGGTCTCATGACTTGCTAACAGAGATAACACGATGTGCTACGTGTGCAATAATTAATTATTCACCTCACGCGTAGATTCCAGTAGCGAACGATAAAGGAATTTATATCCACAGACATATATATTAAAATATTTGAACAGGTGTAGTATGTAATTATTAGACTGTTCAAAATGGATTTATAAATTCTAGGGCCCAAAAAAAAAAACGAATAGCCTTATAATTAGAATGTAGCAAATGATAATATAATTATATGATTTACATAATCATTCTGCCTTGTAATAAATTAGTGAGACGTCTTCTGCGGTCATTACACTTAATAAAGTTTTCTTCCTGAAGCTTTATACAATATCTCACACCCACGTGAGCGCTCACGTGCCGTTTACAGGATGTCCTTGCTACTTGCAGTGCATATCATACGCTCCACACCGTTTGTTGTACGTATTACTCATTTACACATTGCTATATTACATAAACCATAAATTACCTTCATTCACGCGATATATCGATATTGAAGCTTGTAAATTGCCATCTCGTTCAAATTGTATTCACCTGACAACTACTTTTCTCCAGGGGCAAGGTTTGCGACATGGCACAAACATTGCACACCACCCCCAACATAAAGCCGATAATAGTAATGCTTTTTCTTTGTCGCGACTGCGCCGCATTGCGAGAATCATAATGGCTCCTTTCAATACCAAAGTGCTATTGCGCTTTTTATCTTCCACCACGGATGTCGATTTCAAGCAAGGCCTTTCAAGCACTGCTTGGAATGATTTTTTTTTTCTTTTTGCGTGCATGAATTCATGGGAAGATGAAAGACAAAGAAGCGCCGTCGGCTCTGATTTTCAGCTCGACTTTCACGTGCTGATTGCAATTATTCTTTTTCGCGACTGAATCTGTCGTTAGGTAAAAAGCAGAGGGTAGTTGCGGACGAATTGTCGGTCTTGATTCTGATGACGTGTAATAAATCTTGGAGGATGTTGGCTGCATCTTCTTCGCTTGTTGAGATGCGATTTTTAATCTTCTTTATCGCCACACTGAATCCGACAGTGTCATTTCTAATATTTTTATATTTGTGAATTCTTCACAATGCATCAAAGGTGACATAAATGAGACTTTTCATGATAAGCCCCACTTTGTCAGACACACGAGAATGTAACTTCCGTCGTTTGTAAGTCAGCCTGTTAAAAAAGACTCGTCTCTGCAGTCGGGTTAATTTACAACGACTCTTCTTCCGACTCTCTTCCTCAGGGCGAAACTCCCTTCATCTTTCTATCTGCCAGAGAATGTCTGTTGACCAGTATTCTTTTCTTTTTTACCGCTAAAACCTATTCGCTCTTTCTCCTTCCTTACGATTTCTCACAGCTTTTAGGTAGAGATGCGACTCACAGATTCGCTGACAGATGTTTCGCTTCTTTACAACCCTTTTTTTGCTTTATTCCTATTCTCTCCGCAAAATGGAATTCCACTTTTAGTCCAGGTAATATCTGCTGTTTTTTTTTGCGCTGTCCTTTGTAAAATCAACATTTACAGTTTTTATTTACTTAATTTATCCATAGCATTGTCTTTTTAATCCGTCATCTTATAAAGCATCTGTTAATTCCTAATATGAGATATGTTTTTTGGTTTGAAAGGTCAGGAAGCATGGAAATAAAATCAAATAACATCTGCTTTAAATGATACCGCGTCTTTCATAATAAGAAACTACCCAAGTCTCATTGAAAATATACTTTATGTGGCACGCAAGTCCGTTTCTCTTGTTGTGCTCAATCACAGAGAATCAAGCAAATCAGACGGCGCAGGGAATAAATGCAGTGCGTGGCTAGGCATAAAATAATCAGAACAGCGATATTTGTACACGGTGTTAGTGCAGATGCATAGAATTCGATTTCACGGCCCTTTCTTTTCCCATTAAGGTTCACTGTATAAGAATATATGTTGATAGCTGAAAATTTCTCTTCAGGACCCGTTGACTCTTTTTACATATAATATAAAAAATATATATAAACTCTAATGTAATGTAATCTCTGCCAATCTTTCGTTCCATAAATGTATGCGTATCCACCTCACGCACCGTTGCGGTTGGCGATAGCATCCTGCACGTAACGATTGCTCGAATTAGCACATCGGTCTTCCCTGAAATTCACCTCACGCTTAGTATGTGTTTAGTATAGATTCAAAAAAGCAGTTAGAAGGTCTTCTTGAGGTATAGAACCTAGAAAGAAAGATAAAAGTTAGATATTTCATTATACGTATAACTGGACCAAATTTGAGATTTTTAAATTAAATATATCATATATGTTACTGCAGTGTCTAAGTCTCCATTGTGGAACGGGTTCATTGTATCCGCTCCTTTTCATCAGATTTCATATAGCATGCATTAATCTCTCGATTTCACAGCTCAGTAATTCTTACGACAATGACGATTGAAAGTCGTTGATTTCCTAAAGCTTGCAGGAAAATATCACTATCTCTCAGTGAACTCCGAGTGTGGGATTCTGCTTGTTTTCAAATCCAGAAATAGAAACAGCCGCGTTCACGAGACGCACGTTACTCTCAAGATTCGAAAAGCTCGTCGTTTGCTTCTAATAAGATCAAGATAGATATTAAATTGTTAAATTCCAGGAAATTCTAAATCTACAGATATCGCTTCTGAACAATTTTATTTAATTTCCTTGGTTAATTATCAGCTCTGCATATATCCGAACATATATCACAACTGTATATAGCTTATAGTAATCCCTACATTCTCGAATAATATTTTATTTTGGCTATAAGAATATAAGGTTTCGGAGTCTTATATATATCCATTTGGGTTTATTTCGCTGAGGAGCTCAAAGTTTAGTTCGCCGAGGCTAATAAAATGCGAACTCTGACGTCTTTCTGCACTGTAGGCTAAAGCTTCTAAATCCCAAGAACCTGTATGGACATATGGGATAGACTACATCTGTTTTCCTTAAATTCGGCGGCAAAATCAAAGCAGAGGGTGAATAAATGTCGATTTCTGTCCGTTAATGAAAGGCACTCTTCCATAGAGAGCAAAAGTAAACCCTTTGAAATATTCCGTCATAAGTTTATTTCGCATTCGCTTAGAATATATTTCGCGGATATTTTTGCTCACTTCAGTGGCTTGGAGTTAAAAATATATTTTTTCGTAGATAATCGCAAATTCATTTACGAATTTCGATTATAATAATGTTATTTATTATTAGAGTTGGATCAAGACTTACCAATAGTGGTCCTCCGTCCACTTTTGAGGAAGAAACTGTAGCTCCGAACCACTGACCGCTTTTGTCATCGACTTGAACGAGACCAGTAGATGTGTTGGTATAACTATTCCCTGTGACAAATCAAAATAAATATGCATTAGATAACATATATGCAGCCATTAGAAATGAATAGGTAATGTTATCCTATAATGTATAATCTGTATACATATTAAGCTTGTTCTTGAAATAATATATCTAGTTTCCTTGTACATTGTATTAAGATGAAAGCATAGGTATGAAAGGGCCAACTGTCAAGTCATCAGTTACTATGCAGGGTGCAACATAATACGTCATTTGTTGAAATGGGTGTAATGTGTACGCACAAGGTCTGAGACTGAGCGCGGAGGAATGAAGCGGAACAGGGAGAAATACGAGTTTCTGCAGTTGCGCACCTAATGAGCTACCATGGGGTTAATCCCACACAACCATCGTAATATCCACCTCCTCATCCGTTCCGTTCAAAAAGAGCAATTTATTTCCACCTGCTAAGCAAACTGAGGGGCATATTCACCAGCTTGAGTCCCACAGTTAATCAATTTTTTCCGATTCAACAAAACTTAAATCTAACTTATAGTTTAATGACAAAAACTCTACCTTGTGATAAGACGAAGTCATACATCTAGTTTGATGTATGACTGTAAATTAAAAATACTTTCTCTTATCACTGAAATAATGTGTTCTTTTATCTAAAGAAGAGTACGTGAATCTGAGGTTCCGCAGAGTTCTCACGAAACTTTACAATCGTCACATGCCTCATCCCATCCCCGAATTCGTTCCGAAAGATATGTTTCTTCTGACCAAATAACTCTTTCGGGCTCTTCCTTTTTCGAATATCAACTTGTCCACCAAACCTACCATATCAGAATAAACCCGTTAGCCATACAGGTCGTATTCGTCCTTTGGTATTATAAAATAAAAGGCCACTATGGTCTCTGCCAACGACGGATGAGCTGGCAAATGTCCAACTTGATGGCAGAGCATGTCATGCGAACTTACGGTTCTCTGTATTAGGCATTGCAGGTTCTTGTGGGCTTCTTGATTCCGCGTACCCAGTTTTGCCCGTCATCACGTGGCGGCCACTATAGGGTGTAGCGACCTAGGGATACGATGAGAAGAAAACCTGAACCTCTGTCGACTTATCTGTGAAGTGAGTGACCTCTAAGGCCACGAAGTTCACTCGTTTCCTCGTACGCAAGCAGAATCTCGATCGTCAAACATCAATCGACAAACCAAGGATCTCAGAAATCAAACCTGATTTAGCGTGCGAGAAGAATTCACAATAACTTGTGCTTTTCACCTTTTTTGTATGAAAATAAGAATGAATCATATCAAGGTCTAGTTCATTGTCAGGAGAGTATACAAAAATGATTTATTTATCAGTTCCAGAAGATGATGCGACGGATGCGACAATCAATCAAGACAAAACATTTTGCAACTGGAAGTAGTCGCATTACTTGGTACTTCAACTCTAAAACTTTGTAAGAAGTCATACCTAGAGCAAACGGGAAACAATTGACGGTTTTATATTTACATTTACGGATCTTATAAGAGCAGTGAATGTAAATTAGCAGGCAAGACAGAAAACCAATGGTCCGCACCAGAATTTATATACATAGATGATTTATTCACTTGTGTCGCAAGAAATTTCAACAAACAGAGGTTTTAATTTTATTTCTGATGACATTCTTCGTCGTTGAGCCAATTGAAATTGATTGAGATTAATCTTCTACAACACTTGGTATCAGATTCTTCTGTTAGAAAATAGAATGAAGAAACTCGCTCTTTCTTTTGAAGAAGCGCGTCGTTTATTAAAATTAATTTCAGACCCACCAAGATTGAGAAATATAATGTTCAATTTTTCATATTTAAACTGCAAATATGCTTTTGCGAAATAGTATATTATTATTGAGTAATGGATTGTGAGTAATGTCTTCTCTATAAGTCTTATATTTCAGAAAACGGTTCACTGACTTGAAGCTTCTTATCACACACGTTATAAATTTTTTTTATTGCGTGTCAGATAATTCAACTTTAGTTACATCTGAGCTGTCGCTTTTGGAATCTTCTACATTGCAAATAATATGAGTGAAACGCTCGTAAGACAAGACAAGAATCTGCGAATTAATGATATATCTTAAACGTGAATCAAAGACGGCATTGTAGTGCTAAGATTTAAACTCTAGTGCACATGTTCACGAACGTAATTTACAATTTAATATTCTGAAATCAAGATTAAAAATAATTGTTGACGCTTTTAATCACATACTGCCTCTTTAATTAGCAAAGCTTTCAACGTATAGAAAATTAAATATCTTATTGTGAAGTTAGAATCTATGAATCAGAACCATCAGAGAAATGTTTTGGATAGATCCTATTTCTGATCTTCAAAAAGAGTAGCTGTATTCAATGGATGGTTTTCCTCTTAACAATAGGTCTTTATTCACCTTGAAAAGATTCAGCTTCCATGGGGAACGCCTATAATGGTTTATGGGATGTTCACGGGACTTCTACGGGACAGTAATTGGCAAGAATCGAGTCTCCTGGTCACCCGCGGTGTAGAACAGGCATCCACACTTTGCGGCAGAGGAATGGACAGGTAGTCTCCAGTTTAAACCTAATTGGACAAGATCGCGCAAGATCGAGCATATGTAATGGCTAATTACTGATCAAAGCGGAAAGGTGTCCAACAGTGTCCGGTCACCAACAACAGATAGAGTAATTGGATAACAGATGTATAGTAATTGGACATAGCGAATGTTTATTTTCATAAAACAAATAAACTCTACTTCAAAATAAGCCAACACAATCACGATCCCTAATAAAGACAAATTATTCTTGTCTGTGGGAAGAGATCATTTTAATGAAAATAAATCGTGACGATACCCAGAGCATATATCTTCTCCTGGAAACAATTGAAGTGCTGGTAATACAATCGCTAGACTCTGGACGGAGATAAGAGCACCGCTATTTCAGCAATACGTATCATGTGTTTCAATGTAGACACTATTTCATAGTCCGTGGTAATGATGCTCTTCCTATCCCTCCTATCGTCTATCCTCTCCCCTGATCTTCGCCATTATCACCTTCTTCAATCTCCTATAGCCTCATATCAAGTCAGCTCAAGAGTGAGCCCACTTATTTCAGGTAATTGAGGATTCAGATGCACTTTTCCCGCGTGAATTGTCAATTACTCCTTGGTACTTGGTTGGTACTCTAAGTGTGAGTAAATTGCTGGTAAATCACCTCTCTTGGAGTCGTTGAACCAGGTTGCATCGTTGACTTCTTTGGTTAACGATCCAACCACATTTACCGTTGGAGGTGAGCCACGCTTAATTTTCGGCGATTGACCTCAAAGGTCATTGCAGTTGTTAATGAGAGGGCAGACAATATGAAATGAATAAAGGATGACCGTATTTGGATGATCAGAACTTTTTAAGCAGTCCATAAATTGATTCCAGTTTGCCGCTACAAAAGATATTGTTGTTGCTGAGAAAAATACAGGGGTGCTAGGTTGAAGTTATATTTCTTTCAGGAGAACGATAAAAAGGCAATTAAATTAACAATCACTAACGTTTAATCAGATAAATTCCAGCAGGCAAGGGGAGAAAGTTTAAAGAGGACAATTACCAATATTATAATGTAAAACACCGTTTTTATGAGAAAGTTTACTATTTTAAATAATGTATTCAAGAGGCAGTAATTATTATGAACAGATATGGTTAACTAATTTTACCTAGACTTTCAGAATTTTCGAGTAGTAAAAGTCAATGGGAGCTGGGCATAATGCGATAAGGTTTGAAAGGGTCAACGGCAGGGTGTAAAATCGCCATGAATAGCTCGTAATATATAACTGGTTCGTAGGTATAACTCCATTTCCCCGCACATTATGTGCATGCAACTTTTACTAAAGGTCCTTTACGCCTTTAAAGGATGAAGTAGAATCTAGGTCAGCGACTTTGAGAGTCTCAAGGAAAACACCATGAGGTCCTTATTAACTCTTCACGGGATAACAACCGGGGTGAATGGGAGATATGGAACAAAGAAAGTGCGGGGGCGAAGTGGAGTGTAAATTAGCATAAACGGAACCTGCAAAATCGAAATAGAACGAAACTAGAAACAATTTGATCAATAACGCTAATTACATTCTATTTCTAATGTTCCAGTTTTCTTTCGTGCAATTCTTGTTTTAAAACTTTGTATTCGACAGTGGACACGAAAGTGTGTAAGAGGCCTTCTGACGTCTTTGGAGGATTACAAGATGAAAATAAAAGTGTACTTAATAGTACCCCATTCCAACTTTGGAATTCGAGAGATATGTCCCTTGTGCCAAGTGCATGACTTCGCCGAATTCCCGCGAGAGAATTTCAAGACCGGTCTCGATGCAGAAGACATATCTATTGATCTCAACTGATCACCAGTACATTGAAAATCGAAGTTTTGATAAACAATATAATTGTTAATAATAATTAGCTATATGTTGTAAATTTTTTATGGTGATCCTAAACACTCCCCTAAAGATGCATTATTTTCTACCACCCTCAATCTTTTTATAATATATTACCATCAAAATCGTGTAAATATGTACAGTTTTTCTAACTGTTTAATATTATAATTGTAATACAGTATAATTATTGTAGTTAATTATAATTGTCAAAGAAAAAGTATAAATATAATAACTTACCATGTCTCGTGTCGAATGGAACAACATCGCAGGAGTTGTCTCGATTGATGGAGCATCTGAACACCGAACCACCATGTCTTACGTTTTTTTGAGAGGTCTCAGCTGCTGGTGCACCTATGATAACCCTGAAACAGAAAAGAATCTTCACTTAATACTATGACAAATTTAATTTCAAGCATTTAATTAAGTTCTACTTTTTTGTTAAAAGTTGGACTATATGAGTATAAGAATAATAATTTAATATCCCCGCGACCTTATTTATTTCTATATCGTTCATGGTTGTACTCGGGAGTTCATATTTTCGAGATCGAGGTCAGTGGTCCAAAGCTATTTTTGCATGTGACGTTAAAGTGACACCAGTTTGAACAACAGCTTGCTTTATGAAACTATGGAATAATTTTCTCAAGAAATCTTATAATATTCTAGTCTCAATTTTCAAAATAAATACAGTATTTATTCTAGCCTCCCTTATTTTAAATTTCTGATTATACTATTAATATACTATTCATAGTTTCGCAGTAGATCGATCAAATATTCATACATATTGAAAATAGTTAATATGTTCATCTCTAAAAAAATCGTTTTCACCGGAATTATGAGAATCGCTGAGCAATCTAGAGGATGCGCAAATTTAGTGAGGGTCTGTCGAGATCTTCAATTTATTTAACGATTGCGCTAGCGTGCTGAATAGGCCATTACTATTATTGACTCGAGACTCACGATCGTGTTGGTATACTTCTTTCTTTTTCATGGAGCGTCTCATCTCCCTCTTTGATTCAACAGTCCGTTGGCTATTAAAATGATTAGATTGATGGCGCCACAACAATAATTTGCTACTGTTATGTGCCATTAAAATGAGGTTTCGAATAATTTAAATATTTTAAAACAGAAGATAAATAAATACGTAATTTAGATATAAAAGCATATATAGAACTCAATCCTTTATAAAATTCCATAAAAATATTTATATAAAGACGCGTGGTATTTTTATATTAAAATCCGGATTAGCTTCAGTATGCTTTGCCCAATGCCCACTTTCTTATAGAGAACCACAATCTTTTTATATTTGGCTGGGGAAAAAGCGAAGCAAGTGGTTTTCTGTGAAAGCGAATGTAGTTAAGTGAATGTCGGTCGTAATTTACACTTACGCTGATGCGCAACAATAAATAATTATAAATAATTATAAAAATCTACAAAAATAATTGATGAACAGAGATGACTAGACATTATTTTAATCTTTACGCAGATGAGTCGAAATTGAATGTAAAGTGCGGTCCATTTTGCAGGTTCTAAAATTATCTTAGCAGATAATCTTACGAAAGCAGTAGCTGCTTTCTACTAAAGGGTACTACTTTTTGAGCGAGTAATTTGATTAACGATTGAGATTTAAGGTGAGTTGGTTTATTAAGACGATAAAGATCTCGATAAAGATAAAGAAAACATCAAAAGAGGCGAAATCCATCTCTGCTATTATTAGGAGCAGAAGATCGGATAAAATAGTCCCTTCCGAGTGGCACTCCCACCTTCAATAATTGCATGGTCGATATACCTACCTGCGCATATTCATTTTTCTCACACATTGCCCTTAATCATATATGCTCGTATAAGGTGTTCCGTTCATAAAAAAATATGTTTAGTAAGGTAATGAATGAGTAGTAGTTACAAACTACTTTTAGAGGTGAAAAGAAGTTAAAAAACTAAAGTGCTTTTAACTATAATCTCTTAGTTTATTGAACATCTTCAAAAATGTTGATTACTATCTTTACACATGCCACAAAAAATATTTTAACTTGTATGTATAATTACTTTCAGGGAAAAAGTTTTATATTGAGAAACTTGACTTTTTGTATCAGAAGTAAAATATATCAAGACCTAAATTTTTTATTTGGCAAGATTTATTTACTCAGGCACTCTAAAAGTTCTACCGAAATTTTTTTCATAGCGTTGAAATGAGATTATCGATATGTGCCTATCAAAACCTCATTCTCGGGGTTATCGACTAAAAACGTTTCGGATATTGCCACATTTGCGGATGTCATTGACAAATCACCAGCGGTTTTAGAGCATCTACTAAAAATGTTGTACTATTTTTGAAATAAAAAGGAAACATATAAAGCTCCTAATTTCATTTCATGACTAAATTAGGGTTTATTTACGTTTAATTCGATCGTTTCGCTACTTTCTTTCATGTCAATCAGTACTCATATCGATGAATGACTTCTCTTTAATCTTCACCGCTGTCATCGATAGTGTACAATCCCTGACCCATCTGAATAAATTAACACTATTCATCCAACCTAACAATTTGACGACTCATCGAATTGCCTTCAATAGTCCTCAAAGAATATTTATATACCGGGTCTAATTTTTTAAAGATTTAAAAAAAATCAAAAGAATAATTCGACCTTGACACGATCTCATTCTGAGATTTGTATAAATTCTATCAAACATCTGTAGTTCTATCTTAAGAAGCTCTATAAATGTATTATGCACATATGTAAGAAGTAAATAAAGAACATCTATTCATAATATACATTTACAAACATGGAACATATTTATTGAAAGAGTTATGCAAGTTACATAAGAAGATTTGCTTTGCTGTGGCTTTTAAATTTGATGCAAGAGGTTGAATAATCTTTTTAATCCGGATTAATGAAAATATCCATGAACAATTAAGAACGCGTGTCAGGAATGGTATGTTAATGGATTCTGTCATTAAAGTTCCATTTTGCATTGCGAATAATTAGTTATGCTTAAAGAAGAAACGCTAATTATTCTTGAAGAAATATGGTATTAACGTAAAAGATTCGTAACATTTAACTAGATCTCTGAGAATTTTGAATTGTAATTGAAAGCTAAAATAATACATGAATGATTACTGAAGTTGTATATATCCCTTGATAATAATGTTTTGCCTCATTGAATTTAATTTGCATAATGAAAGGTATGGTGTTGGATTATTTTTAAGTTTCAATTTAGTTATAATGACTACTTTCATTCTGATTTAAAGAATTAACGAATCACATACTAAGTACATACTTGATACGTTCGATTCATGTTTTCTCAGTAGAGCAGAGATAACGTGGGTCGAACCTGACGAGTTTTCGAATCGCCCACTTCTAAAGAACTGTACACATTTAGCATATGAATCTTTGCAGAGGCGAACCGGTTCTTACCGTACAAAATTACGTCAATTTTCAATGTTGAAAAAAGTTATTGATTTCTTAAAAATGTACGTCTTTCGAAAGCTTATATGTTTCGGCAAAGACCGATTTATTAAGCGATTTTGCAAACCAGCATCCACAATATTATACAGCATTATATGCCCCACAAGTTGTAAAACATTTATTGGTTATTTTTAAGATTATCTGGATGACAAGCTTGCATTCAAATCATTTATGGTCAATATCCCAAGAGATCTGCAAAATTTAACAAAAAATCTTTCCACAGTATAAACGAATTAAAAAGAAAAATACGAGGTGGTAAAAAAACCACACACATTGTTTTGATCGACTCAATATTATCTGAATGTGAGTCAGACCGAGACATTACACCCAGATATCCTTTTTAAGAACGAATCATCAACATCGCTTCCCACATCGATGATTCGCAACGTCGATAAAAAATAATATAAGCGAGAAAGTGAAAATCCGAGAGGCCATACAAAATTATGATAAATTTTATAACACTATACTTTGCTTGCGATGATTTTAGTTAATATATTACGAAATTATTCATATAAGCTTAAATTCTCTAAACAAGGATCTCAAGAGATAATAACATAGATTAAATCAGGAATAGAGTCTGGCAGCTGCAACATTCCTTGCAGCTGCGAAATATAATTTTTTAAATTGATAGGTGAACATTTTTGTTATAATTTCAAAGCACGCTGCTCCAATTTACTAATCATAAGACACCTGCTTGAAATAATAATCGGTGAGTCATGCCTCTTCATGTAATTATAAGATCCTTCCAATCGATTCTATATATTTGACTTCTGTACATGTAGAATTGATCAAAAGGATCTTATAGTTCAGAAATTCAAAAATATTCTTTTTTATGTTGAAATTTCGAAGTTTGTCAACATGAATACAAGCGAGAATGTAAAAGTGACAGAGTTAGGGTCTTTCGAAACAGTTTTCGCTGCTATTTTGTTATTTTGAACCTTCTCGCGATTCCATCATAAACTCGAGTATATAAGAGCCCATGGACCCAAATCCGAGACCAACACGACCCACGCAAAACCCGACCCACCTTTATTCACCCAGAAGCGACTGTATTGACTTATTACAACGCGATGCTGGACAGACGCGCATTTATAATCCCTTATTTGGCAAAATCGGATGGCTAGCTCCATCGTGCCGCCGCCGTACTTGGCGAATTGCTCAATGCCGTCGTCTTGTTTCCCGCGCAATCGTCCGAATCCATCTCTCTCTTTCTCTTTGTATCGCTTGATTTCGTTCAATATTCTTCTCTCTTTTCCTCACTTGATTTCTCTCTCTTTCACTCATTCCTTTCTCCAACTCGAGTTGCACCACCTGTCTCTCTTTCCCTATCAGCCTTGATCAAGAAACGCATTGGTTTACGTCTTCAGATGCGACGCGACGAATATCTGCACGTACGGCGAGAGCCTAAAGTGACAAATCTATGGATGTATTCAATCCTAGTGATTCTGCTTATCTTCTCTGTATCGAAACACACGAGAAGGAATCAATAATGCAATTCATTGCTCTAGACGCGAGTGAGGTGAAGACAGTGGATACTCTCGTAAAGAAGATGTGGGTTAAAGAGGAGGATGAAAGCGAGTTCATATAAATTTAAAAACTTTTTCGAAGGTTTACACTATAATAAAACTGCTCTATACCTTATAAAATACAGTTATCCTTTACTGTCTTGATGAACAATAGTGATAACCTTATAAGACCTCGGATAAGACTCTTTATACAGAAGAACCTGTTCACCCATTTAAAATCACAAGAGCAGATTTTGAAAGACCAACTCTATAGAATTTAGAAGAAGTTCAGCGAACTCAAGCAACAAGTCCATCTGTACGGACGCGTATGCTAATGAGGGTGCGTGCTGAGAAATTTCAAGCGGGGGCCGTAAGTCTTCTCCAAGGATTCACGCCACGAACGGATTCGTTGATAGGGCTCGAAGCGTGTACTTACACTTTGTAAAATGTAAACGCATCCGACTCACACGCAGGATGTAACCACGACAACAGAAAACCTTGTTGTGGTACAGAATACAGACTGCTCGTGACAGGACGTGTGCGAGCTTTGACGTTTGTACATCGTACACTTGTTCAATGTTCAACCAGGCACGACTATACTATATAGTCTCCACACGAACTTTCGTTATCCTGACAAATGTGACCACATTCACATGTTCCTTACATCAATGAAGTGTACCTTTCGTTTATTCCGACTCAGAAACCTTCTTACATTTTGTTTTAAATACAGACAATGACAAGTTGTACAACATGAATTATTTGTGTTTCTGAATCAGCAATGTTATAAATATACAACAGGATGATGTGTGGAATTCTTTTGAAACCATACGTTACAAGTTCGAAAGATCGAAAGCTTCAACACTTTCTAAGAATCGTCCGAAGAGAATAAACCGAGGAATAAACCTCGGAATATAAACACAGTAAAAAAGAATCCTTAAAGTTATATTCGACTTAATTTCAGAATTAACTTGAATTAAGGAAGAAACTAGATTTAAGTGTACTAAGTACCTTGAAGCAAATAGTAACTTATATTAAACAATAAATAAGTATCGATTAACTGAATAAAAGTAAAACACTGTTCTGAAAGTAAGTTGATTGGAATCTGAAAGAAATCTAAGGCTATCATCACACTTAATTTTAGTTTATGTAAATCTTACTTTCAGTTTAGATAGTACTTGAATTTAAGAATATTTCAAACTTTACCCGAGTCGAAATATATATTTCGACTCGGGTAAAGTTGTTAGTTGTTAGTTGTTTAAAGTTAGTTGTTTTATTGTGCTCGGAATAAAAAATTTGATATGCCCTTCTACGATCTGGCGGTTCAATTTAATATTTGTGTATGCTCGGATTAAGTATACCCTGGAAAAAATGTGAAACCACTATCTCGAGAGGTTAGGGTAATGGTTAGGTAGCTGTATTGTGTCCCGTAGGTCGTGCGTTCGATTCCCCTCAGCGTTGCGTGCGAAATTTTATTTGTTATATAAGCGTGTAAATATACAAATAACGATTAGTTATAAGAATATCCATAATAATATAACTGCAAATAAACCATTCTCTTAATTAATAATTATTTTTTAAGACATTTTTTTCAATTTTTATTTAATTTAGCTCCTACTTTAATACTCTTATAGTCCCAACAATTTTATTGTGTTTATAGAGCGTCAAAGTAGGAGCAAAAATCGCATTGAAATAGCGTCTACTTTAAAACCTTAGCCTTTAACCTATAAATGAGAGCGTGAAGACTAGCGTCAAAGTAGGGCCTATATTTCGACTAGTCTGACTTTCAGAATAAATACCGCCTTAATTTCAGGTTGTGACAATCTGAACTTCATTATTTTATTTCCTTAATTTAAGGCGCAGGTATCATTCTTAATTTCAGGTTACGTATGCTTCTTTTTGTTACACCTTAAAATAAGTTCGATTTTTAACTGAAATCAAGTATTCTTTTTTACTGTGAACACTTTCAAAATCCAACCGGAATCTATCATCCACTGCGTACTATTGTAAATAAAAGTTTAGAAAATCTGTATGTAATCTGTAATGATGTATGTTGCAGATCTGAATTTGCATTTGCTACTTAAAACTATATGTAGCGTCATTTGCCTCCTTAAAAAGGACATCCTGCCAGTAACAAGCCATATTTTTACAGCAAAGATTTTACTGCACTCCATTCTTATTTTTTGTCATACCATTCCCTCACGTAAAATTTACATATACGAAGGTTGCAGCCTCACTAAACTTGATTGACGTGTGAAGTTAACTCTGCGTATATATATGAACGTTTTTACTGCATATATGCAGGCTTTCATCTCTGTGTATACAGCATATACCAATTTTAAATGCGTGAACGTGCGTAAGACGCTCAGTCCGGTGACGCAATGCAAACGGAGGCGTATATATCGTCGTCGAGGCTCCACTACTTTATAAGGAGCACCTACTCACAAGCACCATTCGGTTCTTTCATATTGGCAAGGAGAATTGAGAATTCCCCCGAGTCTGACGTCGAGAAATCCTCTGCAAATGTGGAGCGCCTTCGGATCAATCTGAGTGTCGAGCGTGTCAAGCACATTTATATGCACATGCATTCACGCATGAGTTTCACTAGGTGACTCCGTTATCGATATTATGTGAGCTTTAACGGATAAGACACATCCTCCGAAAGGCTTATCATAAAGCATAATTTACAAACTTCTTCAAATCCGGCGGTAGCCAGTATCAACATGTGTTCAGCGAAATAATCGGGTTTAGGAAAACCAATAGCTATATAAAATTTTAAAAACATCCAATCATTTGTAATTACATGCGATTATGTATATAATTATATAATGCATAATGGAGAATGCGAGGGAGAACGTGAATTAAAACATATTGAATGCAATTAGCATTTGAATTTACAACTACAATGATCGTCTTCAGTGTCAGCAAATAATAAAAAGCCAGAACCGTCATCTATTGCTTGAACTTTGAAGTCATTAAGGGGAACTTTTGAATTTGTACAATTGTCTGTGACTAAAGCTGTCAATGCATGTGACGAGTCAAGCGGTCAGAAACTGGCCATGTGGGCGCCATGCATTGCGAAACTCAAGGCAGACCCCATGCGTTAAACACATTAAAAGACGAGGCAAACCTGTTTATGACTGGCTGAACATTTATCGCATGGATCACAGCTGTTTTCACGTGACAGCTTCGACTTTGTCCACTTTCGCCGTTTCAAATCATCCGAATTGTTTAAAAATAAAATACGGAAAATAAAACGCTATAGTTTCAATTAATTACCTAGTTTAGAAAGACATTGATTAAGATCTAAGTGAAGACGGTGATCTAGGTCAGTTAATAGGTCAATAAAATTGTAATTTAAACGTATTTATAATTGCATTAACTCTTCAGATCTTCAGTCTCGTATATCCGATAATGGTACAATGACCTATAGTTCTATCATGTCACTATTGCTGGCACGATGAATTGCGTAATACGCTGGATGATCTGCTCAGTTATAAGCTACTACTATTTACATAGTAAAAATGGTCTGTACATAGACAAATTAATCTGTAATATCACAAATTCGTGTTTTTCATTCTATTAATAAATTATTGTAGTCAAGATTCTACATTGAAGTTTAGTAATTTAATTAGAACAGTTTAAACTCGAGGAACTGTATAGAAAAATTAATTTATCATCATCTTCAAAAAGCAATTACTCTACTTAAACTGAATATACATGCAATTTAATATGCAGTTTTTGCGTCCTAAAATTAAAACCGCACAAAAGTGAAATGTGCATTCCCATTCCTATTGTACTAAAGAATAGTAATTTCCTGACTTGCCTCTAGTATTCGAGGAATTAAAACCGGCTCTGTGCACTGTATCTGTATATATACCGACACTCTTAGTATGTATCGCTAAATCGTTTCCTGAACGTTCATACATGAATCGCTGAATGCATGTTATGGAGCTTCTGACAGCTGTTGAGAGATCTTGTTCAAAGAAATTTAAAATTAGGATCTCTAAATTCAATTTCTACATACGCTTCTAATATCTTCTATTAGAATTTATTCTTCTTTATATAAACTTTTCATTTTCAAGATGAACATAAAAATATTTTTTTGGGGATATTGATTTTTCAAGAATTCATATTTGTGTAGAAATAGAAGAATCATAATAATTTTCGAGCCAGAGATTCAGTTGAGGGACATATGGCAGTTCCGAGTTTGGTCATAACACAGTTTCTACAAAAGTCTGAAAACACGTGCGGATGTCTCACTCTCTTTCTCTGCCATATGGCTGCCAGAAGTGTGTATAGTACACCATCCGAGAGGAAGTCGGAAGTGTTTTTTTCTACCAACTAAAGTCACTTAAAGTGCATCATCCATTTCGCACGACGTGTATATGTATATTTTCAGTCTCTGGACTCTTTTTACAAAATTCTAAATATAATCCTTTTAAATTAAGCACCAAGTAAACATTAATGCTTTTGCGAATTGTCGATTATCAAGACATTAGACAATAAATTACAAAACGTTCTTTTTACTACCGACAACAACATCTTATCCCATAAACATTTCCGATACTTTGAATAACTCAATCATTCATTCATTCATATACACCATGGACAAGTGTGTGATACTCATTAAAAGAAGGTGAAACATGCATGTCGCGAATCACTTGGTACAGTGCAACGTGATACTGACACTCGATATCTGTTGCCAATTCAGATTAATCTGAATCGCGTCAATCTGAAGAAAATTTACTTGAATTATTATCTTCTGTCTCATAATAAATTTAAAAGAAAGCCATAACAAAGCCTTTAAAGCTTGTACTCACAATATCAACTTCTCTGTTACCTATTCACTACTTAAGACACAGAAGAACTCTTAGAATTATGTTGCAGGTTACTTAATATGAAAAGAGATATCTTAATATGAAAATTGGCACGATTTGCGATTCTTAGTTCTGCACCTGTTCCATTGTTTTATAAAGTTTCAAGTATAAAATGTAATAGCTCAGCAAGCTGTATGATTTATAGAGATACGCCTATTCAATAAAGAAAGTGAGATGCGGGCAACTTTTATTCAAAAGACCCGCATCCGTAATTCGTTTATGATTTGGAAAAAACCATTCAATTCGTTTTATTATAAGAGCACGAAAATATTTCTCCAGAATGTAGAAATTTCCACAGAAGACCGTTAAAAACCATTTATAATTTCATGAATCCATTTATCATTTCGTATTATTTAATAAATAATTACCGCATCGTGTTTCGGGTAAGCGTGCATAACATTCGTAACTCTTGAGGCATTAAATTTATTTAATTTATTTACCTAACAAACCATATTCATTTTTAAGTCCTTTTTGCGTGACAAAGAATCACTACTTAGAAACAAAATATATTACTTGGAAAAAAAATATTCGTATAGACGGAATTCAAGGAACTAATTTCGCAGCAACATTCAGACAAATACACTAAGCTCATTGGAATTGCAAGCCTAAATCGTTTAATGAAGCGTTTCATTATCTCGTGTACGGTCAAAGACGCGAGGTACCTATACATTAATGGCTTTCTCGTACGCATTGTTACGTCATTCCCACAAATGACATACCTAAGAGCAACGAGGACAATGTATTTACGCGTGGGTGTGTACCGATACCTCCTACAACGATCATGGCCATAAACCTTAAACCTCTCGCAGGCTTTCAAAGTTTGCATAAAACATAGCATATATTTATACAATATAGAATCTATGCAATAGAGAATATATCTATATCCCTCGCCTGCAGACATGCAATATATATACGCGTTCGCTTCATTCCATTATTTTAATGACTGTGACTACTTATTTATGAGTCAATGTTGCAGTGTCTTAATTATAGAGACTTAATAACCTGCCACCAATCAGTAACAAAGTGGCTCGCTTTGCAGAAATTGCATTCTTACTCAATATTTCATAGTATAATAACAGAGATAATAATAAAATGAAAAAGTAATTGAGACTAAGAGAAAAAAGCGCCATTTATGCAATGAATTACGAATGAAAAATAAATTTATTGACATTGAACGTTCTACTGTATTTAAAAAGTTAGTTGGAGTTCTAAAACAACTTCCAGAAATGTTAATTTCAACTCTTGACTATATGTATTATGTATACAGGAAATCTTCCATCCGACATTGCATGCGGATACAGCTGCTTTGTAATGAGATTGTGCTTTCCTATGGGAACCTATAAAATCACCCATAAAAATAAATTTGTGGGTAGGTGAGAGGGAAATTTCACAACAATTTTGTGGAAGAATAGAGTCTACTGCCACTCATGATTACGTTACATCCCCCAAATAGGGGAGCTCAGAGCATCACTACCATATAATGCCCCTCTATACTGTCAGCTACCATTTTCATCAATGAGATGAAACTTATGTTTATGAGTTGAAGAAATCGATGCAATACGTCTATAATAAATAAAAAACTGAACTTTATATCTAAAAATCTAGGGTCACGTATTTCCAATCTTCTTTTATATATATCTATACGGAATTTCGATCAGAGAACCCTCATAATATACATATATGTATGTATAGGTATTCTGATTTCTGTTGAGGTCGAAGTTGAACCTGTGTGGAGTAGATGCGTGAAGGAACGAGAATTTCACTTTAACGAGATACCTGACTGATCTGAACCCACATGGAGATGAGAATGAGTGTGTTTCGTTTCTTATAACGCTGCATATATATACGAACGTATATTATGCACAGGCGTGTAAAAGTGATAGGCCTGAGGCAGCTGACTCTTCCGTATAATGACAGAGCCAGAGGTCCCGGCACGTGCCTCACGCGATCCTCATTACCTCCTACCATTATCAACCTCTCTTTCATTTTCTCCCATACTTGCATCCTCCTTTTCCTCACAATTTGCAGAATTCTCTTATTCCACATTCGCACTCGTTAGTTCGCACTACTAGACTAAAATAAAAACCGAACTTATGTTTCAGGTGAAGAAAAACACGAAATGTGTACCCGTGGTATCGGTTTTTGCAAACATATAACTCAAAATAAATAGGTATATATAGTTTTAGTATATAGTATAGGTTTTCTACAAATTTTGCGAAATGGCCCTAAGTTTTGTAAATTCTTGTTTTTCGCTCGAGCTTGTTTTTACTTGTTGACGGCGTGTTGAAGATTACAGGTTGCACATCTCAAACAGAGTGCTGCAAGCATCGTTGAATGCAGGTAAACTCGAGGCTGATGATTACAGCTCATGAGTTGCTTAATGCCTCCCTCGGTGTGAACATAAATTAAGCGGCTGTTGGTGGGCTTTGAGATTATTGATTGCAGATGTTCAATTTGCTGATTGTTAGATAACTGAAATTACTGTTATAGAGTCTAGAACAGTCTTCTTCGACAAATAGGTATTTGTTATTCACGTAACTCTATAATAGTGTAATCCATGATCATATGCACATTTTTCATCGCCCACTAATAGAATGCCTTCCTACGATTCTATGGTTGAAGCTTACGTCAGTAAAACGGATTTCAAAATCAAGGAGATCGAATCTTGGATGTAAAAAATGTAAACAGACTACGAAATTAGATCGAAACGAGCCGAGAAAGAATTAAATACAGATGTCTGCTGATGGACTATAGAATCAACAGAATATAATCGATATAAACAAGAAGGGAGTAAATCATGAAACATATCGTACATGTCATCATAATTTTTCAAGTAAAAGTGACAATTGCAAATGCCAGTGCATCTTTAAAGAAAATATTTTGTTTTCACTCGTGACCAGATGAACAGGTCAATTTTATCGACATTTTTTTTAACAGCAAGCGGAAGCTCAGCGGAAATTGAATCCTCGTTTCCTTCTCTCTATTCACGCTTGACAGACAGAATTTTTGTGTGGGCTGTTTAACCGAGACCCACTCATGGAAACTGAAATCGAGGTTTAGTATCTAGCAAGATCGTGCTACTCTCGAATACCTGATTAGACTAAACCTAAAGATGTACTCGTAGATAAAACTTTAGAGTCACCGTAATAAATTTATCTAAGTACTTATGATAATGAGAAACCAGGTTTCCTAACGACCACCAGAAGTTACGCACATATTGGTCCTGACATATTTCTCTATACAGGAAATACGGTTTTTTATTTCTTTATATCACGATTCTCACTTTGCTTATCGAATATATATATTTCCTAATTCTTTAGAATTAAGAAATATATTCACTAAATTAATTGATACTTCATTAAAGGTTGATAGTAAATCAGATGCGACGAAAGAATTTTAAGGTATTGAGAACCATTTTTTTTTACTTTATGGTTCAATTTTTATCTATAATTTAACAAAAAAAAATCAATAGCAATTTACTCAGTCTGTCAAGTCCGATAAGTCTGCAAAAGCATCCAAAGACAAAAGGCATCCATCCATTAAAGCGTGATAAGTTTCTATCGCATAAATGAGGTGATGATAACTGAAACGCCTTTCCGAGAAAGTGCATAGGGGAAAAATATTGACAAAACTGCGAGAAAATGGTAAATATGAAAGTCTCAAACAATTTTCCATTAAATCGACTCGAAAGGAAAATAAAATTACTTCATAATTTGAAATAAATTTCTGAAACTTTTTTCTCAGAAGTCCTATAATATGTGCTCTCTACTTTCTTCAATTGGCATGACAAATCTCTTTAAAATTAATCACTTATATTTTACAAAACGGTCATTAGGTCAATCAAATAACGTTCTTTATACATGTGGTTACGCACACGTAATAAATTTGTCTACCCTCTAAAAAGCAAGAAGTAAAATCCTATTTTTAGAGGACGAATCAGCTTATTCGCGTGATTTCATGAACACTTTAGAAGCTCTTTGCAACAATTACTCATCCAGTAACCAGAAATAACGAGCGTCACTTCCTTTATTGTCACCTAACTAATCTTGAAGGTAGTTTAATTTATTTCCAACAAGTTAGGTTATTCAGAGAGAGAAATAGGAAGTCATATGTCCAACAGTATATAGCTGAAAGGAAAGGAAAGCTTCCTGACGTATATATAATACGAAACTGCAGTAATGTGTCATTATATGAAGTTAATGAGGCATTAGAGCTCACAATGAAAACTTAATGTAATAATTTAGATCCTTTTAATATTGAATTTGAAGCATATTAGTTTTGAAACAAATAAAATGTAAAAATCAAGCTTTGAAGAACATACTGTACATTTTTCAAATACCTTTCATCGCAAGAGATTTACGACAACGCAAGTAAAATGGAATGTATGTATTGCGGGCGTAGGAAGAAAACTCATTCATGGATTATTCATTCATTCAAGATTTCTATTGATTATCATTTTTTCCTCTGCATTACGTAAATTCTGATCTTATGTCATTTTACCTTTACTCAAAAGTGTAAAACTGGCTTTTAAACTTGAATTTTTAAAAATAAAATTTTGCTATGGTTTCCGAAGATACACAAACTTTGCATAACATACTTGAAAGTTATTGAAATAAGGCAAGTGTTTTCAAAATTTGCATATTGACTACCCAACATAATGTACATGCAATGCAAACTGCACGAGAGCACGACAGGAGGTCGGATCTTAATTTGGTCTTCTCTGAATTATCGCTTCAGTGAAGGTGTACGATATGGCCGTGCTAAAGTACGAGCAAGGCAAGCAGCGATTATATTCAATAGCAATACAACTGGGGAGCATCGCTCTTGTCAAAAAAGATTAACGCTCATTTCTCGTGTTTTGCCTAAAAAGAGAGACTCGTTTTTTAAAGAGTAAATAAATTATCAATTCAGTGCCTCCGTTTATAAATAGAAATCTTTAACAAATCAATGAGAATTGAATCTCAGGGTGCGTATTAAAGTAGATACTATATGCTGGTTTTAGTTGCACATGCTAATCTCAGAAAATACAAGGTTCGAGCCCATTCATGGTTATGGATACGTGAGACGTATAGTAGATTGGATATGAAGATTATAAAAGTAGATAATCAGAGCGATGAACCACCTACGCAATGGTAACTCCTTTACAACAATGACCTTACAACTTGCATGAAAGGCAGCTTCATTATTACAATAGGTCTCACAATAGAAATACTAGATAGGTGTACTAAGAAGCTGAGCTGGAAACTATAGATTAAACTGTACTTTCTTTGTTATCTTACCTCTCTGCCATTTCATATTTAAGATGGGCAGAAGATAGATTAAATTACTGCTATTTTTTGTTATATTAAACTTGAAAAAAATATAGTTAATAGTCATCAATTAAAAAACGATGTAAAGTCTAATTCCACTCCATGTGGTCATATATCACGGGGGAAGATACGAGTTGCCTTATTTGTTTTGACAAGAGAGAACATAGCTAACGAACTTCGTTAATCAAGGGCATGTTTTTTAGGTGGTTCTTTTGTTAATCAGCAATCAGTGTCTTAAAATTTTTCACGGCAATATATCTCCACACACGTAATGTTAGCGCAGCGGTTCTGAGTGATGTTTGCTCAGTAATATGTCAACCATAACAATACCTATAACGTATATGCTACTGTTTGTACAACATGTTAGTAAATTCTACCAGCTTCTATTGAACAAGGGTACAAAAAGGAGAGCTACTGTATTTGCATAGTTCGTAAAAGTATCACCTATACTGATGTTCTTCGATCGTACTATCTCTTTATACAAAAGGTGTGATATTGACTCAACGAAATGAAAAAGATAACTTTTCACATTTTTTTTTTCAACTGATGTCATGCTTTCTGTCCAGATCTTATGCTTGGAATTTTAATTTGGCAAATAATTCGCACTTAATTGAAAGATTCCATAAAGAATTCATTTTTAAATAAAAATAAAAGTTTTAAAATAACTAAAAAACTAGAACTCTAGAGTATTAAATACTTTCTCACCATATTGCATGAGAAAATGATATTTTAGGAAATTTGCTCCTCATTTCTCAGCTGAGATCTCGTTTCTATTTTTAAGTCTGTTTTTAGATATAGTCTTTAGATAATATGCTCTTAGTATAAATATCCAATATTTTATTAAAGGGCTGTTTTCTTCTTATTCAATCTCTTAATTTTAAATTGGAAAACAATACATTTCTTGCATGAACTAATTTTCAAAATGCTTTTAATATTGTAGAACTATAATGTGAGGCATTCGTTCAGAGTGACATCCGTTTCTTTGTAGGATTTCCTATTTGCTATGATAACTGAATAAAAAAAGTTGCTAAATAACTTCTTTCTACAAGAAGTTGTTATATTAGCAGCTTTACAAAAGTATCTTTATTTTTAAATATTGCTCTAATTGAAAAAACCTTCAAAAGATCTTTCATAGATGCCTTATTCGAATACATTATACTGAACGCTTCAACCTGACAAATATTTCTGTTTAGAATTGTGAGCACAAATTGTTTCCGCATGACTACTTTCCTTGATAATAAGTCTTACCGGATTCCACAAATTTCTGCTTGCCTATCATTAGTGATAAGTAACAGGAACCCTTGACAAAGACGACTTACTACTTCCAGTCTTCTGCATCCCGAAAGATAAAAACTTTTTTTCTATCAGTTCCAGCAGAATTTTAGGATGAAAGAAACGAAAGCTACGGTTTGTAATCTGTTAAAAAACGATAACATTGTAGCAACAATTGTGATGACAATTCTACGAAACCTGATCATCGATTATAAATATCCCTTAGTTGAGAATCTATTTCGGGAATTAATGTCGAGTGCACAAGACCGGTAGTAGGGCCGGCGAGACGCACACGTAAAATTAATGGGAGCGAAGATCGTAAAGCTCGTACAAGGTGGCCTAAATATACGCCTACAAGGATCCTCATAATGCAAGTAATCATGACTTCCGGTACAATTAACAATTTCGCCCAAGAGCGAAATTTCCCGGGCGAAAGAATTTAATTTCAACGACTTACGTAAATGATGACTTACATAAATAGTAAAATTTCGAACGATTTGAATTTCAAACCCAAACAATTTTGAATATTTCCAGTAGGTATCTATTTTTCGAAGAAAAATATATAGAATTTTTTTCTTTTTATGTTTCTTTGCTTGCTGAATTTATGTGCTTTTTTCTTCTGTAATCAATGGATCAAAAGGACGACTCTACCGGACTCTTGAGATTCTCTTTGATTCATTTTTTGAACATCTGGCCCATGCAACACTCAAGAACGCAGTGCTCTTTAAATGCCAAGAGAGTGGTCGAGTTGTGAAGGCAAATCTTTTTCATAAAAGGTCCTGCAACGTTTCTTATTTTATCGAATCTTTCAAGTATGTATACTTGTTGTTGCTACTTGTAAAACACCACTCGTCCAGCTGATTTTATTTGCTTCTACCACCGACTTGAGATTTGTATAAAGAAGAGATGCAAAATAAAATTGTCTATATTTTTAATTCGTCTATCAGTATAACTCAATTTTTTCTGGATACTTCCCTTGAGCATTGCATAGTTCAAAAGTATGAAGTTCTTCCCTTGAAAACGTTAAAGAAAGTTTTTATTAGGAATAATTGATTAGGAGCTAAAAGAAATTGACCAGATTTTTCTTCATCGTGTTTCTGTTAACTGTAAAATCTCGTTTTTCTCGGTATTATTTATACTTGGTGCCCGAAGAGTTAGGGCAGCAAGGTTTATTCGTGGCCCGTCGTGAACGTGAGTCACGAGGCAATGGGAACGCGAGATCAGTCGTTATGATGCTCCAGATTGGTCTGGTGCTCAAAATAATGACACTAAACAAACGACATCTCCAAAAAACTAAGGTCAAAGTGAGCAAATATCAAACAGGTGAATGCACATAGCACAACCTTTACCAGAGTTCTACAGAAAATTGCTAAAAGATAAACCAATTGCTTTAAAATTCCATCCGCTTAAAAATTAGAAAATGATTGACAATATACAAAAGCTGACAATGACATGGTATTATGGTAACGGAAATCAGTTAACTTTTCGAAAGCGAGCTTTGAAAAATTCGTTAAATGCGGTATTTTTAAATTAAATCTGAATAATGCATTCTAGATATCAAAATGACCTTTCGTGATGAAATATTTCAATACTTATATGAAATGGTAACAGCTGGCATTAAAGTATAAGTACGTGAGAGAGAAATAACTCGTGATGGAATAGAAAACGATAGTACTAGGTTATTATTCACGATAGGGGTCAGTGATTTTTGTCAAAACGTTAACATTCACGTTTATTGTGAGTTATTAAAAAATGTTACATGTCCTTGAATAAATGGCATACCGATTATGTATATTAAAATTCGAGTTACTTCCGAACACAAAAGGATGCCCCCGGGGGGTCTAGAGCCTATTGTTTCGCGCATGGACCGACAGTCTCAAGTGATAAGTAAACAAACTCATGCAGCTATATCAGCTATATGCACGACGCAGGGACATCTCATATCTTTGGCTTTTCGCCTCTAGCAAGTTGCATCTCCTAGGAAATACAAATACTGCACGAGTTTAATAAACTTTTCGTCACGCGTATCGCTCTCGCTTTATTTTTAATCTTCATAATGAACGCACAGTCGCGCACATGATGCATCTGCAGCGCTAGTTAAATTCTTAAATTTGCCAGCAGTTAATTCTTTAGTCAAGATTTAAATATCTAATAAAATCTCATAATATGCAAATTTTCAAATTTAGCATAAATCTGCCAATAGTTCAGAAATGAAAAAATGAGCGTGACTCACTTGCTTGAAAACAAGTTATGAATGGTTCACCGATAAAAATAAAGATAAAAGCAGCAAGGTATTTCCGTTTTACTATACTTCATTGATAAAAATATGAAATTACGCTTAAAACGATGTGTCACAACAACTCAAACATAAACAATCTTCAATTGCAAATTAATTTGTATAAAATAAAGGCGATGCAAAATTTATCTTAATAATGGTATAAAATTCGAAGGATATTTTTAACATTTTCCTTCGGCGAGTCGTGTTGAAAGACTAACAATTTTATTTTGATTTTGTTCTATTCGATTAGAGAGTTAGCTCTCTCGCCCCCTGAAAACTATTCCTTTCCACATCACAGACGTGACATTGAAAGTTATTCGTGATCGATCGATGGGGGCAATTCGGAAACGGCCCCTCTCAACAGAAATATATTTTCACACCAAGAATACACACATGTGTGACGCTAAAAGCTGGAGTCATCGTATAGTAACGAATTGAACGCTTGAACACGATTAGCTCATCATGTTAGTCAGGAAACTCGATTCTTGAACCAAAAAGGCGTTACGACTTGCAGGTGACCATCGCACCTTATTTGTTATATCAAGGAATGGAAAAAATTCCCTCATTACTTTCGAATCTTGAAGCTAGCAGCGTCAACTTGAAGCAGAAAAGTAGTTTTATCTACAAGAACAAATTATTTTCATCAAATACTTTATTATCTCTACAATGTATATTGAAATTTGTCTTAAATTAAATGGATAATTAAACAATTAAATAAATATGGAAAGAATCCGTTTATAATTCCAGTTTTTGGCAATCGGTTTAGTTTATACAGGCATATGACCAATGGCCATGTGCTACACTTTGTGGTGAAAAAAGGGGTAACGGTCTGTGTTAAATAACAATTACCGGCTTCCTAGCAAGTATGCTAATGACTTGGTGCCACAACTCACTATATAGTGCGAATGGATCTTCATGTTGATAGCAAGATTATCTGTATAATGTACATAGAGAAAGAGGGATGACACCAACTGCGAAAAGTGCCATGAACCGTGCAGACTTTATACTCATATGCTCTAGGTGTGCCCAAAATTACCAGACTTTTAAATTGAATTAGCAAGTCTGCAAATTAAATTTTAAGGGTAACAAGTCTCCTCAGTTCAATGATTTTTTGCGATGGATTTAAAACTGATACCAAATCAATTAAAAATGCGCTTTCTGAGTTATCACTATAGTTCTACAAAAGAAGAAGAAGCGACTTCTGAAGAAATAAACTCTCTCGACGAGTTATTGCATTCCATAATAGTCCAATAGATTCGACATCTAGCCAAAATTTACTATCATTTTCCTCTAATCTCAAATTAGCGTTACCAAAAGGATAAAAATTTTACTCACGATCCGTATCCTTTAGAATCTCGATACTCGGCTACAGAAAATCCAAACATGGATTGACGAGTCGATTTGTAGATCGTGTAATGTTTGGTCTCTACATTGAAGGCCGTTATTTCCCATTTTGGAAAACTTCCTAGAAGGGCAATTAGCCCCAATGGAATCCAAAAAAGCCACATAATAAATTCACAATCACTAATTCACAAAACTAAATTACACAGTCCGCTATCTGTATAACATATCCATGCGACAGTCGTGGTAGTGAATTGAGCGAGTTTTTCAAGGGGTAAAAATTAAGTTTTTTTTTTTAGTTAAGGGTGGATTGTCAGATGACCGGTATGTGCACCCCGGACGACATGTGGTGGAGGCACGAGGTAAACGGTAGCCACGGACACACGTCGACAAAGACGACTTGACGGACGGCCGCGGACAGACTGAAGTGGAACTCTGTTGGTTCTTTCAGCTCTCACGAGCTCCCACCCACTGCTGTTTCGAACTTGAGGGTTCATGCAATGTGTTGCGCGCTATCCTCTACGAGTCTATGCACCAAGTTCTTATGTATTTACTGAATGCAAGTGCAATCGTCATCTCGTTTTTATTACTTTATTAAAGGGTAGCTCATGTAACTTTACGTTATGAGAAATATCCACAGACCAGAGGATTATCAAATTCTTTAGGCGAAAGAACCGAATGTGCAACCTTGTAAGGGTTTCATACCCAACTTTTTTAAAAAATAGATACCTACGTTTGAACTTACAGACTTATCTGAAAGTTTGATGAAATTACTTCTTGAGATTTTGAATTTGGATTTGGACTGAATGTTTTGGATTTGATTTTTTTCTTTTGATCGGATAAGAAACTTCATTTGACATGTACGATTTGCAATCAAGAAATTTCTGCTTCCTCTTCTACTGAAAATTATTTGTTAAATAGTTCTTTGTAAATTCATTATGTTTTCGTAGATGATAGTTCACGAGGGTCGAAGTATCTTTTTAATTTTTTATAATTTGGAAAGTGAGACACAAATACTAATTCAGAAACCACAAGTCACAACCTATAATCACCCTAATATCGTATTATTTGAACCTGTCATCAGATTATGGTCGCAGGACAATGGAAATGGTGACTAAGTACTGAAAGGTGTGGTTAATATTACCTGGTACACCTGAATTTCACACCCTTAGGCAGTTACCCCTAACTACTTAAAAATCAGCCTAAATTACTTGCTTAAGTTCATCGAATTCGCACTATCTTGGCTACCTTAAATATTAATATAAAACAAATTCCAGTATTTATATTCCATATTCCAGTATTTATTGTTTGATAAGGTTCAATCTTATTGAAATTATCATATCAAAATTGTTAAATTCTGGTTTAAATTCCTAATTCAAATTTTATCTCGAATTTTACAATAATAAAATTAGGAATTTGTTTATGAATTAAAAGAGTTAGAAATCAAATTCATGTAAAAATAAATATTTGTGCATTTAGGGAAACAGTTTCCGAGAGTGAAAGTAAAGGGTATGGCGCATCTGGGCAGACCATCTGGGACTCTAGGTTCTAGGACTCGTCACCAGAAATATATCCTACGGCCACGGAACAGACCAAAGATCCTCTTTTTCATGAGGTCGAGGGCTACCAGCAGTTTTAAATTAACTTCAAGACATCCCTAAACTGCAAACCTAAAGAGTGGCAGTAAAACTTGAAAACTATAATTGTAACCCAGTGAACTCGGGTTGCAAGGATAGGTAACAAAACACTACATCTGCAACAAATTAAGTAATTATCGAAAAAAGTGAGCTCTCATAAATCTCTTTCGAAGGATAATACGAGAGTTTAAAATCTAATAAAATGAAATTCATTTTGCCCTAGTTTAAACATTGAATGCTAAAATAAAAATTTATTGCAAATTTAAAAAATATTGCAAATTAAAAAAATGTTGCAATTTATAAATTAAAGCAGATAATTCATCTATTTATTAAATAATTTTCTGCAATAAAAGAATCCAAAAACAATTCTTATTAAATTTTTAAAGACATTCAAGAAATATTGACATAGCAAGCTGATTTATATAGTTTTAAGAACCATTCATTATATCAACAGCAGTTTTCACTGATACATATCTCATAGGAAGTGCTAAAAGCTTTGCTGAAAAATTTAAGGTGTGGTCAATTTGCCCGCCATATGATGAACAGGAAGGTTTACTCGCAATGATTTACGGTCACACTGAGAGCAGTGGTAGACTTCAGAGAAATCTTTTTCAGTTACAACTGAGAACGAAAGGACTAAACATATCCGGCAATTACAAGTTCCGTAAAAAAGTTACCGCTCCGTTAAGTGCACCTAATTAAAATCCAATTAGAATACTATTTTCGATTTTTAATTGTGCGCTTTCAAATTTGTGGGTATGATTTCAAAATATTTTCAATTAAAGGACTTTCAAGTAGGTACAGTTTTAAATTGAAATGATAATTTAATAAAATGAAAAGACAGTATGTTAATTAAAAATAGAAAATATGGTAAAGGGTATTAACATCAATATAGCTTGCATTGTAATTTATTAAGATAATAAAATTACGAGAAATATACAAATTAAGAAGTTTTCGACAATTGCATTTTTTCCAACATTTTTTTCACTGTCTCTACTGATGGTTTTGAAAAGTCTATATTTTTATCTTCTGATGTTGCAGCAGTGTCCTCTTCTTTTGCCTTAGCTTCCTCTTTTTCTTTATCTTCATCTTCCTTAGCTTTAGCTTCTTCTTTCTCAATTATTTTGTCTACTATCAAATCACTTATTGAACTAATTACTGAATTCATCATCACGACACTTCCGTCTGCTTTACCGAGTCTTGTTTTCTCAAGAAGAGCAATCGCTTCTTGATAAGGTGGTGCAATCGGAGTTTGAGTTGGTTCATGGTATTTAAACGATGCTCCTGAAGACTTAAAAACAATAGGTAAATTTAATTTTAAAGAATCTAAATCATTAACTCCATCTAATTCATCATAATTCCTACCTAGTACCAATATCTACTTCTAAAAGTAATTATACTTACGTCTAAAGGGTAAGATGTATCCGAATCAGGTGCATTAAGATCTCCACAAACCATAAAAGGAACAATATATTTGTTCACTCCTTCCAAATCATTATAACTACACTTTTCGTGAGTTAATAATGGATTCATCATATGCGGTTTGTAGCCTTCTGGAGGAGAATATTCTTTGCATATAACAAAGGCTTCAAAGCTCGAGTTGCGAGAACTAGGCGGTTTTGTTACCACCACCGAAGTAAAAAAAATTTTCAGTTGTGAATACAAAAGAGATACGTCGTTTGCTCGAAAAATTTTTGCCACAAATGTTCCTTTCGGTTTAAGAATGTGGGTCGTAATGTTCAAAGCAGCTAAAAGCAGCTGAGACTGGACAAATATGTCCATATCATGAAGTCCAGTGACTAAAATCATGTAATAAAACTCTTAAATAAGAGTTTTTTCGCCAAGATTACTTTCTACATAGCAAAAAATAAGATACTCACCATCAGGTGCTCCATCACAAACTACCAAGTCAGCGGGTTCGTTTCCGAAATGGGATATTATTTCTTTAGCGACAGATTCTTTTGTGATGTCTCCTTTAATTTGAATCACACCTTCTATGGGAGACATGGCCTGAAGATCAACTGAGATGATTTTCGGTGGCACAGCATCGCTTTGTTTATTAGCTAATTCTGTGTAGGTTTCACTGCAAAAAAATTAGACATTAGCAGAAAAAAAATTAACTAAAAATATAAAACATATGGCTTCTTTGTATTAAGTTGATTGAGTTTAATCCGTGTTTTAAAGGGAAACCGGAATTCAATTTTCCAGCGGAAAGCTTATTTTTCCAATCGAAGCCAATGGCAAATCAAACGTTTTTGTTAAATAGAAGTAGTGAGCAGAGTCCTCTGCAAATGTGACATCAGAGAATACATATAAGAACAGTACTTTTGTAAGAAATACTTAATACGTGATAGTGATTGTACTGGTCTTACTTATTTCTTGGTCGTACGTGTTTTTTTTTAATAAGGGTTCATAATGGCAACGAGAACATCATATGTGTATAACAGAAACGACTACAATAATAACGACCCTTATATTCCAGCCGAAGATAAATTACAAGTACTCAGTGTAAAAGGGAGTGGACAAACTACTGATGAAGACAAAGAAAATTTAGATTTGACTAATTCGAGGACTAAGTAAGACTCATTTCTTATTCTAAACTAAAATCGAATTTTCCCTTTGTCAGAATAATTTTTCATTTAATTCGTTTCATTCATAAAATACTTTTGCAAACCTATTTTTATTAAGCACATAAGATAAGATGATCATAAATACCAAGAAACAATTAAGTGATGTTTAAAAGTAAATACAGTTAATAGTAGGAACTTTCTTTGTTGACATACCGTGAACACACTTCACAAGTTCAGAAACAAGTAAATAAACAGACCAATCTAAAGAAAATCTTATTATACTCACCATCATTATCTAATTTCACCATCTACAGATAATTGTTTCAAAACAATTTTTCTTTTTCTGTACTAACTCACCGAATCATTGACTTAATTACTCATATTGTAATAGATTTAACTATTTTGTTTTATAAGATGAAAACGTATTTAAAGGATTATCATTTAAAAAAATTAAGTAATTATTACAAAATTTTATGAATGTTTTTCTTCCAGTCAAAAGCGGAAAAGAAAAAAATCCAAGTATGAACGGAAACATCGACATCAAAATCTTCTGCTTTATAACTTAAGATCTTCCATGAAGTTTCACAAGGTAAATAAAAAAATTACTGCATTAAATTTTGTCTGGAATTTTGCAAAAATCTATATGGTATAAATTATATATTCTTTAAAAGAATGAAACCCTATATTAAAAAGTTAATAGATTTAATTTTTTTGTATCAAACCACATTGCCTTTAAAAAATTAAGGAATTAGTATCTACAGAATCTTTGTCATTAATAATTACTAATTACAAGCATACATATTCAGAATAAAAACAAACTTACTTTAATCTTTTGGATAAAACTTGACTCCAACTTCCTGGAGCAGCGCATAAATCAACTGCCTTTGAAACTCCTACAACAAAAAAAAGTAATTATAGTAACTTAAAAAAAAATGTTTTATAACTTTTAAAAAGTAAAAAGAAATACAATTACCTTCGAAAATATGAAATTTGTCATCAATTTGAAGAAGCTTGAAAGCACTCCGTGCTCTGTATCCTTCTTCTTTTGCTTTTCTATAATATATATCACGTTTGTCTTTCGTTGTTTTACCCATTTTTGGAAACTCGTATTATTAATATTTAAAACTATTATATTATTTTTTAAAGTAAACTAATTATTAATTATAATCATTATAATCAATACAAAATAGAATATTCACTTTACGATTCACACGCACATAATGAACATACATAACCTCAAATTTGCAGTCAATCAGTGTTGCCAACATTAATGTACTTTCTTACCAACTATCGGTATCGCATCTGTTGTAACAAGGTCAAGGACGTTTCTTTGTTTTCTTTTGCTTGAAGGCCAAAATACACGTTCGTCGAAGTCTGAATATCTTTCCACGTTTACATAAGAGTAAAAGAGATAGAGAAAAATGAATAATGTGAAAAATGAAAAATTGTACAAAAAGAACTCTCCATCTCTTTTACTCTTATGTAAACGCGGAAAGATATCCACGCTTCGACGAGCGTATATTTTGGCCGAAGTTTGAACGCACTTTAAACATGCTTTGAACGCTTTAAACTATACAAAATTGTGATTCAAATACGATACTTTTTGCATTACAGTATGTAAATTTAGATTTAAAAACTTAATTATGGCAACTACTAATGAATTCGGTCCTGATTCTGGAGGCAGAGTAAAGGTTAGAAAATACAAAGTTTTATAACCTCAAAATTGATTCTTTTTTTAATAAATTTATATATTTATATTTTAAGATCATTAAGATAAATTTATTTTAATAGCCTAGAAAGTGCCCGAAAATAATATTACTAATAATGTATCGATATTGTAAGAAATATAAGTGAGAAATACAGTTTGAGTTTCTGCAGTACTCTTGTTAGAATACATATTTTACAGTTTAAAATACTATTAATATTTGGTTTAATAATTTTTATAATAACAAAGTATGGATTTTTGCAAGGTCAAATCGTCTAATATTTAATATTAAAGTAAGGTAAAAGTCATAATTCCTGGCCACCTTTAAAATTGTACGACCTAGTGGTCCGTCCAAAGATATTATTATCGTGGATAATATCTTTGATTTTACCTTACGTTTACTTTGCATATCTGTTTCAGAGTCTTACTATTGTGAAACCAATAGTCTATGGAAACGTCTCTCGTTACTTTGGTAAAAAACGGGAAGAAGACGGCCATACACATCAGTGGACTGTCTACGTAAAACCTTATAACAATGAGGACATGTCTACTTACGTGAAAAAAGTACACTTCAAGTTACATGAAAGTTACAACAATCCCAATCGATTTGTCACCAAACCTCCCTACGAATTGACAGAAACTGGTTGGGGAGAATTTGAGATAGTTATAAAAATACATTTCCACGACCCAAATGAACGATATGTAAGCTATTAATTAAATAAGTCATTCATTTATTAGTAATCCAGAAAATTTTTGTTTATAACTCTTATGACCGCTATTATGAATTCGTATTTCAGGTGACAATTTATCATGTTCTTAAATTATTCCAAAACCCCGACAATCAATTAGGAAAGAAGAGTCTAGTCTCTGAATTTTATGAAGAAATTGTATTTCAAGATCCAACAGCTCTGATGCAACAT
This sequence comes from Synergus gifuensis, assembly GCA_904066015.1. NCBI lineage: Eukaryota > Metazoa > Arthropoda > Insecta > Hymenoptera > Cynipidae > Synergus > Synergus gifuensis. The sequence goes on from CAJFCO010000120.1 coordinate 76,473, forward strand.
TTGTTGAATTCAACAAAACCTCTAACTTTAGGACCCTGGCGTCACGAGACTGATTGTGCGTGTATTTTAATATTTTTAACATTAAAATAAAAAATTACTTACAATCAAAGCCTGTATTTAATATTGCACGGCAGATGCATAACTTGTAGATTTTTTCATTGTTACAGTTGAAGCTAAGAAGGAATCAGCTTTGAAAGCTATAATGGATGCCAAAAGCAAAGTCAGAACCGAAGTCGCAGAACTGAAGGAAAAGTTGACGCTTGCGAGAGAAACAATTACGAAGTTCAAAGAGGAAATAGCCAAAGTATCAAAAGCCAGTGGAGGCATTTCAGTCTAGCATAGAACTTTCCAATTTTAGGAGTTTCATTAAGTTTACTTTTATATTAAAAGACGACTAAAGAAATGAAAACCACTCTCATTTTCTACCTTTATATTAAAAGTAAATCGGAATCATTGTTTATACATAGAAATTTTTTGAAGGATAGTTGCTAAATGTTAAGCTAAAAAGTATATAAACCTGCAACAGTCTTTATTATGATTCACAAGTTGTGATCTTTCCACATCCATAAACATATTTTTATATAAATAAAAATAACAATGAGATTTGCTGTTATAATACAGATTCCCGTAAATGGCTTTATGTAACAATAAGTATGTGTATCGCTTAGGTTAAGTTTTGTACAGTTGGACTTTTGATAATATTTAAAAACAGTCAAATTACAATTGAATTTAATCGTTATTTCTCTTCAAAATGTACGTTTCTATCTTGTGTGTGACTTGTGACGACTGGCAAACTGTATCAAAAACATGCAGATTTCAATCATCCATATAATATTCGAAGGAGTGATTAAAAATTGTCGATAAAATCAAATAAAAAGTACATTCAGAAAAAGGATTTTAAAGAATTTCTGAATAGCGCTTAGCAAAACTTTAGTCCTCGTTCGCCTGTGTCAAAATATTTTCTTGATGTAGTTCAATTAATAATACACAGCTTTCATCATCACAATCCGCTAGAATAAAAAAATTAATTAAAAGGATTTAAAATGTGGATTATTTAGAATGTAATTGGCTTGTCCTTGCATTGTTCTTTGCAGAAATTGGTAAAGCGTTTAAGAAACTTCGGATATTCCCTTTTGTATAGGGCACGTAAAACTGACGACGGAGCCCAACCACCGGGATTAACTAAAAAAAAATCGTATCATAAAACATTTAAAATTTAAAGAATAAACAAAAATTAAAAGTACTAACCAACAGAGCAATATGTTATTTTACATGTGATGTCATCTCTTGTGATTTCTCTGTCTTTAGGTGGATCAACGATAGTTTGACACACCAAACAAACAGTCAAATAAATTCTAACACATTTGCCAACATTTGCCTGCAAAAAATGCACAATTAGTTAACTGGACGGCCAATCAAATCATAACAGTTTTGAATACAAATTTATAAAAGTTCAAGTCAAGAGACAACATATATTATAGCAGTAACTTACCGGATATTCAGGATTTTCTGTACTGTGATTACAGACAATCCAGACATCGTGATTGTCTGGGTCTTGATCGTCCGGAACTTTACGCATGTGGGACCAGAACAAAGCATCTCTTTGGCTTGCGGGCCAGATTCGCTTGTGTGTTTGGAGGAAAACCAAGGTATCCTTTGAGATGTTTTCTACAATCGTCATATCTTCTAGGGTGGCTTCCCATCCACTTCTGTACTCTGGACTGAAGAATATTTTGCAGACTTCGTGACCGGTAACTCCTTTCACTACATGGCAAGCTTTCAAGGGATCTACAACTAATCCGTCTACTTCTTCTTCCCGCCTGTACATTCGCATGTCACCATCTTCGGCGAACAACATCCAACTTCCTACTCCCATTCCAAGTCTAGCATAATGCAACTGCTCCATAGTAACCTTCTCTATCTGAAAAATTAATTCACATTAATTTAAGAAACAAACATTTAAAGACAGAAGATAGACAAATGTTTCCTTTATTATAATTTAACATAAATTGTCTTAAATCTACCTCTAAATCTTTTTTTAGCAAATTGAAGCTTTAAAGTTACTTTTAAATATTTAATTATGAATATTAGATGACGTAAAATATTATTTCTAAATATTATTTCATAATTAAATAAAATTACCTCAGGCCAAAGTCTGTGCTTAGCGGCAGGAGTTGTAGGAGTCATTGGAATTACAACTGACTTTTGCTTCAGTCGATTTTCTTCGTCGATTCTATCCAATCCCGTTTCAACTGCATCGTAGAATTCTTCATCGCAAAGCGCACTATGAGGACCTTCCTGTGAATCAAAAAATCAAAAAACTTTTAAATTATATTTACTGTAATTCCACCATTTTTGTATTACACAACAATAACCAATGAAATGAAATACTTTTACCATTACGCTTACAATTTTAGATTTCTCCTTCATTTCCGCTGCAGAAAATTGATTTATTCTATTGTTCACAATGATTGGCAATGTAGTAAACATTATTTAAATTTAAACAATATTCTTTAAAAGCCCTACAAATGACCGATTTATTTTTTATTATAACCTCTTCTCTTAATAAAATCAAAAAAGAAAAAAACGAGATCTAAATGCCGCGTGACTAACTTCAGAGAAAATAATAATATTTGCGAAACAAAATTACGAGTTTGGAAAAAATGGAATGAAAGCAACAGAATCAGCCAGTAATATTGTTGCCACTGTCAAAGAGACACGAAATAGCTCCATCTGTTTGCACTTTCTCCACGTGGACTGCTTTTTAATTAGTATTCACGGCATAACTTTTGAAAAATAGTTGCACATACTTAAGTATATTGTGATCAAGAAGCTACTAAATTTAGAAAGGAATTAATACCCACATTACTCATACATAAAAAAATTGATTGTTGATTTGTTCTCAATTGATCAAGAAAATTTGTTTTAAGAAACTATATTCTAACAAAAATACTTTTTCTTCACTATTTTAGTATTTTAAATCAGTGTACTTCAATTGAAAAATAGTGATTAGAATCGAAATTTTGAAATTGTTAAAAGCCACTACGTTGCACGGACTTATATAACTTATTGCGCAACAAACAAAGAAATTCTGATTTTTTCACGAGATGAGAATTATATTGTAATGTATGTTTTATTTAATATCAATGTCTAATTTTATTGTCATTGTCCGTTTTTTACCCGATCTCAAAAATTAACACTTTCCCAGAAAGTAATACTAATTTATAATAAGAATAAAATTAAAAAATAAAAATTACCTCGTAATCTGGACCGCCATGAATGAGAACTCGTGGCCTGAGAGATTCGCCACTGTGTAATGTGATTTGGTCTTTTAAAGTTTTGTAAAGATCCTGTAACCTACGTCTTTTCTCGACTTCTTTTTCCCATCGTCGACGCCAGGCATCTTCTCGTTGTCCCATCAATTCAACGCAGTGTTGTAAAGTCGCAAGAACTCCTTCACTCGTTGCTTTGAAAGTGATTGCTTCTCCTTTAAAATCTACGGATTGTTCCGCAGGATCAAATGCTCCGTCAACTTTATCCCCGATAAATTGACTTTTGCTGTTAACATTTTTTGAGTTCTCAGCGCAATTATCAAAGTACTTCTGAAGCGTATCTACCTGCTGAATCAGAATATCTTTAAAGGTTTCGATTTCAGCGAGCTTTTCTTTTAGGCTTCTAACTCCCCGCTTGCTGAAACTTCCAGCACTTGTTGTTGATTGGGTATTTGATATGAGTGAAATTGCACTACCGTGCCGTTTTAAACTATTCTCACTGCCATATCCAGACTCTGCCTATTAATAAACGAGAAAATAAATTTAAATTAATATTTTTAAATTATGAAATGATATTCTAAATGTTAAAAAAGTATGTAGAATCAGTTCAAAGTAAGAGAACGGGTAGTTTTTGAATAGTTTTCTTGTTAATATTTTTTCATATAATAAACTATTCCACAAAATACTCTATTTTAGGAATAAATCAACCATCACATCTGATTAATTGCAAGAACTTCTGGATGGCAGAATGCTTTACAACAAATTTTTTATTCGCTGTACGTCAAATAATAATTAGTGGTGATAATACGAAGTATGTATGTAGTTTATGCAAATCACCTCTAGCGGTTATATAAAGTAAATTCTTGGGTAAAAGTGTAATGACAATGTTTTAAAATTATATTTGTTTTCTTCAGTTTTCGAAGTCAACATAAGATTTATCTTGCTAGAATAAATTCTATATACATATTTAAAAATAATTTATAAGTTGCATTCAGTTTTACCTTGTAAGATTTTAAGATATCCACCCAACGCTGCTTTTCTTCAGGAGTGTTTGCTCTTAAATACCAAACCAAGCAATCATTCACAGATACGTCAAACCGACACTCGTCAAATTCGTGAGCCTGGAAGAAGTTACTATTTTTAATGTATTAATAAAAGTAACTAAATGTGCACATATACATTACTGTTTTTTATTAATGAATTCTGTAGCCTGATATATTATTTTCAGATATTATATTTCCGGTTAGCCGCACGAATATTCTAGATAAAATTTTTACCAAAAAGTAAACTAAAAATAGTCAGACGGCTAGCGATAAAGATATTTATTTCTCATTTCATACTTAATTTAAGCCACAATTAAAACCACAATCATTTTTGAATAAAATATTTGAAAAGAATAAATTGAAATGCTTAAATTGGTATATGTAATTGAAAAAAATTATTAAATTAAAAAAATTAGCACATTTCATTAAATGACTAAAGTATGCGTTATTAAAATCAAATTAGTGAAACTCTTGGAAACTCAGTAGAAACTGTTACCAAAAAATATCAGTTTCTATAAGAAATACTTAAACATCCTTGACCCAATTTTGAACATAAATATAAATCAAAGATAAATGATTAAATTTTATAATAATGTTTATTAAGTTTTATTATAGTGTGTTTATTAAGTATTATAATAATTAAGTATTATAATAGTGTTTATTAAATAGTTTATTAAGTTACTTTAATATCGGCCTTGTAAAGACTTATGGACCCTCTGCATCCAAATCCACTGTCCTGCTCAGATTTGTAATAAGACAGAGTTCCATTCTTCAAAACTATGAATCTGCTCTGCCATCCGTGAATATAATTCGTCCACTTTGACAAATTGCCTTGCAATTCTGGCACCACAACACCATCAGAACCTTCCTCGTCGGCATCTTCTACATCAACTTCAGCTTCCGTGTACTCGACTTCATCTATATTATGTTTCGGCACTTCTGTTTCATTAGCCATTCTTTCGTGTTGAGTAAACAAACATTCACCACATCCGTTTAAAACTCAAGATTTTAATTAATTTAGCTTTAACTAAAGCATGCCAGGCTGCAATAACTAATATACTGTCACCTGGAGAGAAGCTATGCTAATATTCACAATCGAGTGCACAATAATAGACAAAAACTGGTTACAAGGTTAACCTTACAATCATTGACGTTGTTCAACACGAGCACTCTTCACAACTTCCTGGTAAGCCATGAAAATGATCCAGCAATGACGAGAGGAATCTAATTCAGCAAGATCCACGATAAATTTTATCTCCTATTACTAAACAATGCTCCACCCACTTGTTACTTATAGTCATTCAATTTAAATCCTATTTTCATATCAGTCCATATTATTATCAACGGCATATGTCAGAAACACTGCGCTTTGGACGGCACTTCTTTTCTGAAGAAATGGAACACTGAAAATTCCAGAATCTTTTATGATAATGGAGAATTGAAGGTTATAATGTAGATGATGTACTTATATTTATTAAATATAAAAATTTCTCTTTCAAAGATGGAGCACTAAAAATAATTGTTTATCCTGGGGTTTAATGCACTGTTCAACCTCCATTGCACCTGGTCGTCTCCACTATGCGAGCTAATACTAATTTTGTTGCTACTACGTATTCACCACGAAGCGTGGTATTCACAATTACTCACTGCAAAATGACTATAAAAAAGGATGAATCAAACAAAATTCACAAAATCATGGGTGCACCACTTTATATGTATTAAATTACGTCATCGACAGTTGGCGCATTTGACCACATTTGACATTTGACAGTGCCACAGTTGAGTTCGAAAATTCTCGGTAATTTAAAATTGGGTAAGGTAACAAAGAACGTTACCGTAACTTACGTAATTTAAGAGAATTAACGAGAATTTATGAGAATTAACATTTTTTAATATTATCTAGGTAAACAATCGCACCTCGTCCTCTAACTCACATGGTAGAAAGAGAAGGAAGGAAGGAAAATTACGATAATATTTTTTATAGTGTACTTACTATAGAAATATTTTTTATTTTTCATTTCTAGGGGGGAAAAATCCCCCTTGGTGCCCCCCCCTGGCTACGGTCATGGATTATCGACGGCCCTGAGACTGCTCACCTTTCTGTTTGAAAAATTCTCCCGTTGTCTGAAATTTGAATCGCGCGCCAAACTTTGACCAATGGCAGTATTTCTATAGCCGATTGCCAATGTGATGTGTGCTGCCATTAGTCAAAATTTGGCGCGCGATTCAAATTTCAGCCAACGGCAGAATTTCTCCAACGGAAAGTCAGTGAGCAATCTCAGGGCCGTCGATAAACCATGACCGTAGCTAGGGGGGGCACCAAGGGGAGGATTTTTCCCCCCTAGAAATGAAAAATAAAAAATGATAAAAAATGATAAAAATTAAAAAAAATAAATTCTCATAAATTCTCGAAAATTGTAAGGTAATTTATTTTAACGTTACCTTCTCGGTAACGTTACCGAGAACGGGAATATTACCTCGATAATATTACTCACTAAGAACTCTATAGCCACAGTAATTAGAAATTTAATTAAAAGATATATATACATATATACATGCGTCTCTGTGCGACTGCGCATACAAACAGACGAAAAAACACGAGAAGTCGAGAATGGACGAAATCAAACGAAATACACAGTAATTCAGTAATACACACAGAAATGCACAGAAATTCGAGTCGTCTGCATTCCTAAAGATTATATTAATTTTGCGATATTTCGTTAAAGAAATAGTATGTAGAAATGTAAAACAAGATGAGAAGAAGTGCGGATTGTCGAAAAATATGAGAAAATTTAAGGAAGGTGAATTATGAAGGATAGGAAAGAGTAAGTTTTGACACTTGACATAACCTCACTTTCATTTCACAGGGCTGACAGGGACGTTCAATATAAATATTATTTTCAAAATAAATATCATATTATATTATGCTCAAAATTATATTATGTTTATATGAAATAAAGAGTGAATTATTTACTTGATTACATTTTCGTTTTGATATTTTGCATGCAATTTTAATCGTTCCTTCATTCTGGAAATTAAAAAATTTTTTAAACTCATTGAAAATGAAGCTGTTAAAATGATACTGAAATTTTATTTGATATGTAAACACAGATTTAGAAATTGAATTAATATTTTCCTTTCGGTTACAAGAAGTTCAATAATAATTGAATGTAAGTTATTTTAGTTTTAAGTATAAATAATTGTGAACGGAAATATATTTTAATTAAAAAAAAAAGTTTCAACTATATTTTGTTCTTAATATTTAGCAAACTCAAAGCCAAAACATGGGAGCGAGACAGAAGGCAGCGCATGGACACATGCTACAAAACATTAGCAGATCTTTTGCCACCCCATCAAGAGGGAAGAAAACGAAACAAAGTCGAAATTCTTCTCCATGCAACAAAATACATCAGAGACCTCCATAATCGAACTGATGAATTGTTTTGTGCTCGTGGTACAACTGCCCATAGTAAGTAATTCCACAGAAAATATTAGAAATATTTCACACAATTTACTTTCATCAGGAAACTGTAAATGCTTAATGAATGACTATATTAATTTGTAGAAGAAGAACTGGCTCGCCTAAAAAAGCTCGTAACACAGCTGTTATCTCACATACAATTGCTCTCCTCTCTCTTGAAAGATGCTGGAATTACTGTACCCAACGAACCAGCTTTAGAAATAATCTCTCCCAAATTGTGGTCTAATAAAATTACTGCAGACGTTACTGAGCGCTACATTAAAGATCAAAGTTAGTTTCTGAAAGACTAATCCAATACATATTATGGTTCTCTCCAAACACAGAAGCTTATCACCTATTTAATATTTGTGTCTATTTAGGCAAAAAGGCTGAGAAAATAAAACAGAGGAACCAGCTTAAATCGAGTTCGAAGAAAAATTCCACTTCCACTTCTAAATCTTCTGAGAAGTCTTCCGTCCACAAATGCTTTGCTGAAAATGACAAAAACACAATCGAGAATCAAGAAAATTGTGTAAATGGAATATCAAACAAGTGTGATGATTCCAAAGGTCTCAACAAACCAACTTCCACCTCAGTATCAGTCGAACATCAAGCAGAAGATATAGCAGTTACCTCAGCAACAGATAATGCGTTAGACGCAGGTAAATACATTTGTAAATCTTCTTGCTGAGTGTATAAAATGAGAACACTTTTTAATGAATTATTTTAAATTTATAATTCCCAGTTGCGAAAACACCTACGAAGCGTACAAATCCCAAAAGAGGAAATAAAGGAAAAGTTGATTGTAAGAAATCATCAAATAATAGTGGAGCAATTACAAATCTTCCTGCAGGGGCTCTTGTATTTTCGGGGACGAAGTTAATGCCCGTTGTAACTCCTATGTCGCAAATAGCTTCAAATATAGTAGTTAATCAGCACCAGCCCACAAATCCTATAATCTTCAACAATGGCCAACAGAGTCAGATGATAGTTAACCAGCATTCCTCCACAAATCCCATAATCTTAAGTAACACTCAGCAGAATCAAATGATAGTGAATCAGCATCAACATGCTAATTCTATCATTTTAAACAGCGCTCAGCAAAATCAAATGATCGTTGTCCATCCTTTGCAGACGAATCAAGTCCCAAACTCTGTTATTTCCCTGCAAAATCGAGCTATGGTCACTGCCATTCGAAATATTGTTCCAAGCGCGCCGAAAATATCAAGAATGTCGAGTATATCGGAAGTTAAGAATGTACAAACTTTATCGAGAGGTATTACGCGAGGTGATCTAGCGAACTTAAGAAGTATCGCAGATACTTCAAAAATAGGAGGTCATAAAGCAATACTGCCAAAATCTGTAAAAACAAAGGCGATAACTAAAACTACAATGACCTATAAAGTTCCTATTCCCGCAATTCGTAAAGAGAAGTCCGAGAAAAATATAGATACTAAGGAAGCAGAAAGAGAAGAAATAGTGAAAGGGAAATTTCCAAAAACAAGGCAACAAAAAGATCATGAAAAAGAGAAAAATCACGAGGATGCAAAGTCTGATAAAGTTTCGCTCAAACGTTTAGCTTCATCAGGTGACAAGTTTAAAGAGCCCGAAGACAAAAAACGAAAGCTGAAAGAAAATGCTGAAAACGAAAAATCCGTGCAGGTGAAGATAAAGAGTATAGTCGAAATTCCAGCGATTTGCAAGACAATTGGAGATATTAAACAGGCAAGTGAAGATATTAAACGAGATTCAGAGAAGAAACAAAATGAACAAGTTCCTACTCACTCAGAACATTCAGTAGACAATAAAAGTATCGAATCAGATATTATATCTGCAACTTTTACTGAAGTAAATGATAGAGAAACATTAAACTCATCGAGTAGTGAACTCGTAGGAAAGATATTAGAAGCAGATAATAAGGATAATCAAACAGAAGATGTTTCTCAGAATTTGAAAGAATCAACAGAACCAATTACTAATCGTGCTTCGATTTTAGAGGAGGCAATCACTGATACTGCAGAAGTTCTTGTAGATAAGGCAACATCATCGCTTTCAATATCACCAATGAAAGCAACAGTCAACGAACAGACAATTGGGGAAGAAGCAATAATATCAGAAAGATCGAATGATGTCTGTGATCTAGATGCAGGATTTGAAAATCTTTTGCAATCAAACACAGATGAGGCTGAAATTATAGATGAAGGAGGAGCAACAGAAAATAACAAAATTCTTTTGAACCTCGATACGAACACAACTACAACCATGAATTTATTATCAAATGAATCAATAAATCCCTCGCCACCTACTTCCAAATCATTGCCTGTGTTACCTAAACAAAACGAAACATTGCGAGAATCTCCTGACATATCTAAAAAAGAGGAATTAAAAACTATCTCTTACAATTCAAGCAGTGGATTCATCCCGATAAGTAGCAAACCAGATACACTTCATACAGATTTATCGAGTGACATATTCGCTTCTCTTCAAGTTCCTTCTAGTTCCCACAATCCGGAATCAATATCACCAACGGCCGCATTTTTGATGGCATTCCCCTTAGTTTCTTCACTAAGTGGAAAAACCGAAGTATTGGAAGAGGAATTGAAAGAGGATTTTAAATATCAAAGTCAAACTCCTCCAATGTTGTTACAAATCGGCACAATGGAGCCTAATAGTTTCAAAATTAAATCTTCATCAACAAACATCCCAGAAAGTATCACCAGTACATTGAAAAGTAATCGAGTAGAAACAAAGTCAGTTGAAACAATGAAGCTCCTTCCAAAGATGATTGGCTCTGAAACTATTAAAGAGCAGTTCAAAATACCAAGTTCTACTGATCAATTAACAACAAGGACACTTACCGAAGTAGTTAATTCTTTTCCTGAAAATTCAACTACTAATATAACATCTACCAATGTGAGCACTGTGGTTACCATCAATAGTTCGAGTACAATGATTAATAGTATAAACGAATCTTCTTTAATCATACGCGATGTATCTTCGAGTGAAAATAACGACTATTCAAATCAAATTAAACCCCAGTCAATCTTAAATTATCCTACGACTTCTAAAAGCGATATTTTAACGACTACTAATTCCACGACTTTATCAACTTCACTCAAAGTTGTAAATTCCACAAAATATGATTCTACTCCTCAATATTTAGAATCTCAAGAGAGTCGAACTGAATCTCCTAAGGATAATTCGATTCGAAATCCTCATTATGAATTCCATCCCGATGAAACTTCGAATGCAAATACATTCAATTCAAGAGAGCTCGAAGTACCATTTATATCGAATAATAAAGTTGTAACTTTTTCAAGTGCTTCTGAAGTTACTGATCGCATTTCTCCTGTAGATAAACTACCAAATTTAGCAAGCTCTCTGGATCCAAAAGAAAAAATGGAAACCCAAAGTCTCAACTCGCTTGATCAAGTTTCTCAGAATTCTCAACAGGTTCATAAAATTACAGAAGCGATGCAAATAAATCTTGAACCCTATAACACTAGAGATTCAATTTCTTTCAATACAATTCTTGACCAGAATTGTCCCACAAAAATCACTCATCTAAATGCTTCAAATCAAGTTGAGAAGACCCTTCAATCTAGTTCTTCATCCACAGTTCAAAACTCTAATAATCAAGAACGTCATAATCATTGCAAATCTGGAACATACAATCCAGCAACAGTTTCATTTGACACTCGTTCAGTTTATTACTCTACTAATACAGAGCCTTTTTCTAATTCTTCCGAAAATCATAGGCAAAGCTGTGCACCTGGTAAAGTAATGCCCTCAGTTCAGTCTGAAACTGCAAGGCAGAAATCATCAAACGAAATTTATTCAACCAAAAAAGAAGAAACGAATCAACTAGAGCAAAATGTGTCCTACGACTGTACTGATAAAAGCAAGAATACGTTACTCGATACGAAGAAATCAAATTCAAACAATCCAGAGCCTGATATTAGAAATAATACTTATCAGAGAAAAACAGAAGATCCATCTCCTTACATTCTTCCATATGAAAAGAGTGGGAAGAAGATGGTTACGACTGAAGCTAACATTCTAAATGATAAAACTACTTCCATTCCAAATTCGTATCCACAGCAGCAACAATCGTTTATTGCAACTTCTAATTACGAAGAAAGTGTTCTTTCTAGAACCCAGTCGACAACTACAATTGCACATAATACTTCCAATTTCAGTATTCTCTCCTGGACTACTTTCTCACCTTCTAGTAGTGGTAATAACAATCAGTTTGAACAAGGAACCCAATCTGAATCTACCCAAAAGACGATTTGCGAAAACTTCAACTACCTTCCTCTCCACAAAGAAAGCTTCACAAACACTTTGCCTGCCCCTTCCTATCCAGATTTACAGTCTTCTGGTTTCGACAAATCGAGAGCAAAGCAGTCACTAGAAATGCAGAAACGATCCTATTTAGATACATCAAAATCTCGAAACGTTAGGTCGATTCCTGTGTCTCAGAAACAGAGTCGCTCACAAACTCAATCACAAATTCAATCACAGAGCCAGTCACAGAATCAGAATCCGGTACCAAATACCGAGTATAAGTATGGAAATGATAACAAGAATAAAATCAAGTACTCTGCAGATCTTGATTACATGCAGAATGATTACTCAGGCATTGATACACGACAGCAACACGGATTGAAAGCTCCTTCTCAAATAATACTTCCACCCAAACAAGATAAATCAAATTACATGATGCCTGACTATGGAATTCAAACACATTTTGATTCAGAATCTCAGCAAGCAAGATATAACGCTGAGATCTACAATTCGAATTTCAAGTACGTGGACAAGTCTCAACATCAGCAGAAATACCAACCTATTAGCCAGGCAAACATTCTCCAACATGATAACACGACCTACAATGCTGGTAATAAACTGGGACAGCAACAACAACAGCAGAGTTCTATTAAAACAAAGACTCAACATCAGCAACTCCAGCAACAACACCCGGTTCGGCCACCTGTAAATTGGATGATGACACCCGAGATTAAACACAACTCGAACATTACTGACATAATTCTACCACCCATCGGAAAAGAATTAGATTTTTGTCAAAACAATCTATTCTCTCAAACTCCGACTTACAATCAGAGTACATCCAATCAATTTTACAATAATTACGATGTCACTCCTCATGGTTTTCCCAACATACCAGTTTTGCAAAGTGATCCGAAGAGAACTATGGAACCAACTTTTTATCCAGAAGAACAACCATTCTCCTGGTCTCCAACTAAAAATATAGCTCAGAACATTGAACAAACTCAAGCTCTGAAGTCTATTGATCATCAAGTCGTTCCTTCGACTCTCCCAACGTTGGTTGGCGATCTAGCTTTGGGAACCAATCTACCAGACAAGCAAAATTTCCTCTTTGGGCAGATGCCCGTCAGAGGCTCGACTAATAATGACCAGAGCAAAGACCCTTCAAAAGAGAAGGAAGGAGGAAGGGAGTTCCAAACCATGTTAAATACACAAAATCTTCAGCATGCTGCTCAAGGGATGTCGTTTTTGTCAGTTAGTCAACTTGTCGAACACGAGAAGGCTGAAAAGAATCAACATCCACATCAAAATCAGCAACAACAGCAACCACGAAAGCATCAGAGGAAGAATAACACTAGTCCCAGAAATAGTGCTAAACGACAAATAGATATAAGGAAGCAAACACCTGTTAATGAGCAACTCCAACGACACGAGGAACACAAATCTTCTAGTTTCTCTGATCAAAACTACCAGCAGCAACCAAAGTACCAGCAAAATGATGTCCACTGGAGAAGTAGAAACTGCAAAAGCAACTATACAGCCGAAGCTTTAATCAGCACTAATACCAGTGTCAATGAAACTATCAATCACGACAAGAATTCTACAAAATATACAAACTATTCGCAAAATAAATTCCCAAGTAGCCTATCTTCCACCGACTCAATGATGCCGATTAACTATTTTCCAAATGTGGATGACACTAGTGGATATGGGCAAGTCGTCAACCAAAATTTTAATCACTCTTACGGCTATTCTTCGAATGCTAATATTTATCCAACTACGAATTTTATTACGAGTATATCCAATACTCCAACAAATTATATGATGTCTCTGCACGAGAATTCGGATTATTTGGAAGCTAATAACTTCTTACTGCCACCTACGACGTCAAATATAACAACACCAACTCTAGCAAATATGAGTGCTAACCCTAAGAATCATCAGCACGTTGCTGTTAGCAAGCATCAAAATTGCGATAAGCGATTGTTTTCTTCAGCACAGAAAAAAGGGAAGCGTAAGACTGATGGGACTGTACAGAATTTTGAATTCCCACTTTCGGGTATAACTTCACCATTGGACGAATATCATCATACTACTCATTTTCTTCCGCCACATGCTAATCCTCTATATCAGAATCATCCACAAGCTAATGTTTATCCGAAACCGATAAATGCATTAGCTCCACCACCTCCACCGTTGCCTCCAGCGCCTCCACCACCCCCAGCACCATCATCTTCGTCGCTTCCTCCGCCAATTGTATCCGGAAGTCAAGGAATTCCTTCGACAGGAATTCCTTCCAGCAATCCAATGGCCATGGGCCATCATCCATCGGGAACGAGTCTTATCAACTTTAATCTCAGTACGATATTTCCTGAGATGAATGATAAGGTGAGTTTTTAATTAAATTAAAGTCTTCCTTTTTTTTGAGTATTATAATAAACCTTAAGTAAGGCACCACATGATAATACAAAATTAATTCTAGTCATTACTGTTACTGTAAGAGTATAAATAAGGTGACACACTGCATCCAATGATTCTTGTCCCTTGTGTTACAAATAGAATAATTTGACAATTAGACTTAACCGTTCTGAACTCAAACTTAACTTAAAGAGTTCCATAGAACTACTTTCTCTTCAAAGAAACTAGGTAAAAACTCATTTGAAAGAAAACAGATCCAATTTCTTAAACAACTATAATTTATTAAATACTGAAATAAATTTGTACATTTTTTATATTAAGAATGACGCAGAACCGCACTCTTCGAAAATCTTTCATTTCCTGAAACAAAAAGAAAGTACAAACCAGATTCCAGAAAATCAATTTTTTTAGTTAATTTAGTACATTTTTGTTTACAGAATTGTTATAAGTCTTCTGCAAACGATATTCAATCAGGATTGGTGCAGTCTTCCAGCCACGCGCCTACAAGTTATCCCCAGCGATCTAGTTACACAAATTCTCTAGTTCATATGACACAGGTAATAATCAATTTAATCAATCCTTACAGAATTTAACAAATTCATTTAAGCTTAGATAGTATATTATACAATATTCAACAATTAAAACAAATTTTGGTTCTGACAGGTTTCTGACACAATGCAGTTCACCAGTGACGTACCACGACCTCCGTTATCAGGTGTTGTTCATTACAAAAATCCTTGACGAACAGCTCAAAAGTTTCGAAACTATAGAACAAGAGAAAAGCAGAATACAAAAACAATTAATCTTACACACGCTGAAAACATAATGGTACTCAACGATGTTTTGTATAAATGTAAATAGTTGAATAATTAATTTAATACTTTAATGTTATTAAAAATAATGTTATACGTCTACGACAATTATTTGCCTTTTTTTTTTATAAAAACACCTAATCTTCTTTCTCAAAAAAAATAGGTCGAAAGTAATTTTCAATGATTATAAGATTATAAAAAATTCTTGTAAATCTAACAAACTGTTTCACGTTTGTTATGACTAGCATTCTAAAAATATGATTAATTCACTTCTAAGAAAAAATAAACAGAAATGCGGAAAATCATTCCAATATGTTTTGTCAGACAGTGTAACTGCAGGGTCATCGTAATTAATTCAAGGCTAATGTTGGAAAAGAAATGATTATATAGAAAAAGTTTTCTGAATTATATATTTTAATTTTTAAATAAATTTTACCCTAGAGTATCTAGAAGCCTACGTGATATACATTATATACCAGAGCGCACTTTATGAATGACAATAATCAATTGGTGTCACAACGATTACTTTGACCTTTACATATAGTAGCTCATCTTCGAGTACCTTACAAAATAGAATGAGTGATCTCTTCAGTACATTAGTACTTCTATCAACTATGTTAGTACATTTGCACTATAATGTTGATCTTTCAGTATATTGGTTTGAATGAATGACAGCGATAAGCTTGGAATACGAATAACTGATAATACTGAAGAATAGAAGGGAGAAAAGAGAGGGAGATTCTAGGAGGGCAGAACAGAAGGAAAAATACAGAATCACTGGGAAAACGATCAGTCAGTGTCGAGATGTAATATGAGAACTAAGCGTTTAGTACTTTATTATCCTAAAGATTATTGAAAGTGAATTTTAGATTTTTATTGTAAATAATTTTCATATTTTCACGAAGGTCATGGCCCTCAATCCAGAGGAAAAGCAAAACATTCTTCAAACTTATGGTAATGACTCATATGAAATAAACACCAGTGAAAGAGAATGAAATTCAAAATTTAAATTAATTGCACATAAATTAACAAAATTTGAATATAAAGCATAGGTGAAATAAAACTTGTTTAGTATGATATTTGTATTTTTAATATAATAATTTTGATAGTATTTCCAGTCAGAAAGTTCTCAAATTTCGCCAATAGTTGTGATTAAAAATAAGAAAAATTATTTCATTTTAATAAAAAAATTCAGGTGTTTTGAAAGTAATGAAATGAAAGTAAATAATATCAGAATAAACCAGGGATTTTTTTTTTTGCAACAAAGTAGTAACCACGAATTTGTCCTCCAAGATTAATAGTTTTATCTGCACTGGATAAATCATCAACAACAATTTATGGGTAGAGATATGAAATAATTGAACTCATAAAAGTGAAGATGTCTCTTTAAAAAGTTCAAAGTTGTTCTTGATTATAAATAAGAGTACTACATACATTGTTGCACTCCGCAATAATTGGTTCCGGATTACAAATCAAGAACTTAATAAAATTAAAAACATTTTTCAGTGAACAAGGAATCTAAAATTCGAGAGGAAGATTTACTTCGCAGGATAAATTTAGAAAGTTTACAAGAACGATTAGAAGTACGTAAATATTTTCAATTCAGAATTTATTTTTTAAAAGTTAAATTAAATTTATTTGTTCAAATTTTATTATCCAATATTAGTATTTTCAAGATTTGTCTAATCGATCATAAAATTTAGATGGATTTTCAGGACCTAAGTGACAAATTAAATGCTGTGAGAGATGGTTTGATAGAACAAATAGAATTAGCCAAATCAGAAAATACATTAGCAAAAAATTTCATCAAATCAGACAAATACTGTGATAGAGGGTGAGTGGAAAGCAGACTAAACAGATACCTACGAAATAAATTCGTATAATAATAATATTAATTAGGAAAATTTATTTAATTTTTTATAATGATTTTAGGAAACCTTCGAAAAATGGCGTTCTTTCAGACAAACAATTTCTTCCAAGAAATTCTCTACTAACAGATTTATTTGAGATAAATCACATAAGGACAATTTACAATATTTTTATAGTCATTTTAATAATATTGTTTATTAACACTGTCATGCATGACATTCTAGAAACGGAAACGTAAGTTAAAATTAACAAAAACTGAGAATTATTTAGAAACAATAAAAAAAACTACTACATTTATATAAAAAAAGGTTTATTTATTGATTTCAGATCACATCTTGGTATAAAAACCATAATGACCGCATTCGGTAAATTGCCAATAGTAATTCATATTTGGATGGGAATGACACTTTCCACTTTCTGTTTGTATTCAGCCTTTTCATTTTGGGCACATAAACGACTTGATTTTCAACCAAAATGTAAATACATATAATAATACATCAATAATTAGATTTAAATAATGGAAACACAAATTTAATTACATGTTTGATTTCAGCTTTCTTATTGCAAATATGGGATTATACAGCGTTGATAGCTTTATTGCTTTACCAAAGTGCCTTCATAATTCTTCCAGCGAAAGCTGTTGTCCAAGAGGATCTTCCTCCAGCATCAAGTTTAATAGTGTTAATGGAACAGGTAATAAATCTAATTATTTCATAAAAATAATTGATACTAATAAAGAAAAGTAAAAATCTGATTTAAAAAGTCAATAGTATTTCAAAACATATAGTTTGAGACGAGCTTATCTAGTTACGGTCTCGATAGTTCAATAAGCTTATTTCATAATTCCAGACAGAATACATAAAAAGTAAATTAGTCAATCAAAGATTAAAATATCTCTCTTGCAAATTATTAATCTGCAACTATAAATTTTATATTTCATGATAACCATATCAACTCACACTAAAAGCAAAATTCTCTTCTAATCACTGAATTCTGTTATGAAAGTCAAGTTTAATCAAATATTCAGTCAATTTAATTTCAGGAGTAAGTGTACCCGAAAAGTGTAAAATAAAAAATTGCTGAAAATAATAAAGTCGTTAGCAATAATAAATAAAAAATTTATTTATTGCAGGTACGTATGCTGATGAAGACACATGCATTTGTGAGAAGCAATACCCCAAGAGTATTAGCATATAAACCTCATACAGAAAATCTAGAACCTTCGTATCCAGGATTTTCCAAGTTTTTGTACTTTATGTTCGCTCCAACTTTAGTGTATCGAGAAAACTACCCGAGGTAAAATATTTTAATTATGATATATTGAAAGGATTCAAATTTCTTTAAATGTACTCACTATATTTGCTAATAATTGATTGTTTCTTTCCTTCAGGACAAAAATAATCAGATGGAGAGTAGTCGTCTGGAACTATGCAGAGGTAGTTCTCGTCATTTTTTACGTGGCATTCGTCTTTGAACGTTTTTTGGTGCCTCTATTTAGGCAAACTGGAGTTCAGCCTTTCGAAACTCGAACTCTAATTCTTAGCTTGTTCGGTACGATGATGCCTGGAATTTTAGTCTTCCTCTGTGGATTTTATTGCTTACTTCATTCCTGGATGAATGGGTCTGCTGAACTTCTTCGATTTGCTGATAGAATGTTCTATAAGGTAAGAAAATATTAGCTATCAGTAAAGTACGAAAAAACAATAAGTTCATATTTAAAAATCATTAAAAACAATTTTGTGTTCTGTACTTCTAGGATTGGTGGAACTCGACATCATATGGAGGCTATTATCGTACTTGGAACATTGTGGTGCATGATTGGCTCTACACTTATATTTATAAAGATATGTACGAAATCATCACTTGCAAAAACAAAGTAACTTCAACTCTCCTCGTCTTCCTAGTTTCAGCTGGTTTCCACGAATACATCTTGGCCGTCACCTTTCGATTTTTTTATCCAGTAATGCTAGTGATGTTTGGCGGTTTTGGTATGATGTTCGTTTTTATTACAAAAAAGAATACAAAATCCAATGGTAATATTTTCATATGGCTGACACTCTGTTCTGGTTCCGGTATAATGCTCAGTCTCTACTCTATGGAATTCTATGCAAGAATAAATTGTGCACCCTACCATGATCAAATTATAGATCTAATTCTTCCAAGGAGTTGGTTCTGTCGAAAACCAATTTAATTAATTAAATTAAATTTAATTTGTTTTTCTTTCCAGCTTGTTAATTGTATAATAATTTCTTCGATTATACCGTGGAATGATTTTCAATTGTAAATATATGAAACTAAAAATTTTTACAAAAAGAAATAAGTTTATTTGCGTCTTACATATATCTTTTTTTCCTTACACCTAGCATTAAAGGTAGAACAATATAATAATTATATACAGGTATTTATTTATAATATATCTTCTCTATACAAATTAATTTATGACCTATATGTATAAATGAATCCTTGGCGATCAAAAGAAGATACGTGCTGAGCACCATCGTTCTGTTAGCCTTTTCAATTTTTTTTCTGATCTTTATAATTTTATAATCCTATAAGAAGATATCATGGTAGTATATTTATAGTCCTTCGAAAAATTTGCTTATCGTTAATTTTCGAGATAATCACCAAATTTTAACGATGGCGATTAGCGCGTATTTTGAGGGCCAAGTGCTCAAATGTATATTTGTACCTATTTAAACAAGGCGATTCAAGACTTATGGCAAGATTCAAATCTCCACTTAACAATAATGTAAAGAAAAAAGATTAAAGTCGATTTTAGAATAATAAATGATATATAAAGACATGAGAATAACAATTTGGTAAAGACCATTTGATTTGACCTCTACATCCGATTAATTTTTACATTATTTAGGGGCCAAATCAAATGATCTTTACCTATTTTTCATTATCATTTATAAATATTTAAGAAATACCTTAAATGTGTCTTGAGGTAGATTCAAATGTCTAAAACATTCTTTACATTTGAACATTTCTCGATTTTTCCTGAAAGGATAAATTTAAAGAATGAATAATGAACACCAACAATCACTTCTTGAATCGCCCTGTGCTTGACAATTACGTCTTTTGCATGGCAGAATTAAAGGCCAAACAAGGGACGCGGCCGATCGACTAAGAGAAAATAAACATTTTTATCTTCGCCGATCGATGTCCCGATGATAAGGCTAAACAGTTCGATAAGAGACTTTCACTGACAAGTTCTTATCCATAGTCAAATAGAAAGATGAAAGAATAAAGTACTTGGTAAGAAAATTGGTTTCCAGAATTTTAAACAACAAAAATAGCAAGTTCTTTTCTGATAACTAATTTATCAACATTTTTATTTTCAAAGTAGAACAGTTTCAGTTTGGTATAGGCTGGTGTGAATATTCAAATTTATAATATTTTTGTCAAATCTGTCCATGCAGAATTTAAAAATATCACCTAATTCATGAAATTGATAATAATTGAGTCATAGATTATACATAATTATAATGAACACAGTCGCAGAACTAACAAATTCTAAATGAAAAGGTGACTACAAGTGATCTAAGAACAAATTATTTACAATAAGTTCTTTGTTCTCCAAGCAGTGTAACAGCGTATAAATACATAATTTCTAGGATTCATAAGATAGGGTGACGACATCAATAGTGTTCTGATATTTTAAATTATTTACTATTCTTACATGAAAAAAAGAACGACTGGCTCACTATTGATGTCTTTACCTTATTTAACTATAGATTATTCCTTATTTCATCGGCACTTGGACCTTTCATTCGCTTTATCCTGGAGACAATAAGATAATGAATGATTGTCTAGCCGTGCATCATATACATGAGTAAAGTTTTTATCTCCACAGAAGATAAAGAATTGTAATTATTATTTATCTATGCATTAACCCTTTCGTAATAAACTCAATAGCTCGAAAAAGAAACAGAAAAATAAATTCAATTAATATCTTCAAAATAGAAAATAATAAAATAGAAATCAAAATAGAAATCAATTTTTTTATTTAAGAGAGTGAAAAACTTGTGCTAAGATGGAAGACTTGATTTAGTGAAAACACAGGCATAGGAAGAAGTTACGAAAGAGTTAAGTGATTTAATAGATGCTAATTTCTAATTATCATAAAGTATCGAAAGAATACTACTTTATTTTTAAAATCAAATACTTCTTTTAAACAAAATAAAATTGATAGAGCAACAGAAAAATTTTTCATTTTAGAAAACTGAACAATTTTTGAAAAGTTTGCTAAGCAATATAATTTATTAATTATTTCCTAGGTAACAACAAAAGCATTTTCCTCTTTCAAGTTTCTTTCAAGAAGAGTTTAGAATAGAATTTTGTAATTAATTCAAAAGAATTGATAAAACATGAATATAATATAATATAGAGCTGATTTCTTCTTATGAATGAAAAGTTCATAGAAATTATTTTAATATTCACTTGAAATTAAGTTTGTAAAATCCTCATTATAACTGCCAATAGTCACAAAGTTTTTGATTCATTTTTAAAAGTTCCATTCTTTACTTTTTTTTATAACCGCATGAGAAAGGCCTTAAAATGATTAAAATTGATCAATTTTCCCTTTAAAAATTTTAATATACCTTTAAGGTATTTACTACTTGTAAAGTTCTGTTTACAAGACATTGTCTATAAAGGGATGGCTATACTATTTTTCTGTCTTAAAAAAATAGCACTTTATTTCAAACTTCAACAATTTTTAACAGTGTATGGAATTAAATAAAATAACTTTTAATTTCTTAAGGTTCATACTTAAATCTCTCTTTGTGAACCAGAATTCTAGCTTCATTAAATCTACGACTTGTGCAAAGCCAAAGTTAAGCTAAAACTTGAAAGAGGATCAAAACTGTAAACAGAAAAAATTGTGTAGCTAAATTTAAGTAATCTTCATTTACCCATTCCGACCAGTGCTTCATCCATGAGTTCATCATCAGTAATGCAGGGTGAAGCTGAATGAGGTGATGGTGGAATAACTCGTGGCGACGGCGCAGGACTTTTTACAATATGGAGGCTTACCGATGGACTCGGTGGAAAACTTGGTACTGATGATGCTGACGTCAAGGTTGTTGTTGTTAAAATAGGTATTGAAGAGGGAATCGCTACCGTCTGTGAAGAAGACGAAGGCGGTGGAGGTGGAGGAGGTGGTGGCGGCGGAGGAGGTGGAGGTGGCGGAGGCGGCGGTGTATTCCTCCTCAAAAGTGCCCTTTCTGAAACCAAAGACATAGAGCTCTTGTGTGCATCCTTAGGCGTGGAAAAATCCAACAAGGTCGCCGCTGCTTCTTTCGTGGAACTTGTTGTCCCCGTGATTATAGAAATCGTCGTTGCAGGATCGCTCAACACCAGATTCGATACTTGAAAGGGTTGTTGAGACTCCTTATCATCCCCGCATTTCGCGTACTTATTCATCGAAGCGTCCAAAGACTTCGTGCTCAAGTTTAAACTTTCCGAACTGCTTTCAATATTAACGCTATCACAAACGCTCATTCCTCCACTTGAAACTCCATAGCCTTGTTTTCCTGGTAGTAATTGCGAGTCGCTAATTTTTGGAAGCGCAACGATGACGACACCTGAATCATCTTTAGTGTTATCGGATATAGCAGAGCTGTTCAGAAAGGGCCGATTGATCAATTCAGATTTTGATTGATTGTTATCAGACTGCATTGAGAGATTTGTGGGCACATCAGTGTCGTGGGAACCTTGTTGTGAGAGCAGAAGACTTGAGCTGGAACTAGTACCAAAATTTACAGCTGTATTCATAGATTCCTCAGGTTTAGTGTTGGACATGTTTGCAATAGGGTTTGAACTTAGTTGTGAGGTCCTGGTCATCTGATCAGAAGCTTTGTTATCCATTCCAGATTTGGAAATAGATTCAGATATTTGGGACAGTTTCTCGGAGGCTGAAGATCTCTTATCAGCCGAATCGGCGTTCGCCCTAGCAGAGAGCTTAGGAATTTGGAAATTAGTATCCAGTTGTTTCATCAAACCTTCGACAGCAAGAAGTTGAGGTGGAATGGCAGGAAGGTTTTGAAGACTTGACATGGATACGTGAGCAAGTAGTTTAAAGGCTCTTTCCGAATCGCATTCCTCTCTGAGGGTAGAAGGACTCGACTTCCGGATGTCTGTGCCCTTTGAGCTGAATATGCTTTTCTCACTGGACTTTGGAAATCTTGATTTGTCTCGAGAGCGACTCAGGTCAGTCGCTCCAGAACTTGAAGTCTTTGGAGAGCCAGTATTGGAAGAAGAGGAAGACTTCATCGACGGACCTTTATTCAAGGAACCACTGGAAGTTAGGTTCGAACCAGAGCTGGATTTCATTAGACCGGGAAATTTCTGACTGCCAGTAAGCATCTTGTTACCACTTCCTGATCCACAAGTCATGGCGGAAGAGGCATGCACTTTTGGAGAAATCTGGGTTGGTTTCTTGGAAGCTGGTCCAGAACTAACACCTGGCTTCAAACCAGTATGAGTTTTAGGGGATCCGTTTCCTGAACTACCACATGAAGACGAAATGAACATCTTGGAGTCTTTTGTTCGGGTTTTATTGATCGTAATCTTCATCCCATCCGAGCTGTGCTTGACCATATACTCTGCTGGATTCTTTGAATCCATCGGATTCTTATTCGTACTTTTCCCTTCGACACTTACTTTGTTCGAGGTCATTCCTCTTTCCTTTTGTCCAGAGGACCCACTAGAGGATCCGCTTGTCGCTGATACTTTAGAACTGCCATTAGCACCATCATCGGTACAATGCTGGGCATTTTTTAACTTGTCGATTACTGCACTGAGCGAACCTTTTCGATTTCTCGCTTGCTGTTGAGCAGTTGCAGATTTATTAAGTTCTGAAGGTGGCGTTGTGCTTCCGCAGCCAGAACTGCCGCTCTGTGTTGACTGCTGGCCGGAATCTCCAGTTGAAAGCGACTCTAGTTGCTTTGGTTTCCCGCAGGATTTCGATTTCGGACTTTGATGGCCAGAAGAGCTGCTAAAGGCTAAGGAAGCTTTTCTGTCTTTCTCGCGAGAAGAGTCTTTGCTGGAAGAGGAAGATGAAGATTTACACTTTGACGGAGTGCCCCCATCACCTTTCCCACTTGATGGTGAACTGGCTGCTGATTTTAAAGCCGACATGCTTGGTTTTCCGGCACTTCCCGAGCTTCCGTGTTTCGGCGAAGATGTTCCGTGCTTAGGACTTACACTTGCTGGCATTACTGACATATGTTTTGGACTACTATAAACTGGTGAATGCTTCGGACTTTGGACCGGTTTACTCGAAGTTTGCTTTAAAGTCGGGCTAGATTTCCCAACAAGGGCTAAAGGGCTGGTGTGCGTGGGGGAAGGACTAAATTTTCTCAAAGTAGTAGCTGGAGAAGATGGTCTAGATGAACTGAGTGAACCGGGCGGGGATTCTGTTGGTTTGATGCTTACCGAGACGGGCTTCGAGAGAGCGTCTTGTTGTTGTTTCGGTGGGTACTTGTCAGGTGGACCCATCGGACTCTCTTCTCGTTTTCTTTTTTTCTTTTTTTCCAGCTTACTTTTCCCATCGTCGGTACCTGACCGGTTTTTTGAACTCTTTCTTTCTCTCCGCTCGTCCATCGCAGCTTTGGATGTTGGACCTACGATCGGTGTAATCGTAATCGAACTCGGAAGACTCGCTTGCGGTGTGGATGTTATGGGTATAATCTCAATACCAGGCCTTCGCTCGAGTCCCATTCCTGTGAGTACGGAGCTGTAATTAGTAGTCGTTCCCATTCCACTACTAGAAATTGGAGTAATGCTAACAGACGGAGGTACTAAACTTTTACTCTCTTCAAAGGAACTAGTCGGACTCTTTTTCTCTTCCCGCTTTTTTGATTTTCGCTCTTTCTTCAAGAGCTCTTCAACGTTTTGTACCTCGTGAACCTCCATAACCTCGCTCTCAGTTTCCATGTCGTAATCAGAGCTCCTGTCGGTACCTAGGATATCAGAGGTATCAATGTTCGAAAGCTCAATTCCACTTCCTAAGTTAATAGCAGAAGTTGGTGTAGGAGTTCTTGCCTCGTTAGTGTTATCTCTACTACCTGTTGGTGTACCAAGTGGTGTGGAATCTGAACTAGAACTTTCAAGCAATATCTCCCCAGAATCCTCGGTTTTCCTTTTAGGACTTCTCCAGGATCCATCAGCTGCTTTCCTCTTGCGAGATTTTTTTGATCTTTCACTAGAGAGATTAGAGGTACTAGAAGACATCTTTGCTTGACCAAGGAGTGCTCCTAACTGTAAAGGGTTCAACATAGCAGAAGTGTTTGTATCGGATTGGCCGGAAAAAGACGGAAAACCGATACTACTCTCCGTTCCGGCATCTAAAAAAGACTGCTGCTGCTGTTGATTTTGTGATTGCTGTTGTTGTTGCTGGGACATCTGTTGTCTTCCAATTGATGTTCCAGAACCGTTGATCGTTCCAGGTTCTTGTTTAATTTGCACATCCTCACTCCCAAAGTCGGGTATACCAGGTCCATTGTGACCATTTTGATCTCTTCCTGTTCCAAGGTTTATATTATAATTCCCGTTACCACCCCCAGTTATGTTGTTACCAATAGAACTTCTACCTTCCCAAATTTTGATTAGAGTTCTCATTGTCAGCGGAATGCTAAGGCATCGTTGTAAAACTCTCCCAGCAACTTCTGAAATTTGCTCGGTGTTTTCGATACTAACTCCGTAAAGTTTACATTTCAGAGCCGATATGTCCGTTAAATCTAATAACGCGGTTGCCATAGTTTCTTCAAAAGGATGCTCCAAGCTTACGGATACAGATTGCCACGATAGTGCGCTTACTTCGAATATGGTAGTATGTTCTGGATCCTGACGGGCTATAGACCTTACGCAACTTGAAATAAGAATGTTGAACAGCGCCTGTTGCCGAAGATATACCAGAATTTGTGGCACATGAGCTGGATGAGTAAATGGGATGCTACCAACTAGAACGCCTTCCATGTCTTTATTCTCAGTCATGAAATAACAGTGGTGTTGGTCGGGTAAGGACTGAAATTAAAAAAATGTATAAGTAACAGTGACTTAACTAAAGTAACTTCAAATTTTATTATTAAAATACTACTTACGACGTATAAACCACGGTTGTTTTGGCAATCCAACTGTCCGTTACTCGTGTGCTGAACAATCATGCTTAAAAGAGGATGAGGAGCCGAAACGTCTCCGCATTCAAGTTCCGTCACTTTTTGAATTTTCTGTAGCAACGTTAAACACATTGGCATCTTTTTATCCAACTTAAGAACGAAGCAAGCTGGCAGTAACGATGAATTTGTATTAGTTAGAACAGCATACGAAGGTGTACTGTAAATAATAAAACATTTATTAATTTTACTTCTAGTGGACTCAAAATAAACTTGTAAAACATACCTTTTTCCACTGGAACTTCGACTAACGGTGATGATGTTTGAAGTTGGTAGCTTATGAGTTGTGGATCCTTCCAAACAAACGGTTACAGAATGACCAATTTTTCTAGAGATGACTGCATCTAAGCTTAACGTTTCACAACTACGATTTTTCTGGTCAATTAAATCATAAGGCGACACGAAATACGTAAGTTTCATGGCGTGACCTCCCCTTCTTCTTTCCAGAATACCTAAATTAATCATAAATTATTTGTATTTAAGTAAAAAAAATATTCACAAGAAAATAAATATTATATAATAAAAGTAACTGACCAACAGGACTTTTGTGTACAAGATTGAAAGGCTCCTTCATAAAAGTTTGTAACTGAGCAAGAACACCCAAATCTGCTTCAAGCGATTGTAATGCGCTAAATGCTTTACATTTAACTTTCTTATCAGCATTTAATTGATAGATTGAAACAAGGCCCTCTAACTGCGTTGTAAAGTCGATAAAGTCGCCTCTAGACAAACAGGCGACGAGTTCTTCACAATTCTAGAAGTGATCAATTCCATTACATTCTACATACAATTAACAAATGTTTATTAAGTTTAATCATTTCTGGTAAAAGAATTAACTAAATTACAAACCTGTGTCTCATTCTTTCCTTCGTGATGGATTTTTACAATTTTAATACCTCCACAAGGCTCCAGTAAAACTTCTAAGTAAAACATATCAGACGATATGAATAACTCAGTGTTCTGCTGCCCAGGCATCATGAATTTTAAACTGTAAACAATAATTAAGTTTAATTTAAGCGTATTACTTAAATTCTCTGTATTAAATATAACATCGAACAAGTAAGCTAAAGTTACCTTACCCTAATTGCCTCGAGAGACTTTCCAAACGTTCAATCATAGATTGGAGAGAAGCTACTTTTATGGAATGTTGCAAAGTATCTAAACATTTCTGAAGCTGTATTTTCTCAACACTATCAATGGCAAATCTTTTTTCCTGTAAAAGATTTACATTTATATATGGAGTAAATTGTAGGTTCTATAAATGAATTAAATCGAGGGGTTTTAAATTGGACATGTAACAATTTAGAAGATTTTAACAACTCACCAGTATAGTACTTCTCAAACTTTTGGCAGTTTCAACAAGTGACTTGAAAGTAGTCGCCTTGGAACGCAATTTTTCCATTAATAACTCCATTTGCCATTCCGTGCCCTTATCTGTACTTCCAGTAGTAACTGCCCCATTTTGCTGCCCAACTGTAAAATAAACATAAAATAAAATTCTTTTAAAATCATAAAATCAAAAAGGGTATAATTTATTTGACGAAATTTTCGAGTGATTAACAATTTTTATACAAATAACTTCATGCAGACAAACTGTTCAAATTTTCGCTATTAACTTAGAATTTTTCTCTATAATATTACTAAAGAAAATTAATAAATAAATAACGGAAAATGTTTTGAATAATTTCTCGTTCTCATTAAAAGGATAGGCGTGAAAGCTAGACATGGTGATAAAAATAATTACGAGAATAAAACATCTGGGTAGGAAATTAAACTCACCTATGGGGTTAGGGGCGTTTGCTGTATCCATGTAACCGTTTATAGGTAACGTGGTAGTCATAATACACTAACAAATCTGCTTTATTTCACAACACGAAGAAGTAATCATTTACATTATGACACTTTTTTGCAAAACGGAAACTTGAATTTCCGAATAATTCGTAGCGAGGAATTCGCGCAAACTAAACTGACCTTCCTAACCTCCACGCATCACATTATTGCAAACCTAACATGCAAATTTTGCGGAGTGGATAAAAAAACGTCGAATTAAGTTTACTTTCAATCTTAAAATTACTCGCATTGAAGCAGTTAACACCTCGATGCGTCCATTTTACTTTTGACTGCTTTTGACCGCTACTTACGACACTTTTCTTGGCAGTTGACAGCTTGACAGCTTAACAGTGACGTCTGGTGGGCATCTGCAACAAAATACACTAATAATCACTTGGCAACACTGTTTTGAAATCTTTAAAAATTAATAGCGTTTGGATTTTCAAATAAAAATATTTTAAATTCATTTTGAAGCAGCTTTTATTTTCAACTTTTAAAAATCGCACCAAATATTTTCAACGGCTTCTAATGTTTTTTGATTACATATGTACATACATTATACATATATTTGATACAGTTTCTCCATCACCTCATCTCTCTCTCATGGTTTCACATCTCTGTCATTGATGACCATCATTATCATTTCCATGGCACGTGCACGACAACTGTACGCTTTTGATAATTTTTGAGGTTATATGTGTAATTAGTGCTGATGGATTAAATAATTAATAAATCGAAAGAATTTAATAAAATTAAGTGTCAACATGAGTTTTTCCATCTTCGATTTTGATATTGCTTTGTGCAGTGGTGAAAATATTGTTATATATAATATTCAAGACAACAAAGAAACTGTTGTTACTTTGCCGAAATTGACGAACGTTCAGGAAAACAATACTCACAATAATGAAGATATTGAAACCTTTCATGCTTTAACCAGTGTAAAGTTTTCTAATGATGGAGAATATCTTTCGATTTGTACTAATCGAAAACAACTGTGTTTATATAAAAGGAAAAACTTAGAAATTGTGTATAACAGAACTTTAATAAGGGCTGCAAGTAAAGTGAGCTTTTCGAGAAGTAATGATATCGTTGTTGCTGACAAATCTGGTGATGCTTATTTATTTTACACTTCGAAACCGCTCGAAAATGGGACTCTTCTTCTAGGTACGTGTCTAAAGTTTCTAATTTTTTTTTATAAATGCTATAAGCCTAATTGATAAAGTTTAACAATTACAATTTTAACGTTCAAATGTAAAGCTTAATTCAATACTGGAAATATATTTAATTCCAATTTTTCATCGTTTTTTAGGACATCTTTCTATGTTGCTGGACATTTTGGTAACATCTGATGAAAAATACATCATCACTGCTGATCGAGATGAGAAAATACGAGTCTCTAAATTTCCCAACAGTTATAATATAGCCTCTTATTGTTTAGGACACAAAAAGTTTGTAAACAATATAGCTCAAGTTCCACACGATCAGGAAATGTTGGTATCTTGCGGTGGTGATGGTGTTTTTATATTTTTTGAATACAAAACTGGAAAGGAAATTTACACTTTTCCTTTTAAAGAAGTATTGCAAGGTACAGACATTGAAATACTGCAACGACTGCTCGAAGATAGTAATGTAGAGGAATCTGTGATTGCTCTGCCTGTGAAGCAAATGCAGATATCTAAACTTAACGACTTGACTTCAATCATTTCAATCAGTTTATTCTGCTGCAAACAAGTATTTATCTACAGTGTTACAGGAAGAAATGGTAGCAATTTAGAAGTAAAATATCTTCAATCCATTCTCATCAATGAAGAACCATTGGAGTGTCTTCTAAAAGAAAATCGTTTGTGGATCTTAACCAACGAAAATCTCCAAGTATACGAATTAATCGACAATAGTTTCTCTAAGGATGTGGAAAAGACGCTGAAGCTTCAAAAGTTAAACGAATCGTGGAAAAAGCTCCGGAGTAATGTTTCTGATAGAACATTATTTCCCATTTTGTATAAAAGAAAATTTGACAATATACAGGAATATCGGGAGAGGAAAAAATCTCGCTTGATCGACAAGAAAATCGAATGAGTGAAGACTGTGTAGAAACTAAGTTGTATATTGTATAAGCCTTGTTATTACTTACATTCGTATCGTTTTAAAAATTATTATATTCTTATCAGAGAAGGTATTATTGTAGACTGGTTTTACACATTTATTTAAATACAAAAAAATTTTATTCATTGAAGATAGAGTAGCGTCTCCAAAATTTTACACTGGTTTGTAGTCCAACTTAGATTCTAGCTTTTTGTTATCAGAAACTTTCCTTACTGCCTTCATGAAGTCTTCCTGTATTACATATTCCCTTTCAAGGCGGATTGCGAAGAGACCAGCTTCTGTGCAAACGTTTCTTAAATCGGCACCGTTGAAACCATCTGAAAGCTTCACTACAGCTTCGTAGTCTGAAAAAAATTTTTATTTATAATTTTATTTCACCAAAAAAAAAAAATTCTCGAATTTAAAAAGAAAGTAACTCACCTATTTCCCCATGTTTAGCAATAGGACCAGCGTGGATTTTCAAAATTTCGAGCCTAGCTTGCTCGTTTGGCAGTGGAATTTCTATCTTTCGGTCAAGTCTTCCAGGTCGCAAAAGAGCGGGATCTAGAGTATCTGGTCTGTTTGTCGCCATAATCATTTTTACTTGTCCCAAAGAATCGAAACCGTCCATTTGATTCAGTAACTCCATCAAGGTTCTCTGAATTTCACGATCGGCACTTGTACCTTCTGAAAATCTGCGACCACCTAGAAAAAAAAAAACATTTTTATTATTCCCAAAATTGTTTATAGACAATGCATTTGTTTTTAATACACTGAAATAATCTTTAATGATTAAAAATTAAAATTTACCTATAGCATCAATTTCGTCCATAAATATGATGCAGGGCTGATGATCACGAGCATAGTTAAACATTTCCCTAATTAATCTGGCAGACTCGCCAATATATTTATCAACGATTGCACTGGATACTACTTTTAAGAAATTTGCGTCGAGTTGACTCGCCACGGCCCTTGCGAGTAATGTTTTCCCCGTTCCTGGGGGGCCGTACAGTAAACAACCCTTAGGAGGCGTGATTCCAACTCGTTGGAAAAGTTCTGGATTTAGAAGAGGCAATTCGATCACTTCCCTTAATTCACGAATTTGCTGGCTCAAGCCACCGATTGCTGAATAGGTGACATCTCCTGGATCTTCGTGAGACATGTTGTAAACAAGAGGATCCACCTGAGAAATATTTTTGCGTTAAAAAACTTGTAAACAACATAATTCACATGAGTATTTTGTAAGTTTATAATTTACCTCACGTGGTAGATATCTCATAATTGTGAGTGTAGTCATATCTAAAGCGACACGAGTTCCAGATTTCAATTTATTTTTATCCAATTGACGCCTGCATCCCACAACGTAACGAGGTCCATTCGTAGCTTTTACAATAACTGCAATATGAATTTATATTTTACGATTACACATAAAATATTGCAAATATTTTTAGCATATTTAATAAATTTTGAAATTATAAAATGGAATTAGGACTTTATTCAAACACATACACTTTTCTTCTGTGAGTTGTTTCAAAACTTCTCCCACAATCTAAAAGAAAAAAACAAGTAAATTTGTGCTTCAATACTTTAATTTCTGCATTAAATTAATCAAAATATTCACATACCTGGCCAACGCTTTGTAATGCTTTGAGATCATTTTCTGACTTGTCATACTGCTTTGTAAGATCTTTGAGATGCTCTCGCACTAAAAAAGATATATTTAGTTAGAAATTTTTTTACATATCAAAAGTATAAAAATATACTGCTTAAAAATCAATAAAAACGTAACACATAGCTAAAATTGTTGTTTTTAATCGAAACATTTTCTTGAAAGGGGACAATGGTGACATCATTGGTTATGTTCTGGCGTCACTTGAATAAAGCAAAATTAACATATAAAGTTGCATAATATAAATAAAACTTACTCTCTTTGAGGCGAGACTCTACTTCTTTATGTTCTAGAAGTTTTTTTCTATAATCTTGAAGAGCTTTTTCTCTTACAGAATCCACAGCGGCCGCCATTTTCACCTGTTTTTACTTATTTTCACTTATTTTGCTGTATAACGTCTTCGGTCTGTGAATATGAATATTTCTATAGAGCTTCTTCGCTTCGCCTTAATTATGGCATATTAAAGCTAGTTTACATTGTTTAATTTTTGTGAAAATAAACAATTTTTATTGATTACATAATCCACTTTATTTATATTTTAAACAATATTTGTTTATAGTTATTAAATATATTAAATAATCGTATTTAAAATTTGAAAAGTAATCAAGTTCGGTGAACTATTTGAAACTCCCGGGAATCTATGTATATGGTTCATAAATTCATATGAATGAGCATTATTGTGGTGAAAAGAATGTAGGAGATAGATCTCTATTTATGTGCGTTTATTATGGTTTATTACTTTGTTCATGTTTCATGAACTGCGGTATATTGTTATAAAACAATTCTTCTATTTATAAATAAAAGTCTATATTGACATTTCGAAGTATTTGAATTAAAGAGACAAAGGAAATACTAATTTATCTTTCTCCGTTTCATGGATTTCTAGTGACAAAATTTGACAGTGAACGCTAACAAAGGAATAAGAAAATTTTGGAGCATCCAATGAATTGTTTTTGTTAGTTAACACTTCTTTATACTAAGAAATTATTTTACTGTGTAATTATATCAATCACGATCATTTTTAATTTATCATTCAAAGTATTTCCACACATTTTATTTGTTTATTCACTTCAGTTCAATTATCTGTTATTTATTATGGTATTCAGGGTATACAGGATCCTACTGAAGAAGCGTTTCATAAAAAGGTACCACTTACTCACTTTGCTTTATGTTCATGATTTTGCACAAATTTTGATTGACCTAAAAATACTAATTAATAGTTTACCCATTATATAATCACGCATAAAAAAATTATTTTCATATCTTTGTTTTGTAGGAGTGAATATTTAAATAGCACATTTTAAAAACTTATAGATTCCAAGTTTAGACTAATCAGAAAAAAATCTATATTTGAAAATATCACGTTTTTTAAATCTATAAATGAAATTTGTCTGATTTGATTTGGTTCATAGTTCAATTCATTATGCTTGCGTATTATGATACTTATAATTACGCAAATCTTAATTACGAATTACATACATAAAAGTTAATTATGATTATGAATCTCAACCTTGACATTCACCATGTATTACATAATAAGAGAAAACTAGCTCATTTCTGCAGAAGTATTTGCACTTTCTGTGGTCGAAGTCTAATTTTGAATTTTGCTGGTAGAGAATATGAATATCAAGCCGAAAAGGTATGCAATTTTTTCCAATAAAAAGTGTGATTTTTAGCTTTTAAAATTTTTAATTAAACTTCACGTATAAGGAGAAAATATTATTCCCTAATAGTACCGAGTATTGTCATAATATTTTCTGCAATACTGAGAATACTATTTTTTGAGAAAAATGTAAGGTTTAATTCATATGAATTAGTTTTGAGAGTAAGAAAATAACACGTTTGGGAATGATTCGTCCACAATACAAAGCAAAGATACAATTGAGTCATCCCTTTACATGCCTTTTTGCCGTTGATAGGACAGAATTATCTGCTGTTGGTGAAAAGTTGTAACTCGCTTTTTCATTTTTCGCTTTAGCAAATAGATTACAGATTTGGTTTTACAGCTTTTACGAAAGACGACGCTGAAATACTCAATTTGACAAGAACAGTTCGAGTGATTAAGACTAATAATCTTCAATACATTTAGTTCTTTGTACTAACAAAAATGCGGGCTGGTCATCTACTTTTAATTCTTATGGTACCCCTCGTCGTTGCTGATATTTGGCATCATGGAATGTAAGTCTTGCTTTCTCTACTACACGTCTTTCCTGATGTCTGCTTCAAACATTGACTTTGAAAAAAATATCGTAGAATTATTAAACTTGTTAAATCCCTGTACAAAAGTACATAAAAACTAACCAATTCTTTTCTTGAGACTCATTTGAATTTGTAATTATTAAAGTTTGTATTATTTAATATTGGCGGTAATTAAAATTTGAAATGTAAGAAATTGAATGAATTGTACAGAATAAATATAGAAGTCCATACTCCATAACTTCAAAGTCAATGCCTCTTTGATACAATGCTTTATTATTTCATTAAAAAAATGTGAATGTTGCTTTTCATGTTAATTTCCAGAACTGATTTATCACATGTTGGTTGTAATTAACAATGGTGCTATTCATCGTATTTCATTACTAAGTGTACACAATTTGTTTCTATCCTGTTACTGATTATGCACTTCCGTTCATTTTAGGCTTTATTAATGTTTTACATATCTAATGGCTAAATTAAAAAAAATTACAACTAAAATTATTATTCAATCGTCAAATTGTTTATTTATGAAACCTGCAATCAGGAAAACTAATTATACATATAAAGACATCCATGAATAGTTTGGTGCATAATGAGTTAATAAAATTTTTCTTTAAAAAACTGGTATAAAATTTAACAGGTATATAAATAGTTTCTCATAAAAATAACAAATTTCACAAAAACGCGAACTCTACTTTTTTTCCCAGTAGTTACACATCTTGACTAACAATAAGCAGTGGAATAGGAACCTGCTATATCTTCATGGAAGCTGGTTGAAGTTAAATATTTTTACTATAATTCCAGATAGTTATCTTATATTTTATTTAGTGCAAGATTAGAAATATTAAATTGCATAGCAGAGTAGGAACTCTTTTGATAATTGGCCAAATACAAAGAGAGGTCCGCTATATAGCGTGAAGCTAACTCATCAGAATCCCTACCCAAACTTATACGTATTATTTCCTTTTGAACTAATTTTATTGTTACCATGTTATAATATTATAGTTAGAATTAATAGCTTATTAGTATTCAGTATTTAATAGTTCTTGATATATTAAATACATTTTTGATCTACTTTTTTATGATTAGGTCAGTGTCTTCTGTTTATTTTGATCATCTACTTTCGTTTATCGTTACAAGGGCTTTATAGGATTTGTTTTTAAATACATTTTATAGGATTTGTAAGATTAATGGGATTTAGCTTTAAAGAATTGGCTTAATTTTTTTTTTGTTTAGTTAGTTAGTTAGTTTTTCCTAGTGTAAACTTCTTCCTGTAAATTTCTCATCTACTATCGTTCATTGGCATTTTTGATCACAATTTTCTCTCTTATCTTAAGCTTGCTTTTATCTCAAGTTCAAAAATCAACTTTTTGTCCCAAGTAAAATATTCTCTTAAAAGAATTGAGTATAGTGAAATTAATAATAATTATTGATTATTATTACTCTAAACAGAATGTGCCTCAGTCGTTTGAATGTTGAGTGAAAGACGTCTATCAGTTTCTGTAAAAATACTGTTGAGTATTATATACAACACCTGTAAAATCGATTTACATTTGCGCACTATCTCGCGCATATAACATTTGGTTAGCCGGTTACGTTGGCTTATTTGCAAGGTATCGATGTAGCCTCTGTCTTTTGAAATTTTTGATTATTTACTCAAAAAATCTTAAATATTGAAAATGTCGAAAAAGAAGAAGAAACAGTATCATAACATTGTTGAAAGTAACATGCGTGCTACAAAATTGAGTACCAAATTAAGCGAAGTGTCTAACAATAAGAAGAAAAGGAAAGTGAAGAAAGAACTGTTAAACAAAACGTAAGCACATTGTTACACGTGCTTATAATATTTTTATTTATATTTTAGACCTAAAGTTTATTGCTTTTGCCTATGGTCGTTGAAGAATATTTTTATGATTAGTATAAAAGCTCCATGAAACACTAGAAAATTGTATTTATAATTAGCATTACTGGTACGGTAAATTGACTACTATTTTTTTTCTAGTTCAAAAGATTACTCTAAGATTAGGTTTTAATGAATAAATCAATAAGAAAAGTATTTCACAAGGAGAAAGTTATTAAATATTCCATAATTCTTTTTTTTTTTTGTTTTTCATTCATAAAATTTCATTTTAAATATGTTTTTAATATTCTTATATTTATTGTAATAAATGTACTTAAAATGGATAGTTGCTTGTTTCTTAAAATTGTTCAGTCTTTGCACTTTTATATTTACGCACAGCTGATTAAACCACTTAATTTTTATTAACGTAGATTTTGATTGAATTTATATTAAAAATTTATTTCAGACTTTTACTATGGACCGTGCAAACTTCAATAATTGTTTACGTAATATTGTTCGGTCTTCTACCTGTGATATTCCATTATTCATACACCATCCAACGCAAAATACTTTTCTTAAACTTTGGTGAGTATTTACGAATATAAAAACTAGTGATTATTACGTTATGTATGTAAATTTACGATTGAAAGTTTATTTAATATTATTAATCAAATTTTTTCAGTGCATTGGCCGCTCAACGTAGATTTCGGAAAACCTGAGAGTGTTGGTGTGGAAGGAGCCAGAAACTTTTATTTAACGACTGATGATGGCGTAAAAATAGGAGCTTGGTAAATATTTAATAGAAAAATCATGTTTTAGTCATGTAAAATGTTTGATGCTATAATTTTTCAGTTTTTAACTCTGTAGGTTTTTAAAAGTATTAAAATTTGAATTTTCTTTCAGGCAACTTTTACCTAGATCACTTTTGGAACAAAATATCAGCACCACTGATGAAGCTTACGAATCCGTTTTGAAAAATGCTTCTAGACCAGTTATTTTATACATGCATGGAAACAGTGGAAATAGAGCGAGTAGTCATAGGGTTGAATTGTATAAATTATTTCAAGAGCTGGATTATCATTTAGTGTGCTTTGATTATCGAAGTAAGTATTTTATTTCGTCATCTGGTCTCGAAGGAAAGTTTAAAAAATTGCCATTAAAATAGACATTGAATTTTTTACTTATGTGTTGTTTCATTTCAGGTTACGGTGATAGTGAAAATGCTGATCTTTCAGAGATTGGTGTGGTCACAGATAGTAAATTTGTAGTTGAGTGGTTGCTCAAAACTGTAAATGGATCAGCTCCAGTTTTTGTTTGGGGTCATTCATTGGGAACAGGGTAAGAGTTT
Organism: Synergus gifuensis; assembly: GCA_904066015.1. Classification (NCBI taxonomy): domain Eukaryota; kingdom Metazoa; phylum Arthropoda; class Insecta; order Hymenoptera; family Cynipidae; genus Synergus; species Synergus gifuensis. Next base: position 113,781 of record CAJFCO010000120.1, read on the forward strand.
GTTAAAATTAAGAATTAAATTTTTATTTTTAAAGAAATAATAAGTCTAGTGTTTTGTAGTAATTTTAAGTATAATGGAGTCTCAATTAATTATAGGGTATCAACGCACGCACTTGCTTTACTAGCAGCTAATGGAAATCAACCAGCAGGTTTATTTCTCGAATCTCCTTTTAACAATATAGCTTCGGAGTTGAGCGAACATCCTCTGGCACAGGTGAGAAAATCACACAAAAATAATCCAGTATTCTAATCGGAAAAGCATTAAAATTTGTAAATTAAAAAAAAAATCTTTTTTCCAGATATTTAAGCATTTACCCTGGTTTCAATGGGTTATCGTTGAGCCATTTTACAATAATTATTTAAGATTCGAATCTGATAAACACATCAAAAAAGTCCAGTGTCCTGTTATGATCCTGCATGCAGAAGATGACCACGTTGTGCCATTCTCTTTAGGCGAAAAGGTATTTTATGACATAAATATTGAATACTATTTCCAACCCTAGTATTAAATATTAAAATATTACAAATATTGAAATATATTAAATAAATTTAATTTAGTATACTAAATTTTATTCATAGCTTTACGAAGCGGCTTTAAAATATCATGGAAATGATACAGAACAAGTTCAGATGGTTCGAATCAACGCTTCGTATGGACTTGGGCATAAATATATATGTCGGTATAAGGAATTACCAGAGATAATAGAGTAAGTTTATTCTGTTTTCGAAATTAAGCAATCAATAAATATGTATGTATATTACTTTTTCTTCCAAGTTTTTAATAATTTTTATTTTCCTTTCAGAAAATTTGTGTCTTGGGTTAATAAGAGCCAGAACAATTGAAGATACAAGAAGCTAGAATAATGTATTAGAATATGCTTGAAAAGAATCTAATCAAAAAAACTGAACTTGAGACTAATCGGAAAAGGGCAAGAAAATTTCTTGATTTATTTTAATAGTTGAAAACTATTTTTGTACTTTAGGATGTCTTCTTCTTTAGACAACGAGTTTACTTCCTGATGCTCATCTGAATTTAGGTAAATGCAATATAGTACGACTGCATATTTCGTTAGATTATTTTTCGTAGATCAAATATTATATGACTTTAATATTTTATAATATAATTCCTTTTATATAAAAGTTTACGCTTTTTGAAATAGTTTTTAAAGATCCGTAAAGATTATTTCTAATCATTCAAATGTCATCTTTTACATTTATATCCTAGTGTATTTTATCTATATTATTTCATAACTGTAACTTAACTTGCTTTAATAACTGAATGAATATCACTTTGGTATTGTTAAAAATTAATTCGTACGATTATTTATAAACGAAAAATGAATAACATGACTTTTTTTTACTTTAGTCAAAAAAAAAAAAAAAAAAAAAATCGAACTTAATATCAAATAACAATCGCAAGATCATGTGATAAATTTGATAAAACTTTCAATCATTTTACTGTTTCTAAAATGAATACTTTAAAAAGCTGGAATATAATTCAAGTTGCAAATGAGCTTGATGAAATAATATTGTTAATGAAAAATGACTGAAATATCTAGATACAATTGCTTGAGCAGAATATAAGCTAAAAATAAATGTTATTAAAGTTTCATTCTCAAATTTTAAATGTATTATAGATACGTGACTGCTTTAAATATTTATATTTTGCTAATGGTCAATATAGTAAGCCTTATGACACAACAAATTCTGATCCGTGTCTTTCACGATAAAGCTTTCTTTAAAATATGAAAGAGAAATATTTTAGGAATATATTTACGGCTTAGCAGCGTAGATAAAATATTTAGAACTACATAGTCTTAGGATGCCACTTGACTTTTAAAACAGAGCTGACAACTTGATTCTATCGATTGTTTAAATATGATCAGCAGTTAATTGTTTATTACTGTATGTATGTACTAAAATCTCAAACTGCTACCTAATAGTCCCAAGTTACTGCTGCTGGTGTCGCTACCCGACAGGCGTATAATTTTTGTTTATATTTTGTTCTTATTATTTTTGTTCTTAGTATAAATATATAACCCTAAGCTCAAGGTCAATTGGGTGTATTAAAAAAGACAAGATTTGGCCTAATTTAGGCCAAATATATGTGATATTATCAATTCTCAATAATGCTATCATTGCAAGAAATCTGAATTTTAACTCACTCATTTTTTAATAAGATAATAATAATAATAATTTCTAATCCTGTGTGAAGAGATACTGTAGATGATTAAAGCCAGAACAGTATCTATGAATGGGTTTACATTCAGTTTAGATATTATAACTGCATTAAAAGAGATTTCTTGAATGTTCTAATTTAATTGAAATAAAATTGTTGTCAACTGCAGTATAATTACTAGGAAAAGTTTGCTGTTAAAATACATAATTTATCTCTTTATTTCATGTTTATTATTAAAATGAGGATAAGAATGGTCAATAAAGCAAAATTGAGCAAGCTAAAAATTTGATGAATTTAATTTATGTTAATGTAGCTCTCCTTTTACCTTTTCTCTTTTCACATTTAAAGTATTCAATTCAAAAAAAGTATTTCGCTAAGTTTGAAGCTTTGAATTCTTTTTGTACTTTTAATTTGAATTTTGAAAATTGGGGAACCATTCAGTATACGCACGCGCAATTATCACTTTATGTCGAGTCCACACAACAAGTACCGGATCTATCTTATGTACAAGTGTACAAACTTTTATAAGCAGACTGCTTATATGTAACTTGTGTTTCTTTTATTTGTCAACCGCATTCGGTGCAACAATTAACAAATAAAACAATATCCTTTTCTGATTATAGTTAGAAAATACTTGTCTACGAAGGTATAGTCAATTATTTACTATTGTAGTATTTAATTATTTCTAAATAAAGTGCATTATTCTCGATTGTATAGTCGGTTGTGTCGTGGTTGTGTCAAAAGATAATCTGAAAGCTTTGCCTAATTTTTGTAAAATATTTATTAATTTTTTAGATGAGTCGCAAAGAAGCATTAACACAGTTTATTCAACAAATTCACGGTCGCCCAGTAGTGGTCAAACTTAACAGTGGTGTGGATTACAGAGGTAATTATAATAAAATTTACATATCAAAAAGTTGTCTTATTCCTTCTCATGTTTTCATTTGTCTGACAAATTAATACGAAGAAAAAAGGAAGAATAAAGTATCGGATGAAATAAAATATTGAAACATATACATAAATGTATAATTTTTAAGGTTTCAATATTAATGGAAAAAAAAAATTAAACAAAAAATATCATTGCAGGTGTTCTGGCTTGTCTCGACGGTTACATGAACATTGCTCTTGAGCAAACTGAAGAATACGTCAATGGCCAGTTGAAAGACAAGTATGGTGATGCTTTTATTAGGGGCAATAATGTCTTATATATCAGTACGCAGAAACGTAGGACATAATTTTCCTCCAATCCTTTTTTATTTTATAATTTAAAATTATAATGTAAGAGTTTTTCTTTTGAAATACAAGGAATAATTTGTATCTCTGCTGTTTTGTAAAAATCCTATACTCTATTTAAATGTAAACAATCTTCATATTAATATTAACAAGATTAATTTATAAGATTTTAGTAATCTAGGTAATCAAGTTTGTTTTATAAACTTCTAAATACGAACTCACTTTTTAAATCATCAAAAAGGTATTTTTATAAGTTATTTGCTGTTTATCCACTTGTTAAAGTTGGAACAGCTTGGTCCATCTGCTCCTTAGTTTCGCGGTTCATTTACATTTTCTAAGGTAGGATCCTGATCTTCCATGAGATTTTTAAACGAAATTGGAATATCTTCTTCAATTCTTTTAGAATGTTGGTTAGAAGAAATCATTTCGCTTGATTTGCTATCAACCTTTTCAGTAGAACCACTTTGAGATGTTAAATTTTTATTTTTATCAACATTATCAGATATAACTGGCTCACCATCCTCCTCCATTCTTTCTGGACTATTTTTTTTATCAATAGCTGGTTCTCCATCAGAAGGCTTTTCAGCTGAACTATCTTTTGACTGATCATTTGTAGACGCGTTTTGATTATTATCATTAGTGTTAATCATTTTTAATTCTTGCAATCTTTTCATCGTCGCAAGTTTTCTTTCCATAGCAAGCCTTCTGTTTCTCTCGATTCTTTCCTTAACTTCATCACTCAACCGAGATGTAGGTTCTTTCCTTGGAGTTATATTTTGAGAATTTGCAGAAGCCAGTAGATTATCAAAAGCATTCGAGTCCGCAACAGTTGTGTTCTTTTGTCTCTGTTTTTCTATTTGTTCTGCAAGCAACAAGTCAAATTCTTCCTGAGGTGCGGAATCCTGTGGCTGATCATTGTCATCATCGTCAATGAGATCAGGTCTTATTAAATCCTCATCCGCTGTAATCATGTCGGTTCTGTATTTTTTCAAAAATACTTGAAGGTCCTTTTTGTTACCCAAATGTTCAATTTTGGCAAGGCAGTCGTCGAAGTTCAGTTTTGGAAACAATCTGTGGGACCAGTGTTCGAGACGTTTCATAACTCGATCAAGGTCATCTTTCTCATGGCCCTTTCCGTGATATTTGAAACCTTCGAAGTACTTCTCAATTGTGTGGACTCCTTTTGGTCCTTTCAAAAGCTCAGTTGTCAATCTTGGCACTGTACTTTTCGCACGTTTGGGACCTTTGGGAGTCACTTTTTGTGCTGCATTTTCAGCGTCGTTGTCGTCGAAGTTCTGGGGCTGCAATTCTTCATCTTGATCGTCCTGAAACTCGTCTCCGCTTCCATGATTACGATCTTGGATTTCGATTTCGTTGTCACCAATCAATTCTAAAACGTCATCTTCGTCGGATCGTTCTCCACGGGAAGACATCTTTATATTAAAAGTCTGATCTTTCTGCTTACCGATTTATAACTGAAAAAATCAAGACAATATTTTTTAATATGATATTTGCAGCTCTATTCGTCTTAATTTAGTATTGTGAAACTTTATAAACAAAGTTTGCACCATTTGCAAGGTTTCCCTCCAATTCTTTAGGAAGAGAATAACCTCACTTTTTCGTGAACATAATTTTACGTTTTATCCGCTTGTAGCAATTCTTAAAAAATGTTTAATATCATTATTCAACAATTAACTATATGATCACTGTTGTGTTCAATATCTGTTTAATGTTTAAATTGTATTTCTTAAACCGCCGCGAGTGTGAAGTAAAACAATTGAATAAAGGTTTTGTTCATGTAAATTACCTTTATAGAATATTCTAGAAGTCACTGTCAACTTGATCCTTTTCTTCGTTTTCTGTTTTCTTCTCCTCGGGGTCACTGTATTCTTCAGGTTTGTTGTTGATTCTTTCCAAGAACGACATCAACAATCGTTTATTCAAAATATCTGTTTGTGTCCGTTCATGAACAACAGGTTCAACGTTTTCAACCTCGGCGTTCTGCTGTTCGTTGTCCTTTCGCAATTTATTTAGCTTGCTGTTTTCGGGATCCATCGGAGTGCCAGGCATTTTTAAATTTGATATTCCCTTAATTGCGATAAGTTTAAAAGATTCAACAGCACTTATTCTTGAGAGGAATGCAAAATATGTACTGTATAATAACTCAAACCTCAAACTCTTAAAGAAACCTTGAACAATAACCTCAAACGTTATAGTAACATGTGCGCATGACTAATGGCTAAAAGGTAAAATTTAAATTAAGATTTACATATTATTATCTTAAACTTAAGATTTTTGTATATTGTCTGCATTCAACGTTTATTTTGATAGATCCATTGTTTTTTTCTGTAGAGAAATTATTTATAGAGTAAAATTGATGAAAAGTATTTGACATACTTTATCAGTTTTTTGTTATAATCGTGTCAATTTTGTTATTTAACAAAAAAAGTTTCTTTTTTTCTTTAGTTCTTTTTTAAGTTGAACTTTTTAACAAAATTCATATAACGTTTTCATTTATGTACTTAAGAAGGAAATTAAAAAAAATCTTTTTCCAGTGAGCTTCCTTTGAAAGCTTTTTCTATGTAAAATATAATATTAATTTTTTCAAATGAAAAATACATTGCAGAATAATAAAATTTAAAAGCATTCATAAAGTACTAAGTGATACAATTCGCAATTTCAAAGCCGTACATTCAAATACGTATATTCATTATTCAAAAGTCTGCGAATTAAAAATCCAGCATTTAAATCATGTAGATATAATGTATGAAATTTATATAATACTTGAAATTTTTGGAATTTAAAAGTTTTCTTCTTTTAGGAATATACAATTTTGAGGAATTCATCGGAATTAATTTGAATATAGTGTGGAATTCACTCCAAATGCAATAGAGTTTTCATGTATGTATCCACTTGAAATCAGAAGAATTCACTCAAATTAAGAAGAAGTCACTGCAGGTAATTCAATTCAGAGAAATTCACTTTAATTCAGCAGGACCACAATTATTATTATTTAGGCTTCGATGTACTATATAGGTCTCCGTAGTGTCCGTATAGGGACTTTCAGAGTTTCAGTAGAGGAATACTTTCTCCTTTATTTAAAATTAAATAACGAATCTAATATTATTTTTGGCAAAAATTCAATTCTAAAATTGAAAAAATGACTAGGATAATTTGCAATAATGAGAAATCGTGCGGTCGAGTGGTCGAGCATAATATGGGAGGAATTCACGCTGTGAATGACCGAATGATTTTGTTCACTGCCACTGCCAGTGGCACTGGCACATATATCTTCGCCACGTGGTATATCTTCGATGAATCGTGGGAGACTGTCGTGCGTAGACTTGATACCTCGAGACCGACGGTCGTATGGCGTGACCGGGCCGGGCCGGTGACTGTTCACTGTTCCCCACACTTTGCTGATGTCTTAGTATGGCTTACATAGCTTAGTATCCAGGAAACATTTACTCGGTGCAGTCTGCAACTAATATAACTGTAAATTTCGTTAGTCAATGGTGGATGGTGCTCACCGTGATCAGCTCAACTTGCAAACGATAATAGAAAATATACAAAACAGTTCAAGACTAGTTCAAGGACGTTTTTTTGAATTTATAAACGAATTTACTCGTGGATTTATGCCGGTACAGAAAAGTCGTACTATTAACAAGGTCGTAAAGCGGGTGTCTTGAAATATCAATTTTGTACAGCGAATTCCTCATCAAGAAAAGGTAAACGCTGCTCGCCATGTGGTTGCTCTTAACCTACCTTAATCTATTTTTAATTCAATTTGATTAAGGGCATGTGTTACTATTTGAGTAAATTTAGATTACCCAGGTTTTTTTCCGCAATTTTTACTTTAAAAAAATTAGTTCACAGACGTCCGTCTGCACGACTGCACGTTTTGTACGTCTGTGCTCTATTGTTTTTTTTTTTTTATTTTTTTTTAAAAAAGAAAAAAATTGTAGAAAAAAATCCGGCTAATCTGAATTTGCTCATCGTAAATAATACGTGCCCTTAATTTATTCATAGAAATTAACTTAAATTTTAATGAAATGTTTAATTCAATTTCATTCAGGGATGAAAGTTCATTTTACGATCTTCTCATGACGCATCGAAGACATGGCATGACCATATAAAGAACCGTTAGAAATGTATAGTGAATTTAAAATTTGAAGTGTAGAATTCTAAAGTTTGATGTATTCAGTAATGCAAAATAATTATTGTTCAAAATTGGAATGTTCATCTAAATCACGATTAAAAAAGAAATGATTGGTAGAGATTGAGTAAATTATAATTTTAAAATTATTTATTCTTAGCGAGTTTTGAAATATTGATTTCCCAAAAATTATAAATTAAAAAATTAATTTTAATTATTAAGCCGTACTGCTTACGGCTTAATTATTAACTGCAAACACTGAGCAGTTTTACTTTGAGTTAAAGAAATCATCTGTTTATATTTGTTTTAATACTTTCTTTCAATATTTGTCTTAAGTAAGATGTTTCTATATAGATTACTTATTCATACGTTTTTTATTTACCCTGGAACGTTTAGTCAATTAATAATACTACATACACTCATAGAGACAACAATATTCAGTCACTACAATGCGGTATTGTTTATTCTTTTTTTTTTCAATGTAAATTGGGCTAAGTTTAATTAGTTAATCTTTCATGTATTTCGATGAATTTAATATAGAAGTCATTGGTCAGAATGGAAATTTTATTCCCGTCTTGTATTTCATAAATAACTATAAAAGGAAAATAGTATGAAGGTCGTGAATCAAAATAAGGAAACCTATTTATGTTTTTAAAGGAAAGAATAGAATATTTCCTTAAAAGATTTCTTTGTTATTTTAAATAATTGTTGGAAAACTTTGAAGACCTCTTTATTCCAAGTTAATAATTTAATTTCGGTATTATTGTTCTCATTCACTAAATCGGATGAACACTTTATCGTGATATCAGATAACTGATAATTATCATTTTTGCACGGTCGCTGTATAATTTTCATTTTTAAGTTTCATTCGTTCAAATTATATTTCAAGCTTTGCAGTTTGCATATAATTGTACACTGAGCCGTCCTTATTATGCAATCTATGAACAAATAATTGCATGTCTATTTTTTCTGAATAAGTGAGAGACACTAAATAGATAATGTTTTGATGTGTTTTCGTGTTTTGACGTTTCATTAATCGCAGAAATCGTGAGAATGCAACTGAATATTATTATGCAACTTGAAAGAACTTTCATGAAAAATAATAAATGATAAGATATCGTTACAACAAATAAAAATTACTTGATTGATAGATATACAGAATTTGCGAGAAATCTATGAAACTGTTAAATGGAATCAGCAGACGGGCTAATTGCATTAAGTTGTACACTACTTTGTTGACCTCTAAAAAATTATAGCTTTTATTTTTACTTCAAATTTAGTTAAAAATCGTTAAATTATCTTCAAAGAATAATTTTAAAAGATTTAAATATACATTTCAAAAAATTGCAGTTGAATTCAGATTAATATTATAGGGAGTTCATAAGATTCAAAAATTATCATTGAATTCCAAACAATTTCAGACGATTTTGTACTAGTATTTAAGGATTTTTTAAGTTAAAATAGAAATGAAATGAAAAATTCCTTCACATTAAACGATTTTTGACATTTATAAAAAAAAGAAGGGAAAATAAGGGTGGGTCATGTCCAGGTGTGGGTCTTAAATTTACCGCCAGAATGTGGGGTGATGCTTTGATATTATTGATTTCTGTGGCTTGGCACCAGTTACACTGAAAGCAATTCACCACGCAACGAATTTGCAAACGGCCGCGAGATGGTTATTCTAATTTATAAAGGTATTTATCTAGCTTTCTGATAAGAAAAGTCCTTTAATCAACAAATTATTAATCCGCTCTCACTTTGTTAGAAACAAACTTTCCGTAAAACGCAATACTTCCAGAAAATTTCGAATTTTTGATCGTGGCATTGAAGTCATAGGAGTGCCGTTAGAAACGATATTTAAATAATTAATATTGCATCAATTAGGGTATAATCAAAGAAAATAGTATGACAAAAGAGAGAAAGAAATTCTTATAAACTGATAGCATGATTGTATCGTAATAAATTATCTTATCAGTGCTCGCTTTTTACGAATTCTCTCCCATATCTGAATTAATGTCTTAAAAATTTATGATTTTTTCAATAAGATTGTTTCCTTATCATAATGACGCAACAAATATATCTAAGCTACTTTTATCACAAGGTGTTTTAGATATTTGTGTTCATGATTTATTAGCATATTTTAGATGCTATAAAAATAAATTTTAAAAAACTTCTTGATCTCCGAATCTTCAAGTACGCACCTAAGTGCGACGCATTTATCTAGCATACATATTGAAATCAAAATATTTATTTCACAAAAACTCTTGACGTCATACTTATTTCGTATTTATACTTTCATTAAAAAAAGGAGTAAAGTACTTTCTGTGGTAGAGATATTCCTATACGAAAAGTTAAATTGGAAAGTGTATATTTTATTACATATTTCAATAAATATTTGTAACCGGTTTTAAAATATTTTATTCATGTGGCTTTAAATTATAAGGCCTTTAAAAAAATACCGTAATATTTCAAGAAAAAATAATGAAATTAAATGGTTTGTTGTTTTTTTTTCTGGGCATTGAAACCCAAGAAAATATTTTTCATAACATGTAATTATAAAGAAAAAGGCAGCTTCCGAAGTTTTATAATAACAAAAGGTACAAATCACGTGTTTTGGTTTTGTCTCGATCATTACGTTTGCATAATTTGTACTAAACGTTTCTCTATCTTAGCTTGTACTTTGACCGCATATGGCCTGATGTATAGTAATCGCGTGCATGAATGCAATGATGAAAAAACTTGTTAATGTCATTTAAATTTTTTAAGTTTGCGAATAATTCAAAATGCGTATAAACGATGAATCAAGAAATTTCATAAAAAATCGAAATATTCTAAGGTTCCTGCAATTTATGGTCATGATATTGAAAATTGAGGTAAAGAAGATACTAAGAAAGAAAATAAGCTGCAACTCGATATAACACTTTCGAGAAACATTCTTTATACATTCTATGCGATTTTGCTGATGCAGCAAAGCGTTGCAATTCAGTTTCGATTATACACAATTTTTATTTCTTATAATTAATTCAGACATTATCTATTCACTTCGGATGATAATGTTAAGTTTGACGCAAACAGGTTTTTTCTTATTATAATACGTTTTACTTAAAATCCAAAGCATATTTTGGATTTTATGACTGTACATAGAGTCAACCCTTGCACAAAAGTCGTCTCTTGACCCGCTTCATGCACAATTCGCTTAATCTTCAACGGTCAATAAAGAAATATTGATTGTCACATAATCTTTCTCAAGAAGAATTTTTGCAATTTGTTTTGAATAGTTGATTCGTAGAAATTTCGAAACTTGACGATCATTTGATTTTCTCAAAGAGAAGGAGAAAGAGATACAAGTAATATACACAGTACACACACATATATATATAGGATTTATTGTTATGATATTTTACAAGAACAATGAAGACATTTGTAATTTAACAACAATTGAATCGGGTTTTATTTCTGTCATTACAGAGCAAAAAAAAATTGTAGGAAAAGCAAAGAGGAAATTCTGAAGTGGTATACTAGAAAGCTAGATGACTATAAGTGTTGAGACATAATTATATGCTTACGAAAATAATAACCCAGCACCTTCTGTTTCGAGCTCAGAGAGAAAAAGTGCTGAACTAAAATTAAAAGTAAAATCTACATTTTTTCGTTTCATAAACAATGATATTTTTTGATTTGTACTTCTGTTCTTATAATACCTTAATAAACCTCAGTTCCTTTATCAACTACTTAATATGTATGATTTTAGTTTACAGTGTAGAATTTTTTGTTTTCTCAGGATCGAGTTTTCTAGCGATTTCTGGTAAATAAAGTTAGATGACTCGCAATGCAAATAGAAGATAGCATGTAATTTATCAGTGGGATATGCGAAGTCCTCTACATCTTTTGTGACAATTTAAGTGGATATATTAATATAGTAATATGTAGTTCGTGCATGCATAATAATACAGCGAAGATTCTTAGCTTCAAACTTCAAAGATAAATTGTCGTGAAGGCAATCACAGCAACGCGGAAGGTATTGGAGTTTGTAATTTTAAATTCACAATATAAAAACCAATCGATAATTATGCAACATGTAAATTTGAATATTGCTTTTGATTCACGCTATATTTTTTTCAAAACAAGTACAAAGCTAAATCAATTAAAAGTTATGGTAAGTTAATACAGGGTAAGGATTATTGGACTTTCTATTTTATTACACAATTGGATTAAACGTTTTCTAATTTTATTTTTCCCATCATTACACGTAATTACTAATTTTGCAGTTGCTCACGAACTCGAACACGTTTTTGTACAATATATGATATATAGAAATATTGTATGTAGAAATCTTATGGGTATTAAAAAATTTAATTTATCAATTAGTTTTAAGATTAATAAGAAACATAATAAATGTTACAGAAATATTGAATGGAATATTTCTGAAGAATTCTTTATTCTACTTGCACCTTATTATGTGCACAAATAACTTTTTATTATCCGCATTCAGATTATATTATTTGTTCGAATTAACTTCTAAAATAAATCTGATCAGATTGTTTCTTTTTTTTTTTAGATAATATGTCTGCGGTGCAGCCATTCACCAATGGGCTCATCAAAGGCATCTCAAAAAATGAAAAGGTAATATTCTCTTCTCAATTATTTATATGATTTCTGATTATTTTTTTTTCATTTCAAATTCATTTTTGTATCGAAGAGTTAACGAACTTTTGCAAATTGTAAAAATTTAAGTGTAACAGTTTAATATTGCAATCTTTTATCTAATTAAAGATATTAGGTTTGTATTTATTTTTCAACTGACTTATTTCAATTGTGAATAATTTAATTGCAGATGATTTCTGAGAATGGAGTTCAATACGCCCGGTCCAGTGAAACTGGCCGTGATGGTAAGATTTTATTGTAATTTAATTAAAAGACAATTTTTTCACAAATTACTTCTGACAAATTTTATATTCAATAACAAATATTGATTACAGGTCCGGATCAGGTATTATACTCGGACGTAGACACTACATCAGATGCCGATGGTAGAGTCAGAATAAAATTGGATAACGAGGGTCCAAATTCTGACGAGCCTATTTCCGTTCCTGGACTTTTATCGAGGACGGCCAAAACTTATCCTAATCATGTTGCTCTTGTAACGAGAGTCGGACCAGATGGTAAAAGAACAACTTTTACATATAGGTGCGTTTAGATCTTTAATATTGAATTTATTTAAAAACAATTTTAATGTCTCGAATTGTATTTTGAATAATCTTTAATTTTTGATTAAACAGAGAATATGAGCGCGAAGTAAGAATTGTGGCAAAGGCATTTTTAAAGTTGGGTCTCGAACGACATCACAGCGTCTGCATTTTGGGATTTAATAGTCCACAATGGTTTATATCAGATCTTGCTGCCATATACGCAGGGTAAGAAAAAATAATTAAATTTTGTGTCCTGTTTAGCTGTTCTGACTTGAATATGAAAACTTGTAGTTCTTTTATAAAATAAACTTGTAAAAAAACCTATTTTAAAATTTATTTTTCAGAGGTTTCGCTGCAGGAATTTACACAACAAATTCTCCTGAAGCTTGTCAATATTGTGCTGAAAGTAGTCGTGCGAATATAATAGTTGTCGAAGATGCCAAGCAGTTGGAGAAGATATTAAAAATTAAGAAGAACCTTCCAAAGCTAAAAGTAATTATCCAGTATGAAGGAATAGTCAAAGAAAAGGATGTTCTCAGTGTAAGTCAATTTTAAATTAAAATTCAGAATTGAGCGGAATATGTCCTAAATCTTGAACAGTATTTCATTTAATTATTTATTTTGAAGTGGGACGATGTACTCGAGATTGGAAGAAAGGAATCAGACGACAAATTGGAAGCGATTCTTAAGACCATGGGAGCGAACGAATGTTGCACTTTGGTTTACACGGTAAATAAAGATCACATTATTCAATACTAGCAAGTATAATTAAATTCATATCTTTCATATTTGATCATTTTTCATTTGTTTTACAGTCCGGAACAGTTGGAAATCCGAAGGCAGTGATGTTAAGCCATGACAATCTTTTACATGACTCACGTGCGATTGTTAATGCAATTGAGTTCAAAGGTGGCTCTGAAATAATAGTGAGCTTTTTGCCTTTATCCCACGTTGCTGCTCAGGTAAATTATTTTCCTAAAAAATTCCTAATATTATTCACCGCATTTTAGAAATTAAAATAAGATGAAATTAGATGTGAACATTACGAATATTATGTCTCAGGGAATAAGAGAACTCACAACTATTTTTGACTGCATAATTTAGGTCTCATTACTCTATTCTTTATTTTTTTTTCTGTCAACAGGTGGTAGATATATTTACAAGTATGACTGTGGGGGCTATGGTGTATTTCGCTGATAAAAATGCACTGAAGGGTAGTTTAGTAGAAACTTTAGTAGTGGCTAGACCTACAGCTTTCTTGGGAGTTCCAAGAGTATGGGAGAAAATTTATGAGAAGATGCAACTGGTTGCTCGTAACAATGGCCCTATCAAAACATGGATTGCTACATGGGCTAAAGCGCAAGGACTTTTCTATAACATGAATAAAATGAACGGTGTTGATTATAAACATTGGGGGTACTTAATTGCAAAGTGGCTTGTTTTCAATAAAGTGAAGGCAGCATTAGGTTTAGATAGATGCAGAATTTTTGTCACTGCCGCGGCACCATTAGGCAACGACGTCAAAAAGTACTTTATGAGTTTAGACATGCCGATTATGGAAGCCTATGGAATGTCTGAATGTAGTGGTGCTCACGCCTTAAGCACGAATGAACAGTACAGGTAATTTGATAAATGTTTGAAAATGTTAATTTCGAATGACTTGACGATCAGCATAACATTTAACTGGCCATTTTTGTTTAGACTGGGTAGCCTTGGTCCAACTCTTAAAGGCTTTGGTACAAAATTGGATAATCTAGATAATACAGGAGAAGGAGAGATATGCATGGGTGGTCGTCATGTGTTTATGGGATATTTAAATGACCCAGAGAAGACTAAGGAAGCTAAGGATGATAATGGATGGTTACACAGTGGCGATTTGGGAAGATTAGATGGTAATGGATTTTTGTATATTACGGGAAGGATAAAGGAGCTCATAATCACAGCAGGTGGAGAAAATATTCCACCGATTCACATTGAGCATTTGGTGCTATCTGAATTGCCAGCTTTGAGCAGTGCTATGCTGATTGGCGACAAAAGAAAATACCTGACGATGCTAGTCACATTGAAGGTATTTTCAGTAGATGATCATTATTAGAGTAATTTATTAAGGTTATTTTGAACCTTCTCGAGAAATGTAAGACATTTGTCTCCTTTTCAGACTGAAATGAATGTAGATACAGGAGAACCATTAGACACATTCTTGTCTGATACACAGGCTTGGCTTAAATCTATTGGATGTAAGGCGACGAAGCTCTCTGAGATAATAGAAAGCCGCGATCCTCTAGTGAGTAATTTTTAATCTTTAGAAAGATTTTTTTTATGAATGTAATGTATGTTCAGATCTCTATTTTGTTTTTTTTCAAGCTAAATTGAGTTGTTTGATTTTGTTTGTAGGTATTTAAGCAAATAGAAGAGGCCATAAGCAGAGCGAATGAGAAAGCAATAAACAATGCCCAGAAAGTGCAAAAATTCCAACTTCTCCCACACGACTTTTCCGTCCCAACTGGTGAATTAGGTCCGACGTTGAAAGTGAGACGAAACGTAGTTCAAAAGATGTATTCGGATTTGATAGAAGAGATGTATAAGTAAATATTTTCTAGGTATGAAAGAAAAGATACTGAAAACGTTAATTTTAGAATATTTAAAACTAAAAAGACAACTTTTCATTATTCCTGTGCATTTCGAAGCGAACTAATGCGAATTAACTATGAACTATTAACTAACTATGAAAATTCTCGTCTTTTTTTAAACGAGGCTAGTCAAGGTTTTCAAATAGAAGAAATTTTGTATGATAAGTCGTACCGGTGCGCGAATATGGATAAGGTTTCGTAGATTCGGTAGTAATTCAGGCAATATTTACTTCTTATTTTTCAGGCGCTGATGAAAAATATTTTTTTTGTTATAATGCGTAATTTTTTTGCAGTGTCAACCTGATTTAAAAATACGTAATTTAGTATGAAAGATATCAGTTTGTTTGGTTTGTGTAGTACTTGATGGTTAGTTTGATTATCGTGAACCTGTTCAATTCAAATTTTTTCTAAGCGTATCTAATGCTCAGGATGGCCAGTACTCTGTATAATATAGTGTAATATATTATACATAAGTAAAAACCTTGTTAGAACGTTGTACATAATTTTTAAACAATTGTCTGCGTTTCGCAAACGATTTTTCAGAAACAAGGTTTTTGCTGAACCGTCGATTAAATCAGATATGACATCTTTGAAAAATGTCCAGTGTAATGATAATCCAATGATTCATCCTACAAAAGTGCCTTTTTGCTAAGAGAAAACTATTCTCTTTACTATGATCAGTTTCACTGACGCTAATAGAATAATGTCAAAATTTTCCAAAATTTTAATATATTGAATTAATTACAGTGTATATTTGATCCATAGGTTGAGGGTTTAATCCAACATTCTTTCAGATGAAAACTGTGATCGACAAACACTTCAAAATTTGATAATGTTTGCAATATTTCTGCGTTTATACTTAAGTGTTCAGTTCTACACTTTTGTAGCTTACGGATACTAAAGGCCAAACTGAAAATTGGAGATACAATCAGGGTCCAAGCAGCAGTTAGTATTGTCAATAATTGAATTCAGTCGACCACATATCACAGTGGAGAATGCATTAGTTAATAAGCTTAAGCACATTGTAAAATAGATTTATTGAAGGCGATGAACACGAAATTTAAGAATTATTACTCTCCTTCTTAGATATGCAACTTAAATCTAAAAGAAAAGGCGAAAATAGTCGGCAAATGTACTTTTATTTTACGGAGTGATGAAAAAATTGTACAAACTCCAAACTTTAATTTTTGCTCGCTAAAAAGCTTAAATTAATCCTGATAACAAAAATTCTATTCAACTCGTAATCAGAAGTGTAAATGACAATAAATGTGTACAAGCCAATCAAAATGTATTCTCGCCAGCTATATTAATAGAAAAGCTTTGTGCTCCATCGCAAATAAGAATGTACATATGTAACATTCATGAAATTAAATTTTCTTGTTAATATTTTGCGTTCTATGTATTTTGAATTTTTACTGTTACACTGTTGCTGTTTCCAATCAGCTTTTCAATAAAAGCCTTTAAAAAAGTGTAAGTTATCAGACTTACCCCTTAAATCAAGATATGTACTTTGTTTTAAGAAACGTTTTTTTCGCTCGACTTTTTAATTTCACCATCTATTTATAAAATTTTAAACAATAAACATGCATATTTATTTGTCTTTTTATCACGATTAATGAAACAAATCATATTTTCGAAAATATTAAATTTGATTTCCGGTTTTATTTTAATTCTTGGCTAATTCCCGATTTTTCCGATTAGTAGACAATAGACACCCTGAAAAAAGAGCTTTAAAAAGAGGTTTCTTGAATCATTTTTGAATGCAATTTTCATAGGTTAAAGAGACATTTTTATTTTACTTTACAATAATTGTAATTTCATACTACAATAATAGAATTACTTGCTCCGTCGAACAACAGATGAATTTTTTCGATGCTCTGATTTTTATAAAAAATAGATTTACTACACACATCACAGCAACTTTAAAAATGCAGATCTGTGAAGTCTTGGTACTTTCGTTAATTCTCTATTGAATTTACAAGTACAATTGTACCATTTATTAAAGACAAAACTTATGTACTCTCGCATTTTTTTATGGATTGAGAAAATGTCTAAACTTAAATTCGTATCTTTAAATTGAAGGCTAGTGCATCTTGAAAAAAGGCAGCAAATGTAATGTCTTGTCCTAGAATTTGTAAATTGATTTGATTATTTTCCGGTGTATTGTTCTATAGTTACTAGTACTGAGGATTGCATACGACAGAATAAATTCATATTAATAATTAATAATTATATTATAATTACAAAGAGAATAAGTAAACTTTCATGCACTCTCAAGATTATCATCGCATATGAAATAAGACCAGGGATTCAAATTCAGTAAAGCAGATAAAATGAATTTAGAATCAAAAAGTAATAAAAAAATCTTATAATGTAAAGTAAAGCAATATTCTGCAACAGACTAATAAGCGCATTGTAATTTTTGTGTAAAGATAAATTCTTGTGCCATAAAATCAAGCGATGATCTCGTTGCACCATCCAAACTTCATCTATTCATAATGCAATAGGTTTTAATATAATAAATTAATAGAAAAGAAATTGTTTTAAGATGTCGACGAGTTGAATTTTTGCTGAATAATCGAAGTTTTTCGCTGAGGTACTGATTCAGGGGTTGGAATAGCATCACCCGTTGGCAAAACTCCAGTTGGTTTTGGCTTGGCTGCTGATTTCTGTTTCGCCATTTGATAATCTCCAGAGTCGAAATACTTTTGCTAAAAGATTAAATATAAATCAATTTTAAGGTGTGCAGAAACGAGTTTGACAACGGAAAACATTATGTGCTTAGTAATTTTTAATTTCTTATCTTTGAAGGTTTGAAATCGATATCTTAGAGTAAATAAAAGTAAATGAAAGACAAAGTTAAAAAAAAAAAAATCAAAAAAACTTACCCCTTTGGCTAAGCGTTTCTGGAGGAAAGCAGAGTGACCACTGATGGGCCTATTCATGGTATTGGGAAATTTCGCTTTTAATTTAGCTTCTTCCAGCTTCTCAATATCATTCGAGGACATCTGTGAGGTAAAAAACGTAAATTAGAAGAATAAATATCGTCCAGTATCTTATTAACAATTGACTATATACACCTTATTTCGAATTAAATAATTCATTCAAGAATTATAGGTTAAGGTCAATCGAAAATTCTTCATTTAAAATTTGGTGTATAATAATAGCCGCAATAAAGGAATTATAACAATAGTCTCTACACAGAATAACAAATGAACCCTCTTTTCAAACAATAACAAGTATAAGTTTCGGTGTTTATTTGATTATCAGAACGGAATTAATTATTCATTCTAATTATTGGATGAAACAACTTCCTTGCTTACCTCGACAGCTTGTGTCGGTTCCTTGATTTGCTCTTCACTCAT
Source organism: Synergus gifuensis (assembly GCA_904066015.1). NCBI lineage: Eukaryota > Metazoa > Arthropoda > Insecta > Hymenoptera > Cynipidae > Synergus > Synergus gifuensis. The sequence goes on from CAJFCO010000120.1 coordinate 132,532, forward strand.
TTTGAGATATGACTTTATAAAATTCACGAAAAAGTGTACAGTACTGAATATTCTTGATCAGTTGCTTTTGGATTTGGAGTTGTGTTAGCCGAGTTAGCGTTGTTAGCGCTGTGATTAGAGTTCGAAAAGCGGTAACGGCTAGAGTTCTTAGAGTAATATTACCGAGGTAATATTCCCGTTCTCGGTAACGTTACCGAGAAGGCAACGATAAAATAAATTACCTTACAATTTTCCAGACTTTATGAGAATTAATTTTTTTAAATTTTTATCATTTTTTATCATTTTTTATTTTTCAATTCTAGGGGGGAAAAATCCTCCCCTTGGTGCCCCCCTGGCTACGGTCATGGATTATCGACGGCTTTGAAACTGCTCACTGACTTTCCGTTGGAAAAATTCTGCCGTTGGCTGAAATTTGAATCGCGCGCCAAATTTTGACCAATGGCAGCACACATTGGCAATCGGCTAGAGAAATACTTCCATTGGCCAAAATTGGGGCGCGATTCAAATTTCAGCCAACGGCAGAATTTCTCTAACAGAAAGTCAGTGAGCAGTCTCAGGGCCGTCGATAATCCATGACCGTAGCCAGGGGGGGCACCAAGGGGGATTGTTCTCCCTCTAAATGAAAAATAAAAAATATTTCTGAAGTAAGTACACTGTAAAAAATATTATCGTAATTTTAGCACAATGATATGTAACGGTAATTTATGTCAGGAACGTTGAGGACATTATCGGTAAGTTACCGGTAAGTTCTCGAGTGATTTTTTTGGGAGAATTCACGAGAATCAAAGTTTTTTACCAAATACACTCGACTCTCGCAAATGTTACGAAATCCAGAACAGAGACTCCCGCAAATTCAATGGGATTTTTTAAAAAGACACACTTGTAAAAATAACTATAATTCGAATTTTGGCGCCTCTTCAAGAACTTCCGATTCCGGTTCGTCCGAAGCACAGGGGAGGGGATAAGCTGTCTCAACTGACAACTCCGACAACTCTTCTTTGCGAGTTGACGTTCATTGACGTTGATTGAGTTAGAACGGTTAGAATACCTATATTTTGGCAATTTCTGAGCTTCTTGGTTGAAAAACAGTGAAAAGTTACAGAAATATCTTGTGTCAGTTATATAATCGTTTCGAGAAGCGAAAGTTAATATTTAACTATGGATTTCACAAAAGAAGTGAGTTCCGTAAGTCGATCTTTTTTAATATAAAAAGTTTGAGTTTGACATCAGTCAAATAGAATATGTAAACAAAAATTACTTACACTTTTTAGTAATTTTATATTATATTTTTAGCTTGTGTGCATAAGAATTTATAGAAAGAATATTCTGATTATAATTTCAATTCTTTAAAAGTGTCAATTTTTAATCTGAAATTCATATTTATTATTTAATTTTCAGGCAGATCGACAATCGACTTTGAGTTCCACGAGCAGTACTTCAATTTCCACAGATTCAAAACAAACCGAAGCTGATATATTACCAGAAATGCAGGAAAAGTTAAAGATACTATCAGACGGAATAGATGAAAGTCTAGCCGAATCTGCAGCATATGAAAATAAAATGGTTGCTTTTTTAAAGGAACTTTGTCTTGATCCTAAATCTCTTCCAAATGACATTAAAGAAGGCTTGGATAAAGTTTGCCATATTTTAAATGCTGAAGGACTCACTGATACTAATCCAGCAACTTTAGAAATCCACATGCAACATAAGGAAATAGAAGTGAAAAATAAAATGCGTGCCGAAGCAGAATTCAAAGTGAATTACGAGGCTTCTTTTAAAAAATACTCTCGTATGCAAGAGAAACTCAATTCTGTTAAAAACTCTGTTGATTTACTAGAAAAAAAAATACAGACCATGAATGAAGGTTACAAACACGAAGAGTCTGAACGTTTACTAACTCTTACAAAACTAAGTACGTATAAGGACAAGGTCAACAAATTGGAGAAACAATTAGAGGACCTGGAAATCGGAGATTTACATCCGGATGTAATCTTAAAGAAATCTACGATTTGCATGGAGAAATTAGCAGAGCAGACTGAATTAAATAAATATTTAAGTCAGTACGGTGATTTACCTCCAAATTTATTACAAGCCAAAGGAGTGTTAGAAAGTATGAAGAAAGAATTGGAAAAACTTGATCGCATGGTTATGGAAAGACTTTCATGTTAAGGTACGACCGTTGTAACTGTTGGTCATTGTAAATTTTCTAATTTTATACGTTAAATTATAATTAATTAGTTAGTTTTTAAAATTTTTCAACGCTGAATATCGCAGACTTCAACATAAGAGCACTTAGTTGTAAGCCCTTCTAATAAAAAATTGCTTAAATTTATAGAATAATCTGATTCGGAACGTATATTTAATTAAAAAATTGATTTAAAAAGTCACGAAGTTTTTATTTACAAAATATTTATTTTTCTAGAATTTGAATTCATTTTAATTTTGAACACAAATTCTCCATTCTTTACTTTTTATAATTAAACAAATCTCTATAAGAAATTGCTCTTCACTCTTTAGTAATATATTATTAAATACACAAGGGAGAAAGACGTAACTTTTTTTACACTTTTATTATCTAAAATCCATATTTAGATTGGGTTTGCTGTCGAGTCATCTTATTTTGTGCCCATTTGTTTTTGAGTTCGACCTCCATGGCTTTGGCTTGATGAGCCAAGTAGGTGATTTGATGTTTCTTCTTAGACTGTCCACTTGGACCAGCTCCCTGCAATGAAACAGGTCTTGTTTCTGGCTCTGTCAAAGCTTTTACTAGCCATTCCCTTTCATCTGGTTTATTCTGCTCGCCATCTATCTCTATAAATTCGATGTTTTCAAATTCCTTATTTTTGCGCTTCACTCCCCTCTTTCCACAAAGGTATTCTATTGCTTTTTCATCAACAGCAAGATTACCAGTCGAATCCACATGATATTCTTGTTCAGGGACAGGCAGTTTGGGTCCAACCTCAGCCTTATTTTTTTGAATTATTTCGTTTCGTGGTAAATTCATAACATTACTCACTAACATTTTGTCACAAATGCCTGTTTCGGATTGCTGCTCTTCGTTTGCGGCCGGGTGTATTGCATTCGAAATTTGTAGATCAGGAAACTGCGACTTGGAATATTGTGAAGTCTCACGGATGATATCTGCTATTGGAATTGCAGGTGTGGGAATTTCTTCGGACGATGTTAATGAAAAGTAATCTATTGTAGGTGTTTGGCCAATTTCTTCATCTTCGGGACCGGAATCGTAATTCGACTCAATTGATGACTTTTTAGCTTCTTTATTCTGTAGACTCATTTCTCGCATCTTCTTGGACTCGGTGAATTTCTGTTGAGATTTGGGAGATATTTTGAGACTTGAATGTGTCTTCTGAAGAACGTGAGGAATCATTGGTCTTGATTGGTCTTGAATCACCCCTGTGCTTGCTGGAGGAAGAAGACCAAGAAGTCCAGTTCCTTTCTAAATATCAGGAGAGAAAAATAGATTGTTTAGCTTTCATACACAAAAGTATTAAAAAAATTAAATTAGATAATAATGTTCCTTTAATTTTGAAGCAAACTTCACCTTTTATTGTAAAATAATGAATAATAACAAGAAGGAAAACTTACTTGCGATGGTTTAATTTTGTTCCGAGATTTTTCTGTCTCCTCATCAAGATCCTTAAACTATAAAAATATAAGTATTAGAAATAATTCTTTAAAAAATTCGGTGTTTAATTTAAAAAGCATAATCAAGTTTTTTAATATTTACTTCAGAGAGGGATGGTATCGATATTTGGACAGGTCCATTCTTTTTTTTTGGAGGCTTTTCAAATTGTATTTTTGCGATTGTTGTGGGAGGAATGTCATCATCTTCAGTAATATTTTTTATAATTTCTATTCGCTTTGGTTCCGGCAAGGCGTTCAAATTTAGTATGTTTGCTTTAGAATCATTACTTGAAGGATACAGGCTGTCATTTTCATCCGAAACTTTTTGTTGCTGGTTAGTTTTCGGAGTTGGCAAACTAATAGGAACCCTGGGCTTCCCAGATAGAACTTCAATAGTTTCTGGAACTTCTACAATTTGTGATGCTTTAACGTCTAACCTGTTAGAAGATTTGTTATTTATCTTAATTTCTAAAGTTTCTTTAATAGGTTTTTCCGATACTTTATGGTTCGAAGTAACCTCTTCATCACTACTTTCATCACTACTGCCATAAGCAACCAAGCTCATTGTGTATTTCTTATGTTATTTAATACTACGATATTTAAATTTATTATATTACTGCTTTACAATTTTTAAGTGTGGCTTTTAAGTTGTCATTTGGCAATCGTAAACAATATCAACAAAACGTCAAAAAATCCAAACCACGAGAAACTTAACCTATATTTCGAAACTTTCAGAAATTGCCACCAGATAGCGTAATGTAATTGAAAAATTGGCGCCAACATTTGAATTTAAAAATTATATGTGTTCTAATAAATATTAATATGCTGTTTAAATTGTATTAACTAGTTGCACATTTTTAAGCATTTTTTGCAATATTGAAGAAAGATACTTTGGAAAAAAACTGCAACTAATACTATTAAGCTTATAATAAAATCTAAATGTTTTGAAATTTAAAAAGTTAAAATTGAAGCAATTTAAAACTAGATAGGTACCATTAAAATTGAAGACATTGACAAATAAAACAGTTTAATGTTTAAGAAACAATGTCTAATAAATAATAATGCTATTTTTTAAAACAGCTATGGTAGACATTATTTAAAAAAATTTTGTATATTAATTTAATATTTTTAGAGATTAGCACTTCACTTTATATATGTATATCTTAAAAAATTTTAATTCTTCTTTCTACTTCTTATTTTAAAATTTTCTTTAAATACTTTAATAGTCTATTAAAAATCCGGATCAGACTTTACAAGTTTCATATTATTTGAAGCAAACCTCAAATCTAGGCAGTTTTGACGTTGATGTGTTGATATTAGTAGAGCTAATTTGATAGTTTAATCAATTTCCGGAAGCCGACAGGAGTTTAATAGTGATGTCATCATTTTCAACAGGGCACAATGGGGTTAATCTCGCTCGACGAGCTAATATTCGGAGAGTTAACAGAGTTTCAAATGCAACCAGGGCCGTCGTTTGCTTATCGTTTAAAATACAGGTGCAATTCGAATCAATAACCCTTAAATGATTAAATAAAAAAAATTGCAATCATTCTTAACAACAGATATTCAATTAACAGTAAAAAACGTGATCATCTAAATTACATATATACTATAAGAATAAACAATTTTACTTCCCAAAACTCTCAATAAAAAATCAGAAAAATGAATGACTTGAAGAAATAGTTACTTCTTTTTTTAGAAACATTTTTTATTAATTACTTGAAGTCTATTTTTTCCATATAGTAAATGTAGTTGCAATTATTTTAGTTTAAAATCAAAAATATAATTCTGAATATATTACGATTTAATATCTATCTTTCACCGTAAGAAAAATGGATTTTTCTTTATTTTCGGGTGAAAAATTGTTCATAAAAATATTCGGATTTGAGTGAAAGCTGAGGGCTGACTAACCGAGGGATTAAAGATTCGCGGATGTATTTGCGCGGGTTTCGTTCGAGCGGCCCTGTATGCAAAGCGGGCATATTAGGTGGAGGTACGCAGTTAGGCAATAACCGCTGTCAATAGAACCCTACCTCCTCTCCTGGAGTGGTCCCCACTCGAAAATGCTACTCGCTAAATTAGGTAGGTTATATGGGCTTCGTTTCATTTGCGAGCAAACTTTAATAAGCGCTAAAATTGCGTAAAAGAGCAAGGTTTTCAGACGGACGCGAATCAGGGCCGATGTTTCCACTGATTCCACCTTCATATTCACTCTTCTATCTCTTCATCCTATCCCAGCCTCATATATTGCTATCATCAACGATAAAACGATAACAATCATTATATTCGAAAATTAAGATTATTTAATCAATTTTGTGAATATAAAATAAACAATTTTTGACAAATTGATTCTTCATGGCCTCATGCATTTTTCAATAATGTAAGTACAATACTATTTTACTATTTAACTATTGACTGTTGAAAGAAAAATGAGCGAACATTGAAATTTCCATATAAGCGTTATTGAATAATTATATCTCAGAGTTTTACCTTAGAAATATGATTTATATTATCTCATTTATATTCCTCGACATCAAAGAAGCTTCGACTCTCTCCCTGCGCGAAAGTTGGAGAATTATTAAATTCGCATATCATGGAATTGAATCAGAATTGAAAATGCTCGATGGCAATCATGAAGAAAGCTCAATCAATGTGCCGAAACTATGTATATTCTATCATATTATTCCTCCTTTCTTTGTGCACTGTGAGGGAAAATATTGACTTCCTCGTACAAAACATTCACTATTTTTCTAACTTCCTCGCTGACGATTTTTTTACTGCAAACCACTCGAGTGTCTGTGCAAATATGAAGTATTACGTTTATCGAATAATATGAATCATGTGAACATATATAAATCTGTTTAAACGCTCGTGAAGTGATTCCGCTCGGATTAGAGAATTTTTTCGCTGATAGATTAAGCGTAAAACAGTACAGAAATAGATCGAAAATATTGTTTAACAAATGATGGACTAAACAAATATCTTTTTTTTTAAATTTACTATTTACGTGAAAATATATGTTATTATTGGTAAGTACAATTAAAATGGAGGTGAATTTGAAGTTGAAGTTGCACTTGTAATTATGCAACATTTGAAGATGCGTGTATAGAAATTGTAAGAAATTATTTCACTTGCTGAAATTGAGTAGCGACGCCTGAAAATGTAAGGCAAAGTACAGGCGCTGTCAAAGGAAGTGTGAACAATTTCGCGCATTGTTAAGACAGTAATATGGATGGCAGGCGGCATAATTATTGGAGGCCGTTTGAATCTAACTGTTTCCTTCATTAACAGTCTCAGTTGCCTGGCAATCTATCCATCTCCCTCTTTCGCGCATTTCTATCTCAATCGCCGTCCTCCCTTTACTCTTCTCCTCGCGTCCTCTGAATTTTGTGCAGAATTACCCGCTATTATCATAATTGCGCTATTACTGATAATACCTGCGACTCAAGCTTCGAAACTGTACTGCGATGCGCCTAATCCATTTTCTATTTATGGTGCATTCGAAGTAAGCAATTTATCGCTCTGTGTAAGTGACTTTTACAGTCTAAATTACGACGTGTTCACTCAAATTGACGATATTATAAGTTTATTTTCAAACTTTAATATCTCAATTTATGTTAAAAAAAAAATTTGCCATATATTTTGAACTTATACATTTTTCAAAGTATTAGACTAATAATAATTTACTTTTAAACGAAAAAACAAGAATTGGCTGTCTGGAACTGGCGTTTACTACTTGTGACACATTATGTCTGACTTTACCTCTCCTATACTACTTACATTCCTTAAAGTTACATTTTAAAGAAATTTTGGGATTACGAAAAAGTGCTGATTGCAAATCTTTTTATAACGAAAGGCCTTTATATAATTTACGGACAAATTCAAGTTGTAGGAGTTACAACTATATATTGTTGTATATGCTATATATATTGCAGAGATGTAAACGGGGAGTGCTATCGATACTCGCTTTCTTCGATGGCAATTAGGATTCTCTACGGGTGGTAACCTGATTGTGACAGTTTACTGACAAGCTAAAGAATAGAGGGCTACCGCAATAATGCAAATTTTCTACCTGTTATCCTTCATTATAAAGCTTTGGACGCTAAAGCTTGTAAATAGCCTTTATCGCAGACCCCACAGAAAACTTTAGATTAGGAAATGACAAATAATGTAACAATATTACAGGCGTTTTAGGAAATAATTGTTTGTGCTAAGTAACATAACATTTTTTTATGACGTATGTAAAATAATACTGATTTGATGGATGACAGTTTCAAGTTCCGATTATTAATTGTGATCTGAAGGTCTAAACAATTATTACTAAGTATATGTTATATGTTATGGATGTTTTATTGGTTTTGTGTATTGTAGGATGGAAAGTAATTAAATTCGTTATTATATATTGGATTTCCGTTCTAGTTTCTTCGAGAACGAAATCTTGTAATTTACGTCTCTGTTGTTGAGTGCAGATGTCAACCTATTTACCATCACGTTCTACAACTTGAACGGGCGAAAACCACCGATCTCTGTTCGCATTTCTGCTTTCTCCTTTCCAACTTAAAATCTCATCTTTTCATCTACATATCTCTCATCTCATTTCTGTTCATCTATGTTCTCTTTTTCCTCCAATTTATCGTGAAGTTAACAATGTTACTCGTGCTTTTGAATAGCTACAGAGTATCATTATCAAAGTGTCATCTGCAGAGGGAGTTTCATCCTCTCATTTTTGCAGTAATATTTCTTGCTTACTCTTATTTATTACTTCCATAAAATGTGTAGATTTAAAAAATTTGTTTTTCTTTATATAATAATATTTTTCAATTTCCCTGTATAATTATGTGCATACCGATTTCACGACTGCTTCTGCAGACTGCAAATTAATGAAAACATGAATATAGTTAAAACCTCCCTTTCGTATAATTACAAAAAGCATTTATACATTTTTTCCATTGTTAACTTTTTGTTCACGTTTAGTAATCGTTCAGCTAAAGGGTTCAATTTTATCCAAGTGGCGATTTTATATTTAACAATAAAGCTGCCTACAAAGGAAATAGAAGAAAAAGACGAATTGAAAGGAGAAAAACAGAAGCGAGGGTGGGGACTCAGAAAAATCAGAGAGAGGTGGCCACAGTCATTTAATAAAGTATGAATATCGCCTATAACTCCTGGCTCGTTCGCGAATAATTTCCACTCTATCGAAAAACAATTATACTTTATCGCGGAGCTCTTCAGTCTCCTCCGTCGCCTCGTCTTAAATCGCTCAATTACATTTCCCTCTGCCTCTCTTTGTCGTTCTGCATTGACTGCTTCGATCGTCTTCTTTCCCTCTTCTAAGTCCACGTATTAACTTCAAGGATGGATGACAATTTCATGGAGGAGAATTGAAATATTAAATTTTTCTCAATTAAAAGATGAAGAGGAATATTAGTTCCTCGAGTTCAAATTGGATGCTTTCATACAATTATATTTTCAGTACGAAAAATTCTCCCCGATGACATGTTTCCAGTTTAATAAAAACTGTAAACACCGCAACTCCTTATTTCTTCTATACTTCTTTTCCCATTCATTTTTCAACCCTTTTTTCAATGTCTTTTCTTCAAGTCTCTTTCCCAAATTCATTTTTCAACACTCTGCAATTGCCTTTTCCATTCACTTTCCAATTACTGTTTGAAATTCTTTTTCTAGGATTCCAACCGGATTTATTTTTGATTATCTTTGAAATCTTTTGAATTATTTTAAAATTTCTTAAGAATCCTTAAAGTCTTCTGAATTTTTTTGAAATCCCTTCAACTTCTTTCAAATCATTTGAAATCTTTTAAAATTTCTTGAAATTCCTTCAAAATTGATGATTTTATCTTAAGAGGGACTTTGTATATTTATAACTGTTTAAAAGCGGGAATTAATTGTCCATCAGGAATTTCGTGAGCAAAATTTAGTAGACACCCTGCGATGGCTTCTTAGACTTATTCTGATAAAGCAGACGCACTTTACGTTCCCCACTTGTTAACTGACGTCCAGTTAATTTAACCACTTTGCCATTTTCAGTGGGTGGAAAAAAGACGAGAGGTATGAGGGATGAAAGGAGAACCTAAATGGGATGGGAAGATGAAGAAAGTATAGCAACGTATTTGAAGGATACAGGTTTTAAGAGTGTGAGAGAAAAAGAGAGTGAGATATAGAGGGAAGCTGAGTCGCGTGTGGGGATCTTCATCACACGCGTGAATGCGCCTTTATAAAGAGTAGCTTGTGAATTGATATAAGTGAGCGGTTATTTCGCGATCATTTGGGATTCCCTCGCTGAATAGAGCGACGTGGATTGAAACGAACTGCTGCATTTAGCCACGTGCTGTACGGCTACCTACGCAATGGATCAAAGCTATAATGACTACGAGCGGACTTCCGATTCGTTCCTGTTATACAAAGCGAATCAGAAGTCACGCCTCAGAGGAGATGACAGAAGATCGTTGAACCTCAATTTATTGCAATTATAATATTGATTCTGGATGGATGGAAAAAGAGCAGTATCATTCATCTAATGGGCGAAAATTTTATTTTAGTGAAGGGTGATATAAATAAAAGAAGTTTTTGTATTTTCCTGCTTGATCTAGACTTTCCTTTCGAATTCTATAATGAATTGTTACTTAATTTTCGGTTATTCAAAAACTTTGATTAAAAAATGTCTGCATTAATCAGTTACTATAGAGATGTTTATGGGTGTATTATGTATGCATAACACACTCAAAAATATATGCAGGATGTACGTGCTTGGTACGTATTATATAATCTGGTGCTATATAGAGTTATATATGGAGTTTGTTAGAAATATGTTGCAAAGTCAGTTAGTATGATATGCTTGCAAGGGATGGAAATCCCATAGTAGAGAAAACTAATGAAGTGTTCTTTTGGAAAGCACAAACTGTAATCTTGCTATCTTATGATAATACATATAATTAACCTTCCTGGAACTTCATCGACTTTAAGTTTTCCTCATTACAATATACTAAGACCAGCCTCTGTGGTTTTATCATCATCCAGCATCTACCCAGAAGGTGGTACCACAAGAAAATCCTGCTGCTTATCATAGAACCACAATCTGAACAAATCCACTGACGAACAGCAAATCCACTGCAACCTTTCAATTGGGATTAAAAGATTTAAAGCCCTGAGCGTATTACTCAGGTTGAAAAATACCTTTGGACGGCGCGTCCGAAGAGAGTCTGGATAACGATTGGAGTTCAGTAGAGTTGCGCTATGGTATAAATGAAGAAATAAACCGCAGTGGGCACAAACACAATAATTACTATCTCTTTATTTGGCTGTTTGCTGGACGGTCGTCCAGTATGGCGCGGTGTGGCGCGGCACCAGCCTTGTACAGAAGTTAATAAAATCCCAGCAGTGCGGCGCGCCGCCCCAGGCAGGTTTATTTAGCACAGGCGTAGCAGCAATTCGTTCGTTCTGATATAGTCTTTATCCCGTTTATACCATAAAAAGTCAGTGGTTCTTTGGCTTCACTTTAACTGGCACACGCAGCCATAACAATGGCGTGTGGCCTCAGGGGCCAATAACAACGCTCTAATACCATCGTACCCCTGTCTCCACCTCATTTTCTCCACTTTTTCTTTTCCACCTCCTCACGAATCATTCTAGTGGATCCGATCATCCAAGAGTTAGCTTTGATTCTCCTAAAAAGAAAGAAGTTTCACCATTCACGGAAAAATAATGTTATTAGTGCCAATATAAGTTGATCTATTCGCATTACTGATTAAAATTTATCTAGAGGTATATGCGCCGACAAAATTTAGTGATTGTCATATAGAGAATATATATTTTTTAGATTAGATTAGAGAATGTATAGATCTTGAGCATTTTCAATTAATTTTCCACTCTCTCTTTCATAAAGATCATGCTTTCGTCAAGCAGAATAATTTAACGCGATTTATTCGCGTTCAAGAAATATATGCTGCCGTACAATCTAAAAAGATACATAAGTCCAATTTCATTCGAACTGAGAAAATCGAGAATAACTGTTTGCCCAAAGAACGCTAATATGGAATAAAATTTTGAATAGTTTAAATACACTATTAAGGTAAAAAAAATGTGCTCTTTCATATTTTGCAGTAAAAAATTGATTTTTTAAACAATTTATATGAGAAAATGGACTTAGTTGCGAAAAGTCGAAAATACAACGCAAGAAGAACGCAAAGGCAAAAGCATGAGCGCGAGCATGGGCAAGCGCTTCTTTTCTGTTGTAAATGTGCTCCCCACTCGGTCACTTTTACAACGCAAGAAAGTCACAAAGTACTTTCGGTTCTTTTTCAATTGTATGATGATGACGTATTAGGATGTTATGATCAAATTTTGGGACACGCAAAGTACTTTGAGATCTTTTTCTGTTGTATTTTTCAACTTTTTCGACTTTCCTCATTTTTAAACAATCGTTTTTTGCAATAAATATTAATAATTAATAATTTTTACTTCTCTAGATAGATGCAGCTTTCTTTTAGGAATCCAGTGATACCAAAAACTCATTTTTCATAAAAATGTCACTTATGTATCTTTTTAGATTGTACGGCAGTATGAGAGATTCGATATAACGAAAGTCTATAACTTTTGACACTCAAAATAGCCACGGTGGTTGTGGAACGACGAATGTTCACCGGGATATTCGTTTGATCTTGAAATCGGTTCGCCGAGTTCATTGTGAATTGTATCTGCTTCCTTTACGCCTCATTCCGGTTACCTTCCCATCGCGTATCCTCCTCTTTTGCAGATTTAATGTCGCCTATTGTAGACGGCGACGTGCATGCCTTTCTCACTACTTCCCGTCTCCCGGTTCACGATATGACAATTATACCCACGTTATCACTCCCTTTTTCATGTTCTTTCCTCGGTTCTTTCACTCCTTTTGTGTTAAAGGAAAAATTTTTCTCGAAATTATTACTGGTCTATTAAAATGTAGATACATACACGTTTGACAAATTGTTTGGTAGTTTAAATATAATCGATTTCTATATATTATATATTTATCTATTTTAGACAGAAGATACTTGCAAATGTTTAAATCCACTTTTGAGAAATTCCAACATTAGGCGAATGCTAATTGCTATTCGAAAATCTGTTTTCAAATTTTTCAGGAGAAATCCTTTGTTTAGGTAAATGTTTAATACTTCAGAAATGAGCTAAGTCTTAAGTTAAATTTTACAAGTGCTAATGAAAGTCCAAATGGTCTCTATTACCTGTGCGGCTTGGGTCGTATATATCCAGTCAGAGACTGGAATTCCCCAGCTGATAACATCATAGAAATGTTGGATTGTGAGATTGGTAGTACTGTAGCATCTTAATAAAATTGAGACAAAACCGAAAGTTCCAGCATTCATAGAAGATTTGGATTAAAGGATTGGGTTAAAATCTACTCGATAAAGATCAATTTACCTTTCACTTCTCAAAAGAATCAAGTTTTATTGTAAGCTCGTTATAAGATTTTTAATTACCTAAAAGATGTATAAAATTTTGTTCTAACGAATTTAGTATTATATATATTTACATTAGAAAATGCTTTATTTTATCTCATCTTATTTTCATTAGTCAGATATATTACTTTATTTTACAATTCTTATTATATTGAAAAAATAAATACAAAAAGTGAATTTGTAATAAAAATTTTTTGTATTAAAAAAAATTTGTAATAATATTAATACTGAAGTGTTTGATTTTGAATTTGAAATGTTTATCGTCCAGAAGGAATCAGGTGGCACCGTCTGTGTTTTCGTTTCTCGCAGTAGGAAACTCAGGATGATTTACTCGTAGACATTTACGCTTCTGAAGAAAAAGTGTTGTCTTAGAATAAGTAGGATAATCGTAAGCATATTTGTAAGTCCTTTGTCATGGGACAATTTACACACAAAATATCCCCATTTTTCGCAATTATTTTGAAAACTGCAGACTACAGATTTTTATCAGCAGAGACTGTACGTGCCTAAAAAGCATTGGCTGCTTTATTTGGAAACCTAAAGAATTTTTTTGCAAAAGTTATAAATCCATATAATTTTGTTAAAAATATTTTTATTTTACTTTTTATAGTTTCTCTTAAAAATCAGCTGTTGGTTTGCTAGTATTAATAAAAAAACTGGGAACGGGGTCAATTTTATATAAATGTAATACCTTCTCTGATAAAAATGTAATAAATTAATAAATGTCATTTGAAGGAGATTGTTTATAATATGTAATACTAGAAATATTTTAAGTGTTCTGCTTTCGACTCATTATTATAAAGTTAATCCTTTCTCTGAATGCGAAAAATTCACTGAAATTTGAAGTAAAAAATTCATATTTCATTATGCTTCTACATAAACATATACATTATCCTCAAAAGAATAAATTGTTCAGTTCCAGGATATTTAATTTCATTAGATTTTACTATTTCAATTCACGTATACATTTTTCTATAAAGAAGAGAAAGAAATTGTATGTGCAGTATTATTTTTAGCTCCTACTTTTGTAATTTTTATTAGAAAGACAAGCGTCAGAGTATGGCAATAAATCTCACGGTTATAATCTATTTTCACATTCTCATCAGAGAAAATGTATTAGATTTGTATAAAATTTGACCCCCTCCAGTTTTTGTCAAATGTCCACGTTTTGGGACCCCCTGAACCCGAAAAACATGTTTTTACGAATGTGTCTGTCTGTAGATTTTGGTTTTTTAGCACGATAACTTTCGAAAAAATTGACCGATATTGTTTATTTTAAATTAATTAATGAGGGGTTTTCTTCTCTTTTTTTTTACTGAAATTAATTGAAAATTCCTCAAAAAATTCTAAAATTGTATTTTTGAGGACCATCCCTCAGTTCAGTATGAAATTGTGCAGAATATTTTATTTGTCATTCGTGAAATTCATTCTGAATATGCTGTTAATTATTTGCATATGAATCTTTATTAAAGTGATCCTCTTTTATGAAAAAAATACTGAGTTGGTCAGATTTGAAGTTCAGATTTTTCTTGATCCTGATGTTAGAAACTGAAAATCAACAGTATGAGCGTCTATCGAAATTATCAGCACTTTATCCCCTTAACTTGAGTTAAGTGGTTGAGATGAGAAGAGAGAGGGAAGTGGATACTGGGGTAGGAGAGAATGAAAGGAGGAAAGAACAAGGGACACCCGGATTTACGCGGAAGGGCAAAATACTCCCCGCCCAGACCTCATTCAACCCTGGTGTTCGGGGAGGCTTGCGTGAAAAGCTCGACAGCTCATTGGCTGTAGGGCTAATATGGCGGTGTCAGGGGTAGATAGGTGGGGGGAGTGTATACGATACTTAGGGTTGGTTTTATGTCCGTCGGGTAGTTCGTGTTGCGCCGTTGATTGACGCATTCCGCCCGGGTACACTCTGTCCTCGCAAAAATCTATTCGAGTCTCGGTTGCCGTTAAGTAAGGCGCCAAATTTAATTTTTTTTTCAAGACAAATTATATTTTGTTATAACCAATTACCAAGATTTTATAAATTATATTTTTATATGAAATTCCAACCGGAAACGTTAAGTGCACTGTTTTTTTAAATGTGATTTTCAATGACAAAGTAGTGCTTTTGTTTGGTTCTGTTGAGCAGAAACATTCAGTTGGAAGAAGAAAAACGAAAGAGGGTCTGATTTTTATTCCTGGGCCCTTCAAAATGGCACAAACATATAATCAAAAACGAAATGTCTACAGCATTGACCAAATTTTGGGGCATGGTAAAAGTGAAGGTATGTTATGGAGTTGATTTAATCTTGGTATGTTTGTGTTGTAAAAATTGGATCTAAATTCTCAGTAATTTCCACGTGGAAGGGTGTTATTTACTTTAAGTTAGAGAAGGTAGACTGAAACATTTAGTGAATAAAATTCACTCGTAATCAGTGAAAATTCATTGATTGTCGGTGATATTTCACTAATTGACATTAGAATTCGAGGTGGAATTTGTCAGTTGGTGAAACAGGTAAAATTTTACTGATTGTCAGTGATATTTTTACTCAAATTTTCGGTGACCCAATTCTAAATATTTCATCAGTGAGATAGATATTTTTTGGTATTTATCTAGATGAAAAAGGAATCATCTATTTATATCAAAATTTCTGTACATAAATAGCTGATTTTTTTCGTATGAATAGACGCTGTTATTATTTTTATGGTAAAATCTGCAATATTATAGATTCACAGAAAACTGTTGATGTGACTTTTGTTGCATTGTATTCAGACAGTCAATTTTCAAAGTGCCTTAATTTATTTTCGTATTTTAGCTAGAGCCAAAAAATAAAATTTTGTTTTCCGAACCAAACCTTCTTCTCATTATGCTCTCAGTATAATTTCTACATTTTAAATAAGTCAATAATTATTTCCATATAAAGGATTCTGAAAAAATAATAATTTTTATTTGTTGGAATAGTTAAACAGTATTTCTTATTCCGAATTCAAACATCTGCCCTAGAAGAAAGACATTGATTTGTATAATATAGAAAAAAATCAATGTATATATTTTAAAACCTGTAACATATAGTTAATAGATATTTTTTGCAACAATTCTAAGATGAGTGTACATTAATGGATCTAAAATTCCACTATGATTTGCAATATCCATCCATTAAAAAATGTTAAGCTCATAAATCTTTTGTATTGAGTAGTAATTGGGTCGTGAAAATCAATGTATAGATTGTAAAACCTGTAACATAATACATAAATATTTTTTACAACAATTGTGAAAGGGTGTACATTAAAGGATCGAAAATTACATGGATTTGCAATATCTATATCCATTAAAAAATGTTCAACACATAAATCTTGTAATGAGTAGTAATAGGGTCATGAAAATATAGGTCGGCGGCGAATCTGTAACTAGCAACTATGTAAAGGAAGCTATGTTTGTATCGTGTAACGGAAAATTAAAACTCCGTTTGACGCGTGTTAATTTTTCTGTTGTCAATATCGATTAGTAGCTTGTAAGTGTGGTCGATTGTGTTTAATTATTCGTTATCAGTATTCCAGATAATATTTCAATACCTGCATGCAGAAACTGATTGCCTCCTGTTTGATGTTTATTGTTCAGTTCTAAATTGCAATTTATTAGTAGATATTTTATCTAATTTAATATTAAATCAAAATCGCATGTTCAGAACTCAAGTGAACTGGTATTCTCCTTCCTCTAAAGTAATTTGAATTTTTGTATGCAACTTTGTTTATTAAAATATTTTCCGATAATTTTTTCCATGTCTTACATATATAAAAAACTGTAGGTCATCATATGTATGCATTTTAATCTAATCAAACTTAATGTGACAGTCGAAGTGAGCTTACGAAGTTTAGGGTTGAAATTAATTTTATCCTTCGAACGGACTGTAGTTTCTCTGTAGGCGCGCCAATATAAAATTTGTGAAAGTCCAAACGCAAATTCCAAACTGTAAGTGTAAACCCCACCTAGGATAATCATTATCCTCTATTTACTTTGCCTTTGTAGCATGCCACTACAATGGTCAAGCTCATAATTTATGAGTGGACAATTGCAGAACAACTCTACAGGTGCAGTGTTTTATTTCATTCATTTATACAAGTATCATTACTATATATTTTACGCAATTTCTTTTATTATTTTATTAAATATCAAATCCATTGTTCATCTAAAATTACAGATGATGATAATTTATTATTCTTATGATTAACAATTTTAAAAAACAGGTAAATTTCAATTGGTAAATATATTTTTGTTCACACATAATCATTCTCATTGTAAAAACACAAATGAAAATTTTTATTATCTTTGTATAATTTATATTTGTTTCTTCATAATCACAGTAGAAATTTTCCGCAATATATAAAAATGGGTAATTTACGAATATAAAAGACGATTAAATATTGAAAATTAAACTGTTTTATTGTGCTATTTAACCCATGAGGGCCAATAGAGTTGGTACTAGAAGCAGGTGTTAGTGCACATGAACGTAACGCATGCGCCAGTGATTCTCTACGGTAAATAAATTTTTCATTTCGAGCAGCATCATCCCTGGCTTCTTGTGCACTCAATAAAAAGCAAGGGGAAGGTTGGCATCGAGTGTGCACCCCATTGTGCCTCGGCATAAAAACATTAAAATCTCTCCATTCAGCTTGGATTAGCTGTCGAATGTTGTATGTGTGCCTGTATGTGTGATTATAAGTATACATAGAAAAGAATACAAAAATTGATTCTATAGATTCCTTATTAAGTTTCTTTGATCATATTATTATAAAATTAGGTTTTTATCATACATTTTTTAAATTTAAATAAAGAATTGAAAATTAACGTGATTGCATGTATTTATAGACGCGCATATAATTATCTGCACATTATATGCGGATATATAGACTCATATATATAGATATTTGTTTGAGTTGGTACAGATTGGTGAATATATAGGAGGTAAGCCTTTGCAACTGCTGGGTGATGATGCTAGTTTAAAAGCGGAATTAGCATTATCTGTCTAATTGTATAGTTTAAGTGCACATGTCCGAACTGGACCTGGATATTATTATAGCTTTTAGGGCTTTGGTTAATCGCATAAATAAGCGCTTTTGACGAGACGCCACTCCGTCAAAACCACACATTACATTACAGCCACACTGACGTTACATTTGAGTAACGCCAAGATGGCGATATTTTTATATGTATTAACTCTAATCACAAAATTTAACCGGTTAGTAAAATCACAATTTAAATCCAGTTAAATTATAGAAGATGGTAAAGGGGAAAATATTTACTTGAAGAGGTAGAACTCTGAACTTCCACGAGTTATTTAAGTTTGGGTTTCTTCTTTACAACAAGTATTTATATACTCTATATTTGTATGCAGGTATATTAAATTATGTTTATCAATAGGTATGTCGAATTTATCAGTCGATTAAAATACATATTATCAGAAGTAATCAAAGGATGTATTTAAAAAACAATTTTTATTTTACTTGTAATAGTTGTAATCCTCTCTTGAGTACTTTCTCCTGAATTTACTTGCTGGGAGGCTAAGCGCTTTTTTTTTTATCTTCTAATTACCTACGCTCAATTCTCTTCTTACGGAAAGAGGATTTTTTCTTATAAGTCTGTAAAGAAAGTCTCGCCCTTCGTTTCTAAGAGAATCGCGTTTCACAATGAAAAGATTAATATGCTTTTTCAATTAAAGCAATATCTGTTTGAGTTTTTAAACTTTTACATATATGAAATTACTCTAGTATCAATGGTAAGAAAGGTTATCAATGGGTACAAGTATTGGGCTCTTTACTTAAAGAAATTAATTTATAACTTTATTAAAAAATTCATATTATCTTTTGAAAAAACATAAATAAATAAATAAAATACACGTGTAGTTTGCTTTAAAATACTCTTTTTTGACAGTCGATATAAAGGATTGAGAGGGCACGATTCGAAGGGTTAAAAGTCTCATCTAGGCAGAAGGGTTGTTGAAGTGGGTGAGTGGGTTGAGGGAAAAAGGACAGAATAAAATGATTCGCACCAGAAATGTACCTGAAAGCGACTTTTGTAAATCTATCTAGATTGTCTAGCTATTTCCTAGTTGCTAACAATACCAGTATTTTAAGCACTTGCAAATACTCGAACGCTGTTTTTAATCGGCGCCACTGAACGCCGAAAAAATGCGAAAATAATAAATAAAAAAAATCTACATTTCCTGAATTATATACAGAGGTTGGGTGTATAAAATGTCAGCGGCTTAAAAAGTCGCCAATCCGTCGATCAGACGTCATCGATGGGCATCGAATCGACAAGTATCGAGAGATGCGTCGCGGCTTAAAAAAAAATATTTAAAATTGCCCATAGCGCGTATCGTTGAAACGTCAATTTTGTTTTTGAGTACACTTGGCGCGAATCTGTCGAATGCCTGTTCTGTTTGTACGTAATTCTTCGTTTATTTCCTTTTCCGAATACGGTGAAGAAAGTTCGTTTAGGAACTAGTGGTTTACTCTCGAGGATCTTGAGCTGTTTGTCTGGGTTTAAACAATCAAGTTAATTGAGTTGCTAATTAGAACATAAATGTAATTTCATTTTCATTTTCCTTATATTTCATTCTTTGTTGTTGTAATAGTAAAAAGCAATTAACGAACTAAGTGTGTATCTATAATTAGTTATAGACCATATTCTGTTATTGTTTTAGATTTTCTGGTCTAAGTAAATATTTAGAATAAATAATTCATCGTTTCTTATGCTTTTTTTTGCAGATCATGCAACTTCATCAGATGCTGTTAGAGACGGTGGAGAAACAGAACTCGGTCATTTAAGTGATCACCAGATAAACGATTCTCTGAACGACTCTCTGGATTTGGAATCCGATAGGCCTAGAAAAGTTCGCCGGTCACGAACTACATTTACTACTTATCAGCTTCATCAGTTGGAACGGGCGTTTGAAAAGACTCAATATCCTGACGTCTTCACGAGGGAGGAATTGGCCATGAGTTTAGACCTTTCCGAAGCTAGAGTCCAGGTAGATCTTAATGCTAATTTAAACATCTAAAGTAAATAACTCACTTTAGTGTATTTTGTTAAAGATTTTATTTATATCTCACGTGTATAATAAAACAGAAAAGAACATGTGTTCCTGATGCACTTGTTGTGGATGACGCAATAATTCTTTTTGGTAGCAGTGCTTGAGTATACTACTGAATCTCGCTAGCCACTCGACTAATTACAGACCATTGTGCTGAAATCCGCTCTTTCCCCTTTCGAGGTTCGTAATTTTAAAAAAGAACAAGCCGGAGAAATTATTATTTTGACGACGCTTTAATAATCACTTTTCTTATTAAATAATTTCTAGTTTTCTGTCTTATACGAAACTCGTTTTAATTTAATAACATTATTTTATAAATAATGATTAAAAGTGAGAAAAATTGTAATTTACTAATAACAAAAACCGCAAAAGATGAAAAAAAGTATTGTGTTCTTGAAACTCTGATTACTATAACAATAGTAAAAAAACATACTAAGAATTGAAATGAATGTATATTAGAACGAGATAGAATGACTTTTTCATCGTTCGAAAATTGGTTACTCGATTAGCGTAACTATCTAACACCCTTGCGTGAGGTAGTAAGCGACAGTAGGTTGTGGAGGCGAGGGATGAAGCGGGAAATAACCTACACTCGGCACCATAGGGACCAGAAGGGTGCCCGAGGGGTGAGCAGTGGTTGAAAAGAGACAGAGGATTCCGATTGGCCCATTGTGGTACAGCCAAGCGACAATGCCGGCAATTGGCCGTCGCTCGACAAAACCGCTAAATGATCCGCCGCGCAGTGGTGCCACGGCCACTTTATTTCAATCTAGGAAATCCTGCCTACCAATTTCAGATGCGAAATTACGCCATTTTTCGACATTAACGGTACGCGATCGATCGCACTCCGTTGTATGCACGAGGTATTAATGGACGGCTTTCCGGGACGACTCTCCCTCTTTTCACTCAGTCGTTTTTCAAGTTTCGGAAATCGTCCGTTTCGTTATTACCGACACTATCAATTTATGATATATTATTCAAATTATACTACTCGCTGCCAATTTAACCGAAACTTCTGTGTAATCTCTCATTTTTCATTACGTATAAATACTTTCTAATTAAACATTTAATTCAATTGTCTGTTTCATTTTATGTAAAATTCTCTCCTTTGCTGGGAGTTACAGAAGTTAGAACTAACTGCTTGATTGAAACTGTGATGCAGTTGAACTCGTTAAAATCGCGAGGGTGGTTTATGGGATCTCAACCAAGAGGGAAAGCGATTAAATAATTAAAAGCAATTAGGCAATTAAATTTCACCGGTGCCTTGAGCCACTAAGAGCCACAGTCTTTTTCATACTTTTTGAGAAAATTAAAAACATTTATCAAGTTAGTATTACTATATAAATCTCGCTTAATTTGTATTAACGGATAAAAGAGTTGAATATGGTGCAAATAGGTACTAAATTATTAAATGAAGATAAGAATTTTTTAAATGAGTGAAAGATTATCAAATGATCTTCATGAGAGGAAAATCGCTCGATGAGATTATATAATATGTCATTTTTGAACGATTTATGATAAGTCAAAAACCGTTAAAGATATTTTCCTTTTGGATTTACGTATTTTTTATATCTCAGACTTAAATCGCAGCTTCTGAAACTTTCCTGGTGAAAATCAAATTCAACTTTAACTCCTCTCTATTGATAACAATAGATATACAACTACAATAGAGTGGATCTTGCAAGTGCACTTTCTTTTCGCACGTTAGATCAATTATGAGTAGTACTTTTGACTTGGTGTTTTCACCCTCTCCTCGTCAATGTGGTTCAGATGAAAGGCAGTGGATGCCTTGGACAATAGATCCAATGTAAAACGTGGGGACCATTGCGCCGAAAACCAGAGCAAGTCGGGTGGAAAGCGAAAGCATTTATTCACTAACGGGGCCAGAGAGTTGTTCAGGGGAGGCTGTACAGGGGTTGCTGCCACTCAGAGTCCGGAGGAAATCAGGATAATTGTTAACAATTAGCTTAATCAGCCTCGAGAGAAAGCTTTTGTTAGGTGCTCTGATAGGAGCGCTAGAGAAAAGGGAGATTCGTATTCTCTCCTGAACATTATTATCCTCGATTTCGCTTACGTGTACCTAACAAGTCCATCATCTATTTTATCTCACAGGAAATTCAGATGAAAAGCGCTTTTAACTTAAATTATTTCCTGTAGAGATTATCAAAATTGAATTTTTGAAACACACCACATCGCTATTCCAATTTCCAGAGCTGTTTTTAAGGCAAATTGAATATTTTTACGACTATTGAGATGAATTTTACGGATTCACCTCTCATTTGCATAATTATATGACATTAGATAGAATATCCTGATAATGCAAGAGATGGTGCACGTACTAAATCAATTAAAGAAGCTATTTAGCTGGTTTAATTGATTTTTATACAAGGTTAAAATTGTTTTGCATTTTCTAATACATGAGAAAAGATTTATTTTACTAAGATAATTTTATTTATCTTATTTTATTTATTTTTTATTACAAAGCCTAACATTATTAGAAAAAAATTAGAAGCATATGGGAAACTTAATCTAATTACAGGTGTTTTTTTTAATGCTTTCAGGTGTGGTTCCAAAATCGAAGGGCGAAATGGCGCAAGAGAGAAAAAGCACTTGGTAGAGATAACAACTTCATGCATGTGGAACAAGGTGGTGAGTAATTAACGATCATGCAGCAATTAGTAGCTAGCCTGTATCATATAGTAACATACAAGCTAAAGTGTAATGTAGGGACATTACATTTGCCCTGCGGCGAAAGTTTATATATATGGTATATGGCTACGAGAATGGTTATGAAGGGTAGATGCAATCTGCTACAAATTATGTCTAATTTCACTGTCGTTGCAAACATCGCGCAGAGAATCTGATGTACGATATAGTCTATAGTATATATAGCCAATGAGGGAAGTGACTAAAATACATTTTTCATTAATGTTTTTAACGCGAAGCTCTACAGGGAATTATGACACTTTTGGCACGTCCAAATTATGGATTATTTATTACCCCTGATACCGAAATTCAGATTAGTGTCAACGAATTAAAGTAAGGAAATGAAAGTAATTGCTTGTTTTTTCATCGTTTTTATCGAAATATCAATTAGATATTTTGAGGTCTACTTTTTGCTGAGTCTGTCAAAACAGAGAAATCAAGTCAATTATTAAGTGAAATTGAATTGATGGAAATAATCTTATGGTGTATATCGAGTTCGATAGAGTTTTTGCTCATTTTCTAACTGATAGAAAGATTATTGTTTATTTATTGCTAAATAAAATCCGTAGCGTGTGGGACGAAAATTGCCCAACTTAATAACTCGAGAACTGTTGTAGATATTTTTATTTTATTGCAAATATTTTAAAGCAGAGATTCTCATTTGTATAAAAATGAATTAATTTCAGTAAATAGTGTGTGTATGTTACAGGTGGATGGTGTTCATCCGATTCAGTGCAGGCAGGAGCCCCACCAGCACCTCCAGCCGGAGCGTTTCCATGGTTTATGCAGACCATGTTTCCATCCCCCTGGCCAAACAGCACGCCAAAATATCCAATTCACGCTTTACTCTCTCAGTATATCGGTTTACCCTTACAACAAAATCTTGCCTCATTGAGCTCGGTTCTCCCAGTGATGGGTCTTAATCCCGCGGGTTCCCTCAATCACAACAATATCGACTCTCATCCCCTTAGTGCCCAGTTGCACTCACTTCCACTCAATCTCGGCGTTCAAACTATTCCTCAAAATCTCAGCTCGAAGCATGACAGGGAAGAGGATTCAGGATCATCGGATGACGAAATTCGGAGGCAAAGCGCAGAAGTACTCAGAGTCAAAGCCGAGGAAGTTTTAAGTAAGGTTGAAAATTAATTAGGCCTTCTTACAATTAGTTTCTCATGTAAAATAGGTCGAAATTATGTACATTTTGTTGGAATTTATACTTATTTATTTATTTTTTTAAGAGTATTTATTTTTTTATATCTTTTAAAATTTTTGAAATTTAGAAGAAAAATTATTTATAATTTACTTTTTTTTATATCCCAGATAGTAGGCTTTTCTGGAGGACACACGTGAGACAGCCGAATTCCGACCTTCTCCCAATATTCCCATTCGCAGAGATTTGAAAGAGAATTTAATTTAATGCAAATTTAAATTAAATACCGACGTCTTTTCCAAGCATAACTTTGAGGCACTCTTCTCAAAAGACTTTCAGGGTAAATTATTATTTATATTATTTGTTTCTCAAAGTAGACGGTAAAAAAAACCTTAAAAATTCAATAAAATTTCACATTGTTCTATTCCTATATTTGTATAAAAATATACACTTAACTTTCATCTAAATTTTTTAATTGAAGTTTCTGTGAATCTCCTTCAGATATATTACTAACTGGGCTACTGCTGGCATTATCTCTTTTAGTAAAAGAATAGATTAATTATTATTTATTTACTTGGAATTGTAAAATACTTAATCTACGGGTAGTAAAAATTTAATACACGTGGATTTGGTTGGGATCTAAATCTCTTTTACTTCATATTTTATTAAACCTAAAAAAAGAGAATAAGGTATCACCGAAATCCAAGCGTATCGTGTAATTATTGCATCCGAAAAAATTGTTGTTTTTGATTCTTCAGAGTTGATCTCATTTCTTTAATTCTTTGACACTCACGAAAAATATTTTGTTGTGAAATCTATAATATAATATTGTATATATGTTATAATCCTAGAATAAAAATTTGATATGTAAATAAAATATAAAACACTCGATAATATGCATTACAAATTTTTCTATTGCCACAATCGCGTTTGATGAATTTTGTTAAGACTTGTAGTTCTTAAAGATCTGTTTTCTTATTTTAAAAATGTTAATACTATCTGAACTTGTAAAGCCTAAATATTTAGAAACCATCGACTAGAATTGAATTCCAAGGATGCTGGCAGTTTTTACAGGCCAAAAAAGTAATTTTTATTCTCGTACGATTTTTGTCATTTTCATGGATTAGGTTTACATTTTTTCTTTAGAAATTCAGTCACTTAAGTAAACTTTAAAATATATACAAATAATTTCAACTGAAAGTCGCCGATCATTAGGTGAAGAAATATTTCGAAAATAAAGATGTAAACTATTTTAGAACGTATGATCGCTTTTAGAGGATCAGGAATCCGTCAAAGTGAGAAAACTCGATTTTGTAAAATATATGTAAAATATATTTACACTTGTATGTAAGTTTGTGTAAATAAATAGACAACTCAATACTATCTTAAGTGGAAAATATATGACAGTAAATACTATTATAATGGAATGATCTCGTCTCTTTATTTGTCTTCATGATATATCTACCCCTGCCAACATCTTTCTTCGGCCTAAATAAAATATAAAAAATAATGCAGCTCTTCAATGAATTAATTGAATATGAATTTTTAGAAGTGTGTGCATAGTAGTGACCCTCTTATCAGTTTAAAACACGACAATAAATTACAGAAGTAATTATGATTATTTCGATTAGTAATATCCCTTCGTCAAAATTTTTCCTATGCTGGATAAATTTCTGATAAATCGGTGGTATTGTAATTGCTGTTGTGCGTGTTATCTCTATTATTAACGTGGAGTCGGGCGAATATAATAAATGCATATACGTTCCCGATCAATGTTGTTGGGAAAGGGCGACGTGTTAACACGCACCTGATCGTGGGAATTTCCTCAAAAGCTTTTTCCAGTGGATCTGAATTCAGGAAATTGTCACAACGAAATTAATGACGTGACTCTTCAGATGACAATTAAACAATCATTTGATTAACGACTCGAATTTCAGCCATATAATTAAAGAAATTTTAATTACAATAAAATCTAAGAAATCTGTTTCTAAGAAACAGATTTCAGTAATCAATATAAAGTTACAGCGTAAATAAAACATTTGAAATTAATTAATTAAAATAATTAAATTAAAAAGGAGAGAAAAAGATGTCTTTAATTCATCCGAGGTAAAGAATTATTTTGAAAAGAAATATTTAAATTTCCTTGAATAAAGTAATAATAAATCGTCGCGCATTATTAGATTTGGTGTTCTTTTTATAATACTGTGATGTGACGAGATTGGCCGAAGCTTTAGAGGGTGTATACTTCCGGCGAGGATGAGACGTAGATGGTCTAATTGGAGTCATTCAGGGTATCATTAACGGTGGTACTATCAACGTATCAACTCGGTGATTTTCAAGCCGGGGGAAATCTTTTCAGAGCGCGCGCCACTTGGTGCGACTTTCTGCGTTGTTAGAAGGGAGAAGGCGACATATAGGCAGGTAGGAGCGTGTACGCTGTAAGGTGGCTTGTGAGAGAAACGAGGGTGGTTTGGGATGGGGTGAATGGGGGAAAACGGGTACCAAGAAAGAGAGAGAGCGAGAGAGTGAGGATGATAGAGGTGAGGTGGGTTGGGTGGAAGTATGAAGTGAGCATATTACTATTGAGAATAAGTACCTGGCTTCGAGATGAGGCTGGTCGGGAACGAGACGGGGGTGGTAACGGGGTACAAATGGGGTGGTACAATGGGCACTAATGGATCTCAAGCCGCCGCGAGAGGCGCTGCTTTTAATCTAATTGTCCTCCGTAGCAGCCGCGATCTCGAACAGTGGCTCTCAATCTTATCCTTTAGAAATCTCTCTTCTAATCTTCTTCAGAACTTGCACAGTTTCATTTTTAATCCCTTTCAAAAATACTAAATAGAGTAAGGCTGTCTAATGATGCCCCCAGGGTGCAGGTCCAAATCTAAATGCGCAAAATTCTCCTCAACTACTTTCATTTGTCTAACATTTTTAGTTTTGTTATGAGTAATAAATGTTTAAAAAAATATACATATAGTAATTTGCATACACTTGAATGAGATTTTAATTTAGTGTGAGAATTTCAAACTATTGATGAAGAATTGATAAAAGAGAATTACCTATAATAATTTACGTAATAACGAAATTTATTATCGAACAGTTTCGAGTACTATTAATCGTCTTCAGTGTACTGATTATCTAACTGTTTTGAGTTGATTATCATTGATATACGATTTAATTTTGATAAACTTCGTCACAGATTAGGTATCTTTGTTTACAGATTAATATTACTAAAGCTGATATTATTACTTAATCAATGAATTCTTTACCAATGTAGAAGGTATTTTATATTAGAGAAATAATTCAAGTTATAAAATAGTTTCTTATAATAACATAGATAATTTATTCAGACCGAGTAACATTTTGTGGGTACGGTTGACTGTCAACCCCTAAATTCAATGAGCATGTAGGGTTTACATGAGTTTCAACAGTGCACTGTTTAGTGTGTGTACGGCATGCTTTACTGCACCTTTTATTAAATGAAAAAGTTTTATTCGAGGAAATCGATCGTCTGAAAAAGGTACTGTATGTCACCCCATCAATTCTTCGGGAGCTTGGATCCTTTTTCAACGACGACATATTCAAAAAGGCGGAAATTCTGTTTTTGCAATCCTGCATGGTTAGCTTCAATATCGGAATACTAAGATAGATCAAAGTTCTTTTATATCATTACTACTCACGCTCGATATAACACTTAACTTCTTCTTTGTACATTTAACTGTACTTTGAATTTACATTACTCTAAAGTAATTTCTTTCTTTCTAAAAGTATTAGGTATTAAGTTTTGGATTGCATAATTGCACACGTACTGTGAGAAAATAATGATTGAAGAAAGTCATAGATGGACGAGCAATATATCAATAAAAAAATATATTAAAAAAAAGTCTGAAAATGAAACGCAGCGCTGGTTAAGTCCACATATCAGTGAGTCGTATTGTCCCTTTTCGTGGGGCGAACAGACACGTTCTTAAGCAGAGGGTTGCTGACTGAATGGCTAGATGCCTCCTAATGGTCTAAATGAAGTGTGTACGTTCAGTATATGGAATTAAACGCAAGATCATAATAATACTAATTTTTAAGCATAACTATACACTCAGTTTCACATCGTGTGAACGCAAAAGGTTCTCAAAGATCAAGCGCACCTTCGCGTCACCCAGTGCACCTTTTGTCAATTGGAACAACTAATTTCTTTTCAATTTATCAAGGTAATGAAAAGAAATTTGCTCCGGGTTAATGATCCTTAAATAAAATTGAATGTTATTAATTGATACGAACTAAAGGGAAATTAGAATCTTTTAAAATAAACATATTTATAGGATTATTAGGAGATAATATTTAAACAACGCTTTTCTCTTCTCATTTACTTTAAACATCTTTTCTCCAAAGAAGAATATCAATAATTTCGAAAAGAAAGCCTGGAAAAAATGTATGAAAAGATAGTCTCTTAAAATGTAAAATCTGAAGCCTCTAAAAATGTAGAATGTACAATGTACAGCCTCTCGAAAAGTCTAAGCTATTAGCAATTCTTCCGGCGAAAAATTCTATATAACCCGTTGTTTGCCCCCCCCCCCCTCTCACTCTCATTCTCCTCACTTAGGTATCCATTTACTTGGTCGCACCTAAATGCTTTAAGGCCCGTTAAGGGTGGTTTTAATGGTCGTTTAAGGGGATTTTCGGGATGTAATTAGCGCGACGTCGAAAAAAGTAAGTGTTACCGCTTGGTGTATTTGCGCATTAAAGGTCCAGCGTTTTGAGTCTTTGGTAACAAAGGGTGTCGGTTACATTACACGATTAGTTCCTTCGATCCTGCGCTCCAGGATTTTTACACTTTTTTTCCCATGGAAAGTAAATCGCGCCCTTATTGGTCGGGGTGCGTGAAACCGCGCCTCGATTGGCCTGGGCGCCTCTGCTAATGGGAGTAATGGTATCAACTAACCGAATAACGAGCCTAGCAGAGGTGAATGATGGACGCAAGCGGACCACGAGGATCCTTTTTCGAGTGTTTAGGGTACACTGGGCGTTTTTAGCCGATTCATGAATACAGGACCTCCCGCGGTGTCGGCAGATGCGGACACCCGGTATGTAACGTGTTCATGAATAAGAGTTCATTGTCATTTCATGTTTTGCCACAGAAGTGTCTTTTGAAAGGGAACACGCGGTAGCGTTATGGTGTAGACTTACGAGTCTGTTAGAGTTGTCAAAGACTACTTGAGAACCGATATTGTCAAGTTGAATGGTTGTATATGTTTTTCAATGATTCCAGGTTCGATAATGTGTGTACACAGTACCAAATAGGCCGGAGAAATCATTGCTTTGGTCGGATTCACAATTTTTGCTCTATTGAAACATGCAGAGTGTACGAAATACTCCAAAGAAATGTTTTGATAGTCTGAAATGTTGATATACTAATCTGGATAGTTAAGCTTTCGATACAGAAGTGAACGAACTTAAATTTGAATGCTTTTTTTGTGGTATACAGTGTTATTGAAGACATATTCTGTCGATGAATTAAAATTAGTGACAAGAAAGATAAGCGCAGTTTTAGCATTCACTGACATGGCGATTGTTCGAAAAAATCAAAGAAATTTAAGAAATAAAGACTAAAATGTATGCTTTAATATGGGTTTAGGGGAAAAAAAAATATCCTCAATAGTTCTAAAATTATGGTTGTGAATGTCAAGGTGTACGTTTGTGTGAAGATATGTAGATTGAATGTAATCATCATCTTTGTTGTTTCAATACATATGTACAAATTTGGAATAATTTTGTGAAGCATGATTTGATTCAAAAGTTGTTCTTAAGGGATTTTGGATTTTCTGATTACGAATTTAAAATGAAAATTCTGAAATTCAAGTTATTCCAGATGGTGAATCCAATCTGGCTGACCAGTGCCAGATCTGGGCTAAACCTGACAATAATTAAATTTTTTTTCACACGGGACGAATGTTGATAAAATTATTTGTGAATCAAGCGAGCAATTACGAAGATAATCCAGACCTAATAACGTGTCAGACGGATAAGCGATAGGGTACGGTAGAGATATATGTAAAGAGAAAAAGAGAAGTAGTAGCAAGAAAGAGGTAAATCTCCATTGTTTCATTCGATTTACACCCTGCTCCATACTAGACTGCGATACCGAACCTGCAATTTACAGGAGAATGAAAAGTTAAGCCCGAGCTCGAGCTCAGGGGTGGCGTGCAGACAATAGGACCTGGCTTTAAAATCTCTCTAGCAAACAAATGGGAGAGCCCAGCTCAAAACGTAATTGAGATATTGAGATCTGATTAAGATGAAATCAATAACACGGATAGGTACAAGCCAGCACATCTTATCTCGTCCTACTTTATGAATTAAGCCGACGTTGACTCTATATTTTGATCCCAATCGAAAATGTCATATCGAGAGTCACGCGAGTGCTATAACTCGTGTATGTATAATATGTACCATGCCTATAATGTATTTGTGATGATATTTGAGAGAGTGAATTTAATTAATTCTGTCCCATTATTTTCAGATAATTACTTTTGCATTTATTCTGTTTAATGCAGAAAGAGATAGAATTGGAATGTTTGCTTTTAAACATTTCATTAGTAAATATAAATGCAATAAAAATGTAAATAGGGAAAAAACAATTACTGTAATAAATTTAAATAAAGCACTGTCGGTAATAGAAATTAATGTCGCAATTGCGAATCAGTTTCCAAATTATTGTACATATTTGCTCATTTATCTGCAATTACAAATTTACTGTATATTAATATGAAATATTAATATACAATATTAATATATTGAGAAATGCGTTTGTGGTATCTCGAGTGAATTAACGAACTGTATTGTTAGTCAATTGATCTTGGAATCTAGTGGATCTTGGATCTAATATAGCGCGTGAGACCAGGATTAATAATACCCACATTAGGTTAAACTGGCGACAGTCGACAGTGGCGAGTAGAGCTCCACACGTGTCGGCACGTGCGGAACATTGGAAAGTACGTTTCGCCAATTTCCCCTTTTATTTAATTAGGTTCGACAGTATAGAAGGAGCCTCATGGCTAATTTCTTCATTATTTGTCATTAATATTGGTTCAGTGAAGACCGCAGTGATTGAGTGCCTCTGTCATCGGGCCAATTTCAATCAAGACAACTATTTCCTTTTGGAATCTCATGCTTCAGTTTCTCTCCAGCTTTTAATTAACTTTTACTATAAACAGAAAATTTCATCGGTCATTTTCAATTAATTCAGCTCGAAAGATCACGAGTACGACTTGATGGTCTCCCTGTTCCTGATACTTCTCTTTAGCAGTATTAAGTATCTTTGTCAATAATAATAATGAAACATATTAGATATTTGTATTCAGTTTGCTCAAAAGCTTTAGTGGAAAATGAAAGACAATCCAAACGCTATGGGGCAAACAGAAAAGGCGATGCGGTCCAGGCAGTGAAGAAGAGGGCCGGGAGGACAGAAGGATGCAGATATATATATACCTCTGTATATGTACATTGCTCACTCGGGAATGTTTCTAAAGATCAATGGGGACCTTATAAACGCCAATAATCCTCGGATGCTCACCCTCGCCAAGAAGGAGACTATAACGTCTACACGCCTATATCGCGGTGTTTGACGAATGGTGAACAATTATTGGGTAGTAAGTACGAGAACTCCAGGGGCGGATTGCGGCGATGACGATTCGACGAGTAACGTATGGGGCACCGTTGGTGGTACCGAAACGTATAAGAGGAACAGGCGGAATACCCAAGTTGCTATTGAACCGATTTCGAGCAAATATCACTTGAAGCAGGTCGGGAAGAGATGTGAGAGGCCGGGGTTAGCGGAGGGTGCAACGGAGTAAAGAGTGGAAGGGGAAGGGGTTGAGAAGGACAGAGAGAGAGAAAGACGGACAGAGAGAGCTCACAAGCCCTTCGGCAAATTTCATAACCGAACTTGTCGTATTTGCTGAGATTATTTCAATATATTCGACTCAACCTGGAAATCTGTTTGCGAGCTAGTGTATGCGTGAATGGAACTTGGCGCTCAGAGAGAAGGGGTAGGAGGGTCTGAGAGAGATAAATAGACAAGGAAAGGGGATAGAGAGCCATCCAGACTCTTCAAAGTGCATCACGTGTACGTGCAAGGGAAATCACAATCTGACACAAACCTCGTTCTCCATTCTACAAACTAAGATTTTTTTAAATATAGTCACTTTAGCGCGACACACATCTGCTCGCAACTTTATCTTCAGCAAGCAATTCATATTTTCGAGTGTCAAAAACATTGCATACACCTTCCTCCCCCCCCGCAGCCTCTGACGGAGAAGAGTGTAACTAATTTCTTATTAATAAGAAATTATTATTATTACTCCTCCCCTTCCTCATGTTTCTTACATGAGGAAGGGGAGGTACTTCCGCTCTGAGATACCTTCGGAATAAGATGAACCTACGTTAGCAGAAATACTAGTGTAAATTGAATATATTTTCCCTTGCTGCTAAAAATGTTGCAGAAACAGTTATACAAAAAAGCTATCTGATAGAAAAAGGAAGCGCTGACTGGTAGGTGATGGATAAGTATGTGTGAAAGAACGTATGTACGTACGTGGGTTTAGAGCGTGCGTAGCCGAGCAGAAATCGAAACCTTTGATACACAGGGTGGGA
The DNA here is from genome assembly GCA_904066015.1 of Synergus gifuensis. Taxonomy (NCBI): domain Eukaryota; kingdom Metazoa; phylum Arthropoda; class Insecta; order Hymenoptera; family Cynipidae; genus Synergus; species Synergus gifuensis. Next base: position 165,228 of record CAJFCO010000120.1, read on the forward strand.
CAATTAAACGCTAAACTACCCCTCGAGGGCAGGCGCACCCCTAATGCGCTCTTTATGGCGACTTAATGCCCCTAATATTGCATGCGACCCTTGTTTATACCAGTTCAGCGCTTCCCATTTTCGTCATGTCTCACTCAACGATATAAATATATTTTCCTCGGCTCGGCAAATTTTCCCATTTTTCACAAAGTGATAAAACTTATCATCAAATTATGCAAGTTAGGAACAGCATAATATACTAGACAAAAACAATTAGCATCTATAAATTACTTAATTACCTTAGTTACCCTAGCTACACTGTTAAATTACTTAGTTTTTCTGTATAAAGACTGCCTTTTATTACATAACGTTTCCCTCCCGTATTTACGACAAAGTATAAATGACAATTGTAAAATCTTCAATAGATAAAGGAAAAGTGAGCATTTTGTTAAAACATGGGAAAAATTTATAAAGAATGTTCGCAATTTATTTGCGTTTTAGTAAAAAGTGTTCTATAAATTAGATTTCGAATAGGTGATGAAGTTTTATGAGCATTTTGGGAATCAAGTTTCGACTGTTTATGATAATGTGATTTACTACTGGTGGTAAGGTAAACTGTATTACTTAGTGTTGGTGGAATAGAGGGTTTCAAATCAATTGTGAGAACCCCTGTCACCGAGGCATGGGAAAAGTTGATGTCGTGTTTGTACGAGAGATCTACCAGCCGAATAATGTAATGCAGACAGCTCTATTGAAACGTATCTAATATGTCTCCTGTCGTATTGAATTCTCTATTTGGTCAAGTTTATACTACAGTCCTGATTAAATTACTGCCTAACTGGTATGCATTTGGTTCCAATGTTTGTACTCTGTACCTTTGCTCACGAAAGAAGCTTATTGCAATACACTCGATCCATATTAGACAGGCATAGCATGAACTTAAATTAAATATACACTAAGTAGGATATCCAGATTACCATCAAACTGCAAGTGAGCAATTCGAATATATTGGTAACTACATGCAAGATCATTCTTTAAATTAAGGATATATATCACTATAAGGTATGAACAAAATCTTTGTCATTAAAAGCAACATTAGAAATACTTGGGACCAGCTTTAGATAATTCCAGCTACCTCTAATATTGTCCAGAAAATTTACAAGGAATTTAAATCCTTATCCGATCCCGAAGAAGAAAAAACGAAATAAGATTCAAACGATTGATTTCGGAATGAACACATTGCACATTAGCACGCTCGGACGATTCTTTAAAAATAGAAATGGGCCAAAATTAGGTAAAAATAGAAGTTGCCGAGCACAAAATAGTTCTTGGTAGTAACAGAGAGGTGAATCTTCTGTAAATTCAGGCAGGTATTCTGTAATGAACTCTCGACGGATTTTCAAGTACCTGCTTATACAGACCACAACCTCTTTCTCTTGACACCTTGAACGGTGTTAGTTCTAACGCCTCTATAGGCACCGCCTTGGCCACTAAGCCATCGAAAGGACCTTGCTGCGTTTCGCAAATTCGGTTCATTTGCTGCATTGTCCGCGGCTTAAAAGAAACGAGACCCTCTCGAGAGAGAAATCGCTGTAAAGACCGTTGAAGTTTACCGACAAGTGTCGTGAAACATTTTTAAAAGAAGTGGGAGAACTATCCTTATTGAGAAACCATGAGTGGTTGTAAATAACGCGTTACTTGAAAAGTTATGTATTATGTAGCAAGAAAATTCAAATGAAACTGAAATGCATTACACAAACAAAAAATATCTGTGTCACAAATAGAAGATAATATTCAATACTTCAATTTGTATATGTATAGCGATTTTCATTTAGAGGAAAATGGATTTTGAAACAAATGTCATGAATAAATTGAAGGGTAATTAAAAAATGGTTAAACTCGTTTAAATTCGGAAAAGGAGACGCAGATTTTTTCATTTTTCATAAAAAATATGAAGTTAAAATTCCATTAAATTTCCATTAAAACACAATTATACTTTTTTTTTTCAATTTGTTGACGAGTATTGCTCTTGCATTGAAGTTTGTAATGGCACCGGATCATTTGGCAGTATCTGTCGGATTAATGAGTTTCATAATACACTAACGAAATTCCCTGTCAAAATAATGGAAGTAGATTATCGTACTGAATACGGGGTAGTCTTCACACAGAAAGCTTCGCCATCTGTGAGTTTCGGTCGTGATGATTTCACTTGATGAGACCACCGCTACTATTGTGAAAGTATTATCCAGGGACTTTTGAAGCGAATTTGAATCGTGCTATAACGATTTCAAATAACTCTTAAGCGCCGCTTAACTTTAACGAATTAACGAAAATTGTTACCACCGAGTATTGATTTACTGTAATTATTTACATGTTTCTCATTGCACGCTTCTATAATTTTATCTGCAGATAAACTTATACTACTTAATCTTATAATTTGAAATCTGCATTTACTATGTCACTCAATTTGTCAAGCAGATAAAATTTTGACTGAAAGGTGATCATTTTTCCGTATTACTCGTGCGTTAAGCGACACACCGATTGAAAAAATGTCGAACATCAAGCAGCAGCGGAATTTTTCTCTCTAATTCAATCCATCGACAATTTGTCGTGCGAAAAACTCGTCTACGCCATTTTTGCCTGTCGGCCTTTCCCTCTTGGAAACGTGGCGGCGTAAAGCTATTAAAATTCATAACCTCGGACATACACCGAGGGGTTAAAACGTGAAGTGCGCGGGTGTGGGTTCACGTGGGGGGTGGTTTATGGGGAACCTAGCTCGCTTAGGGGGGAGGGGATGATTTCAAATGAAGTAACTGAATTTACGGTCTCGCGTGTGTTCGCGAGAGCTCAAATACAAGAGAGTCAAGAGACACACGCTGGACCGACCGTCCCGGCCGGCTGCCCGCGGCTGAATTTTGAATATGCATCGCTTCCCTATCCGCGGTGCATGCATAGACATTTTGCTGGTACAATAGATGATAGAGAGGACCCGATTGAATTATAGCGACCTCTTTGGTACCAAAACGATGTAATCCTCCATTAAAAACTTTGAATGGCGAGGGAATCGGGCCTCGTCAAGCATATAAACGTTATAAAAAGTGACGCTTGTAAACCCCGAGCTTTTCCTGTCCTCTCTTCTACGACAATTATAAACAACGTGATGAAATTGGATGGGCGAAATGAGGCAAAAAGGAACTTTGTAACAAGGACGTGCTTGTTCTGCTTCAATTTACTTATTTACATATAAAAGCTGACGGTAACTTCATTTTGAATTAAATCGCGTGAACCATTTAGTCTTGATACTCTGTTATATCAATTTTTTATAAAATTTTATAGGTTTTACTATAATTATAAAGTAAGTAGGTCACTTTTGACAAAATCTGAGATCTTATTTAAAGTTGGAGGTGTGCAGAAAGCTGTAAACGAATCTTTTCTAGAAGTTAATACTATATAAAGGAAATATTTATCTTTGATCTAGGGAGTTTCCTTTAGGTTTAAATATCGTTAATGATTTAAAAACTGAAGAGAATATATTGTGCCGTGCGTTAAAAATATTGTTTTTATAATAACAAAATTATTACCTAAAGTTAGATATTGATTTTTAGATAACTATTTTAGGCAATTGTTTCAGACGGTTATTGTATGCAAAAAAATTATTGCAGGAAAATTTGAAACAGGGATGAAGTGACTGCACCCTCTTGGTTTAAAAGGCAGTAATTTCAATGGCTCTGTGGGTAAAGTTTCATCGATTTCTGACCGACAGGGTTTGCTCCAGCAGGGGTAGAATTTGAATTTCCTTCCGTTACAGGGCAGCACTTACCCCAGCAGTCCTTATTCTTAGACGTGAATACTTATTACCTTCATTCGGGGTTGATATCTTTTCTTATTTCATCGACTGAAGCTAACATCATTAAACATTTTCGCAGAAAAATTGAGTAAATGTAAATTATTTAAACATATTAAAGTGCATTATATATTTTCTTGAACTAAATTGAATATGTTTTTAATTTTACTATTCATATATATCTACTCAATTTTGTTAATTAAAAGAGAAATGAATTGAAACACTCTTATATAAAGTCGAGTATAATTATATTGAAATTACTTTTACCCTTTGAGCTACTTTGTTGTTCTTTTCATAATTGCTCATAATTGTATAAATGAAATGTCAAGCAGATACATTTTTATAAGAAAAATTATTTTAAATATTTTATGAAATATTTTTTACAAAAAACTGAAATCGTATAATATTTGTCATATATTACTATACAGTATAATATTTCAAACAGCGATATCGTTCTAGTTAGTGCACTGTTATAATTACGAAGTATAGCAATCAATTAGCACACCAATCGTGCATTGATTGAGGGTTCAATTGGAATGTAATGGGGCTGTAGGTGGTCAGTGATAATTAACGTTCGTCCCGATGCGTACTGCGTAAAATCAAATACTGTCTTCCCTGATGCAGGAAACGAAATATTGGATGTGCGGCGACCCGGATGCCTGCAGTAACAATGTGATCATCCCTTTTAATCGACCCTTTCAATTTCTCGGCAATCCCTTCTCGTCTTAACCCTTTATAAATGACCCCATTGTTTTATTATCATGCAATAAACGTAAAATAACCACTGATTTAATACCTCATCTAAAAAAAGGTACTTCTCTCCTATTTTCTAATGATAGTCATTTTTGATTGCCATTTTCGATGTCGATTTTACGTAATGGAATCTATATAAACGGGATGATGTTAGCTAACAAGTATTTCTTTAATAAACGATAAAATTAATTTTTCTCTCAGCAACTTATTAAGCGTTGGAAGGAGTAACCACGACCTTCATTTAAATTATCTAGTGGTGGCTAAACTAACTCTGTAGCTAAGTATATGCGACTATACGGTCGGTGGTTTAAGCCCTGTTACTTCCAGCTGCACTCTCATTTTGTTTTCTTTACTTTTTTTTCAGTCTACAGTCCCGTACCCTGAAGCAAAAAGGAAAGGCTTGGTTATTTTAATGAGAATCGGGCTCGTTTGTAGCGTCAACTATCTTTCTCTCGCTCTGTTTTTGAACCACGAGACTCTTACCTTGTCCATTATCCAACGTCTGCTTTTCCCTAAAATTCACTCTGGCTCTTTCTCTCAATTCTGTCCACCATCTCACTAAGCTGACTCCTCTAATGAACGCTTAAACAAATATTATTTTTCCTCATGTACTCCCGAACTTACTACAACTTTAGTTTTAATTAATAATGCTAAGCAATTAGTCTACTTTTTGTCTTGAATGCTTAGTACCTTGAGAAGAAATTTAGTGGAAATATAATAAATAATAAAGTAAATGGCGAGGAAAAGAAACTTTACCAACATTAGTTTTGTGACTGTATATTCGTATTTAATTAATGGTTAATAATTGACGGGAGTCGTGAAAACTCCACCCATAGTTTTAGCAAGGGAGTAGAGTTAATTAATCATCAACTAAATAATGATTTGACAATGATAAGCTGACAATTTGAAGTTTTCCCAATTATGTTATCATCATGCTAATAATTTCGATGTAAAACAAATGCTTTTACGATCCATCTCTAACATTTTTTCGTATATGTAAATCAAATATTTAAATTCCTGTGATATTTAATGTGCATCAGTGAGAAACCTTCTAATATATAAATATTTTAATATGAAATCGATATAATGAAAACCGATATGAAAAATTTGATCAGATTTGACTTTAATTTCAGTTCATTTCATGTGTGTCCGAATTCCTTCTGTAAATATTGATCAGAAATGACTCTTTATGCCTGAAAAATTAAATGAATTTAAACCCATGTTTTTTATTTGTTGAGAGGCAGCAATTCCATTGATTTTGTTGGTCAAGAAGGAGCTTTAGTAGTGAAGTCTCTCATGGATCTTTACTCTTTGCTCTTTGAGGCAATAAGGTTAGACGGAGCAAGCATTCAGCAATATTGGACTGACTACGTTCCTTCTATACGAAGTCCCGTTGCTCCCTTCCAACTGAATCTGACACTAAACAAATTTAATAAATCTGCGATTTCCATGTTGACTTTGTAGGAGGGACTGACTGTTTTCAATTTCTATGTTCATTTAACCAGCCCTTGGCTAATAAACAACTTCACTCGGCTGCTAAATTAATCAATCTAATAAATATTACATTTGTATTTTATGGGAAAATAGAAATCTTCTTGAAAATTTTATATTGTCATCATATCCCAGACATTTATATTTATGTTATAAATAATCTATAGACTGGAAAACAATAAATGAATGTGATAAACGTTTTAATATATTCCCAAAAATGTTTTCAATCTGCTTCATCTGACACTGTTTGTTCATAATTACTACTTTGCGCGTTAAGATTAAAAGTATATGATTATTATAAGATTAAGTAATATTTCGTCTCACCCAAATAAATTGATTTTTTTTAAACTTGTTTTTTTCAGTTCCTTGAATGCTAAAGAAAATCAAAGTGATTTATTCTTCATGTTTATTAATCTCGTGCTTGACTTTGAGTTGGTTTCCTACTACTGATAATTTTGTCACTGCAGATAGATATATTATAAAATTATACTCCTTTGTCCAAGTTTATACCAAGTGCGACTGTTTCCCAGTTTTACGACTGAACAACCGTAATCTTGTCGGTAGCGCACTTTAGTTTGGTATATTGGTCTTTGGTGTTAGGGAGTACGCATGGACTCGAATTTCCAGACTCGCTCGCATGGTTAACTTGAACAAACAGAAATTACCATTTTATTGGGTGAGTTCTGGCGCCCTCTTACGGCTGCAACCCTCCAATCCCCTTCTCCTCATGAGACTCGACACTTCTCTGCGAACCCCTAACGCCAGGATTGGAATACCTAATGGTACCCTTCGGTACCATTTCAAATCTATTGTTCCTCAATGTGAGTCAGTTTGGTCAAAGTTCGATCATTAGCTCTCATCAAGAACCCTCGATAAAATCGACGCCTAATCTGTTTTCTTGTAACCAAAGATTTCAAAAAGTAGAGTAAGAAATAAGTTCCTTAGTGAAAAAATGAAGAAAGGGAAATCATAAAGTTTAGTATAAAGTATGTAGTGATAATTTCTTTAAAATTCAATTTGCGAATCGAGGATAAACCTCATTAGATATTATTGTCGTTAAGAAATGCAAATTCTAGACGTTTTTAAACAGAAAAGCGCAATAAATCTCTTTGTGGTGCCAAAGTCCTAATAAACCGACCTTATTTTGGTGGATCCTGGCTTTTAATTAAGACGAAAGAAAACCCAATAATCGACCGCTCCCACCTCTGCCTAAAGTTGACGCTTCACGAAATTAATTAAACTTTAATTAAAACGTCTCTTTGAAATGCTAATAGCTGGACAAACTCGTGTGCGCCGTTTAATTCACATAAGAATTTGAAAATCCGATCACGGTAATTAATTGTTCAGCTCTTTTTTTAAGCAATAAAACTGATGATTCCGGTAGATAAAATGTTTAACAATAAATTACAATATCTTCTTTATTATCAGAAATAGTGGTAATAATAAAATAGTAGGTCTATCTAAATTTCCGAGAACTATTTACAATAAATTGCATGCCATAGAAATAATAGAAATAAATAGAAAAGGAGTTCACTGGTTTAAATATGTACATCAAATTTTATTTTATCACGAGTAGCTATATACAAATGGTAATTGTCTAGTGTTGCTAACACTTCTTTCACATTCAACTTTTGTATTTTGAGCACACAGGTTGCTTCACGTATTCTTCACCTCACGCTCGAATACTCAGTATAATGAGCTCAAATAAATCAGCAGATAATCATCATTATATTTTCTCTTCTTTGAAGAGGGTCCTTATTGCTATTAAGTACAAGTATTATGCGCAATCTCCATCTTAACGTATTAATACTGCATGACATTGTTTCAGTAGACGATGCTTCTCCTTTTTATAGACTATTCTATCAAAGTAATACTGCGGTACACTTTACAGATTTTTTGTAAACTGCGAGGATAACATTATTTTCTGAACTGATAAATTTTAAGGACATGATCATAAGAGAAATTTAGGCTCACCAACTTTATGTTCACAATAGCTTTAGTGATTGTGAAAAAAAAATGTACTTTCTAAAGATTTCGTATTTTGTAAATAAGAACAGAAAAATAAAAATAGATTTCAAAATAGATTGCATGAAATAATGATTGTCACACATGTAATCAATTGAATTAATTTATGCAATGCATGACAATGCATTGCATAAATTATTATCACTAATAATAATAATCAATCACAATTGTTCTTATAAAGAAATTACTTTCATATGGCAGTACAATTGTCGAAATCTTTTGAATAACATTTTGTTACTTCGAAAGGTACTGGTACACAATTATCAAATTGACGAATAATTCTTTTCAAAGCATTGCTGAATATTGCACCTTTTGTCTCCATAAACGATCTCATGTATAAATTTTTGTTCATTAATGGAAAAAATTGAAATCCATATATTAGTATTACCTAAATTACAGAAAGGTTTTTACATCGCTGGCAGAGATAGGATTATAGATGAAATTTATAAAAATAGTGAATACGCATCTATTATTAAAAGAAACTATATAACAAGAGATTCAGGAGAAGATTTCTGAAAAATAAATAAAAGCACAAGAGTATAGTAGACGATACTATGTTACACAGTTCTTTTTACAAATATAGTTACGTATAATCTTTTCATGACTTATATTATTTACACATACTGAAGTGGAAGTTTACGATCTATGTCCGATTAATGTTATTTTTATAATTGTTCGAATTCTATAAGATATGAATCTCATAATATAGAAATGCAGTTGAACTGGATACTTTGAAATTTTTATTGAAATCTACCTAATAATTATATTAAATCAAACATATAACATTGCGTTTAAAAAAAACGTAATTCGAAATATTGAAATTGAAACTTGTAAATTAGAAGGACGTCGCATATAAATGTCAACTTTTCAAGAATCACAATTAATTGTCACTTTTTACCCTTTTGTCCACCCTGAGTAGCCCTTTACAATTTATAGGCGTTAGACGCATGTTAATTGTAATAGCGTTTTTTGAACAATATCAAAACGTATTTCTTTACACAGGCAGTTTTTTCTTTTGATATCCTTAATTTCCATTCATGATTTTTTTTAAATTTCGACAAAGTGCGATTATACTCGCATTTTATAATAAATATATTTGCACACTGGGTGTCTCACGAATCAAAGAAGGATAAAATATTTGAGATCTTTCTTCCTTGTATCCTTAGAATCCTTAGAAAGCAGTCAAGAATTTGAATTTAAATTTAGGGGATTTCCCAATTTGATTTCACACCATTTGCAGTCCTTTGGTGATACTTTCCACGTGCTCCTTGGCTTTCATCCTGAGGGCTTGGATGCTAGAGGTTCGCGGGTCGTGTCCTGGAGGACTGGATGGTGCCTGTCCTGGTCCTCCACTTAAACTAGGTATTCCTGCTGCTATGGCAGCTAAATAAAAAAAAAATCAATTTTTATATCTCGTATAAAATATATCAAATTTTTATTATCTTTTTTTTTTATTTAACAAAGAAAGGTAATTCAACCCACTTACTTGCAATGAATTGTTCTCTAATATTCTATAAGATCCCATC